>CM060632.1:16132648-16717648 GCA_030578275.1 Meda fulgida | reverse complement strand
CGTCATTACAGCTCCTGACACTTAAGCTGATTCACAAACACTTCGTAAGCAACTCGCCTTTTTAAATGATGTTTGCTCCATGACCTACCATTGAATTGTTTTCGCTTTTTGGTTTATCAAAGCAATAGAATGCAGAGGGACATGATGTGTTTGGACTACTCATAAATTCTACACGTTGGTAAAAGTATTTCTGAAGGAATTAAGAAGTCAGCTGTAGTGGTAGTTTATCAATAGACACTACACATTAAATTAATTCTTGTGTGTTTATCCATGTTTGAGTATTTGCATGTTTGTGTATTTGTCAGAAGTAAATCCTGAAGGAGACTCGCATCTAATTTTTTCCTTTTTCTCTGTCTCTTTTGTATCTCTCCTGAGTGTCCGTTATTCCTCTTAGGATCTGTCATCACAAAACAATTTCTTAGTCAGTCTGCCTAGCTGACCAGAGAGAATACATACAAATATACAAATGGACGGAATACAAACATATAGGACAGAAAAGAAGCAGCAACACATCACAGACTGGCAGTTATGAGGACAAAATGTCAAGGACATGAACAGTCACATACAGCAGGAAAGGGAAAGGTTACTGTATTCAAAGGAAAAATAGTCTTTCAAAGCACTTAAATAACAACCATAAATAAAAACACTTACCATGACTCCTATTTATTTATACAATATAAAAATGTTTCTCTTTCTGCTCTTTTGTGCATTTCATGTCTGTTGTAGTGTGTTTACTGATCTAGTTTATGGGAAACTTGGCATTGTGCACTAGGAATATTTTTTTTGGCTCTAGGACAAATAGCTTGTGATGTTTCTGTATAAATGCAGAAAGTAAGGCAGAGTTAGCGGAAATAACCGGGTACATATCACACCCAACAATCTTAAAACACACACACACACACACACACACACACACACACACACACACACACACACACACACACACACACACACACACACACACACACACACACACACACACACACACACACACACACACACACACACACACACACACACACACACACACACACACACACACACACACACACACACACACACACAGACACAGAAACAGACACAGACACACACACACACACACAGACACACACGTATTGTTTGTGTATGTGTGCATCGTGGTATTTTTAATAATAAAATACATTTTGGCCTTCAAAATCTCATTACTAAATAGCATTGCACAAAAAAGTTGAAGAAACATTTATTATTGTCATTATGCATGATCGTGTTTTCTGAACAATACCGAGATCATTAATTTTTATTTCATATTTATTTTATTGTTATTTTATTTTGTTTCATCAGGATAGCTTTTATTACTCACTAAATCACTCCTTAGGCTCCTCTGTGCCATTTTGTTAGCTGGGGAAAAAAATGGTTATGACTCAAATTCAAGATGACAACATTACAAAAAGGCTCCCGTGTACCTTAATGACAAATGTACCCCTTAACTACACCCCTCTGGCTTTAGGCATTTATTTCCTTATAACATCTGTTGCTTTATGTTGTACTGAGTTTGTGCCTATAATTCTTGCAGAACAGAAGTTGTTCGAGAAGCTGCTTCTGAGGCTACATGCACCCTCGTGTTTAATATGCCATCGAATTGACTTTTCATGCTCCTTTGCTGCTTAATATGGCTCTCTGCACTCTGATTTGCATTGAAGCGAGGGAATTTAACTGTCACTTTGAGCTTGACAGTGAAATGACATCACAAGTTAAAAAAAAATTACGATTTCGATTTAGTCATTTTGCAGATATCCTTGCTGAAAGTAACATTTTAAAAGTTGATACTGGTAATGGGATGCCAGATACATTACGGATGAGCTGCATGTCAACCAAGATTCCAAGGTCACGTCCGCCTGGCATATTATCAGAAAATAAGCATTGAAAATTAAAGTGTATGAATATTACATTCTGCAATCCAAGGAGAAGGACATTGCCTCAACAGAGAGGCATTTAAAGTATGTCCAGTCAACCTTCCTGCTGAAACATGCCACCAGGTTTCAACAAAGACTGATTCAAATATCAGCCACTACATGGCAGAAAAAGTGGATTTGGATTTATTTATTGTAAGAGCCAGCAAGGTCAGTAATACGTGAAGATGAAGTGAATTGATTGGACTTAGATACTTAGACATTTTTCACAATATCTTCCACAGATGAAAGAAAGCCATGCTGGTTTGGAAGGATGTGAGGGTGAGTAAATGATGACAGAAGTTTTATTTTTGGATGAACTATGATCACCGAGGCTGGATTTATTTGATCAAGAATGAAGTAAAAAGAGTACTATTGTAAAATATTATTACAATTTAAACTATTTTAATCTAATTTAAAATGTCATTTATTCCTGTGTTTGGCAAAGCTGAATTTTCAGCAGCCATTACTTAAGTCTTTAGTGTCACATGATCCTTCAGAAATCATTCTAATATGCTGATTTGGTGCTTAAGAAATGCTTATTTTATTATCAATGTTGAAATCAGTTGTGCTGCTTAATATTTTTGTGGAAAAATTCTATTCTATTCTTTAAAAAAGGGTATGCATCCATCAGCCCCTTCTTCATACACCTTTCAGTGGTTCTTGTCAACCAACAGGCTGATGGTTCCTTTGTACCTTCATGTCAAATAGAGAGTTCCCGATATTACCATTTAGATTACAAACCCTGATGCCAACAGCAGGCCAGTTAACACACAACTTCTTTTAGAAACATGCTCTTACCTTATAGATCTGAATTCAAATCGTTCACTCTCATAAACTGCTAATGGAGTAAATACAGTTCTCCATAAATTAACCCAAGATGGTCTCTAAATGAGTGTTTTCAGCAGGGGATTTTAGCTTAAAATGTCAAACTTCTAGTTCTCACCCCCAAGCGACTTTAAAAGTGCTGAAATATGCATTTAAAGAAGAGATTTAGTAACCATTCCTCATGGAATTTGCCTATTTGTAGCAGTTGGAGTATCTCCATCCTCAAAATCATTTCAAACGTTTCCAAACTTTCTAATCTAGATCTTTTTAAATCCTTCCTGATTTTCTGAAACCCTCTTTAAAAACCCATGTGAAAGGAGCTAATCTTCCTGCCTTAAAAATCCGATGATAAGACATCACATGCTGGAGTGTCTGTCAACCGTCCAGCTGACCAAACCGTCTCTCCATATACTCTTGTGTGTATGAGCCTATTATCGCAGCCTAATGTAGTGCATGAGGATTGTGCCAACACCCACATTCCCTTGCCTCTCGTATTGTATTTTCCTTCCCCATGACATCCAACTGTGCAATTTCTCTCTTATATTTTTTCCCCTTTCTACATCTCTGCATCCTAAAAAAAACAGCTTGTCTTGTACATCAAATCATTACACCTACACCCTAAATCAGTGGTCTGTTGAGGGTCACAGGTGTTTTGTTTACAGATCATGGCAATGTGATCTCATTAGTAATCATAGGCATTTGTGTGAAAGATTGTACACATACATTTTTAAAATGTACACCATTAACGTTGACAGCATTTTAAAATGTAACTATTGTACATACAGTATGAGCAACTTTAGAGATGTACAATGAATCCTTGTGGATTCAGAATATTGAAAAACCTTTGCGGTTCATAGTGACATGAATCAAATTCATGTTTTCTTTTGTACACTCAATTGCCAGAAGATGTCTGGATTCTGAAGCAAAACTAGCAGAGAACCACTAATTTAAATTATAACATTTTACAAATGTCCAACCATGATGTACATTTGAAACAGAGATGCTGCAGTGGCCATGTATACTGGTTTCGGTTTCTTTGAAAAGGGTCATGTGTTGATATCACTCAAGCTCTAGCATTAAAGAATTAAAGCCTAGTCGATAAAGCAAAATGAGATCTTTTATGTCACCAGCATTTAATCGTCGCCGCTGAGCAGGAAACAGCGAGCAGGAGGAGATGTCGTGTGTCTCTTAGGAAACAGACAATGATGACGATCACAATCTTGACAATCATGCTAATGATGATGGGTATTTTCCTATCTCCTGCTTCTCCATCATTTCCAAGCTGCTACCACACTAATCTATATATGAGTCACGTTTCCGTAAGTGCGTCAAGTGTTTGTTTTGATGAACTCTAACATCATTCTCAGTCACATGCAAAAGAGAAAGGGATGCTGAAGAGCTTCATAACTTATTTGAATTGACTCCCAGGATCTCTGAGGTAGAGCTATATGAGAGACACCAAATGACAGAACCAGGTGCTTGTGTGTGTGTTCCAATGGCTAAGCTCTATAGTTAGTGCTATGCCAAGCAGATAGAGGCCTGAGAGAGGGAGATAAGCAGTCTGAGAGTGAATACTCTGATCAGGATGGGTCAACTGCTCTCCAACTCTTGTTGATTTTCAAACTGCTCCAGTGACCTCAGAGGAGAGTATTTTTTACCACTGCCCAGTCTCAATCTCTCTCAAACAGACTCAACGGTGCCCTTCAGCAACCCTGAGGTGTGTATTTCCAACTCCCCATTTTTTCTTCTCCCCTTATCTAATCTTTTTTGTTACTTTTTCTCATAGTTTTTCCAAGTTTCAAATTTATTGACTTCATATTTCTGTTCAAAAGGTGGTTTTCGCAGCAATGCCACAGAAGAACAATTTTTGTTTTCCCAAAAGAACCTTTCAGTGAACAGTTCTTAAAGGAATCAGTTTAACCATTTTCCCACTATAAAGAACATTCTGATTAATGGAAAGATCAAATGGATGTTAAAGGTTCTTCATGGAACCATTGATGCCAATAAAGAACCTTTATGTTTAAGTGTATAGTGGGTGGAAAAGAGTTTGTAAAAAGAGTAACACGTCCGAATTCGCATCATTTATTTTTTATTTATTTATTTATTCACTTTACTATCCATGAGTTTATAGAAGAGGATTTGTGAATGTGAAGCGTTGGAACTGACATTGGTAAGTAACATGACAATGACAGCATGATGAATGTAGTACATCCAGATTATATTCATACTAGTCTCGGCCAAGGACTGCCCAAGAGGTCGTCACATGTAAAGCAACCAATCACAGTTTGTTTTGTTCAGATTTAAAGTCGATGTCCTTACAATAACAGACCGGCATGTAAAAATCTTGGACCTATTTTAAAGAGTCTATGCCGTGAACTTTTGAAAATGCTGATAAGCACCCATTGCCATAGTTGTAAACATGACAGCTTTCTTTTTCCATGAGGGGGTTTGGCATCACAACAACTTAGTTTCCAGGTAAACTGTTAAAGAACGCAACACATGCATCTTGTTGCGTTCTTTCCTGTAGAATTTAACCAATTAGATGATGACTTTTAAAACTCCCGAAGTGTTTCCAATTTTGCGTGCCTTACTGTATGCATCAGACGTCAAGCCAATGGACAAAAGAGGTTCCTGCTCGGTATCCGTTTTCGAACACACCCCATGACAGTAGTTGACATAGTTGATTAAAACATACCACCAGAAAAAAAATGTTTATGCTAATAGCGCCCATTGTGGCAACACCTTGAATGCATGTTTACTTGTGTTCAGAAGCATTTCGGAATGCAACACATTATATTGCATAAAGTAGCCTATTTTTAAGCCTAAAATTGTCTACTGAAAGAATTGACAAATGTATAATTTATATGCACTTATTCATATAACGGATTAAAATTGCACAAGCTTATAAAACTAGTAATTACTGTATATTAACACTGTCATCGCATTTCAGCAATTATATAATATAAATGTAGGCTCTGTATGTGAATATTCTTTTATGTTTTGGTCACATTTTCTCTCTGTTTGCTCTGTTCCCGGTTGCCTGAGTTCCTAGTTAGTTCCCTTTCGAGGGAACTCGAACTGCGTCGGTGACGACACTAGGGGAACGCCCTTCAGCGTAGCGTCTGAATTCATGAATGAAACTGAAACCAATCCTATTGGCGTTGCGAGATGATGTAGCGTGTGACGGCATAAGCGGATGTATATAAAAGCATGCCGGCACACAGA
Source organism: Meda fulgida (assembly GCA_030578275.1). Lineage (NCBI taxonomy): Eukaryota > Metazoa > Chordata > Actinopteri > Cypriniformes > Leuciscidae > Meda > Meda fulgida. The sequence continues at coordinate 16,711,667 of CM060632.1, read as the reverse complement.
GATGTCAGCTTTTTGCTATTCAGCAAGCGCTCTGTGTATCCGTGAGTCTTATTTGGTGTTGTTTGTCTGTTTTTGAAGCTCAGTATGGCCAACGAACAGTTTAAAAAGTGTGTGTTCCCATGCCCGCGTTTTCTCACGGCTGGGGATACAATCGTAATGTGTGTGTCATTTTTGGGAAGGCAGCCCGCTCAAGCAGCTCTCGAGGGGGCTGCTTGCGCTCATTGTGAGTCTCTTTCTGTGAGAGTGCTGCGTTCTCGACTGGCTTTATTTTCTGAAGATGGCCAAATGCGTTCTCCCTGTGGTTCGGGTCCCGCATCTGCCAAGGCAATGTGGCGGCTTTCATCATGGGGATCGCAAAGAGATCTGGTTGAGGACGAGACTGCCGAGGCATATTCTCGTTCTTCTTCTGATGAGTCTGATTCCCCCATTCCCTGTTCGGGAGCCCGCGCCGCGGCTTCTCCCGATCGGGATGATGTTCCTGTCTTACAGCTGTCTAATTCCGAGGAATTATACGTGCTGAGTGTTGGGGATGAGGATCATATTACCACACACCATTCTGTTCAGCCGGCACCAAACTACAATGAATTAGTGGAGGTTTTGACGTGGGGTGTGGCCAAGCTTGGCCACAAGAGCGGCAGGAAGCGCGTACGGAAAGTAAACTTAATGAGCGCTTCCTGCAGCACCGCACGCAACCTTCACGCTGGTCTCTCCCTTTCTTCCCGGATTCACACAATGAGTTGTGTAAATCCTGGAACAGGCCATTTTCATTCGTGCCTGTTCAACCCCCCGATGTTAAATTACAGTGATGTAGTGGGGGTTAGAGATAATGGATATGGGATGATGCCTCGGGTTGAGGAAGCAGTAGCCAGCTACCTTTCACCCGACCTTGCATCATCCCTGAAGTCAACGGCGGCGGGTCGAGCTGGTGCGAGCCTGCACACAGTGGCAATTTTGCAGGCGTACCAAGCCGACCTTTTAAGAGATATAGACCAAGGCGAGGGTCCATCTCCAGACAACATCGCCGAGCTTCGCAGAGCCACAGACCTGTTGCTCCGGGTTACCAAGGAGACGGCCCGTGCCATCGGTCGCTCCATGTCAGCCCTGGTAACCACGGAGAGACATCTGTGGACCTTCCTTCTTGATGCACCCGTTTCAGCCTCAGGTCTATTTGTTGAGGCTGTTAATGCTGTAGTGGACAGGTTTGAGCATGCAAAAAAGCAGGGCGAAGCTTTCAAGCGGTATCTCCCTCGCCGTTCAAGGTCTAGGAGGGCGGCTGCTAAGGAACAGCCACAGCAGGCCTCCTCTTCCTCTTACCACCAGGCACAGAAGGCAAGTGTCGCTGCCAGAGCTCCCCCTCAAAGAGCTTGGGACTCTGGTCGACGCTCACACCCCCAGCCTCCTGAGAAGACGGATCTGAGGACCGTTATTCAGTCTAGGAAGGCTAAGGGAAAGAGGTCCTAACTTCTTTGAGGCCTCAGAGGGCCGCCCTCCCCGAGAGAGAGCGACTGAGGTCCCCTCTCTCGTCGGGCCCTCAGGGAGTTGGCGTCAGTATCCCGCCGTCTCTGACGCTTCGGGACACGCTAGCTCCCAGCGAGCTCAGGCTGGTCTGCCTGCCCCAGAGGCTTGCAGGCAGCCAGTGTTCGGGTTCGCACAATGTAGGGCGTTGTCGGTTCTCCCCTGCCAGTCCTCCGCTTCAGGGCACCGTCAACATCCTGCACAAAACACTGGACACCAGCCCCGAGGGTATATTTCTTCATGGGTCCTGCGCACTGTAGAAACTGGGCACAGACTGCAGTTCCGGGTCCGCCCACCAAAGTTCAATGGGGTGGTCTGGACTTCAGTTCACCCAGAGCAGGGTCTGGTGTTGGAACAGGAAGTTCACTCACTGCTGGAAAAAGGGGCCATAGAGCATGTTCCCCCACCAGTCAGGGAGTCCGGGTTCTAAAGCCGGTACTTCATAGTTCCCAAGAAGGATGGAGGGCTGCGTCCAATTTTAGATCTGAGGCATCTGAATCGGTCTCTGAGGAGGTTCAGGTTCAAGATGCTCACTATTTCTATCATTGTGATTCAAATCCAATCCGAGGATTGGTTTGTCACGATAGATCTAAAGGACGCCTATTTTCACATCTCCATCCTTCCATCTCACAGGAGGTTCCTGAGGTTTGCTTTCGGGTGCGAAGCATACCAATATCAGGTTCTTCCATTCGGCCTAGCACTCTCCCCTCGCACGTTCACCAAGTGTATGGATGCAGCTCTGGCTCCACTGAGGCTCCAGGGCATCCGCGTGCTGAATTATATCGACAACTGGCTCATACTGGCCCAGACTCGAGAGTTGGCAGTTCGGCATCGAGATGTCGTCCTTGGCCACATTCAGCGCTTGGGGTTGAGGCTCAACACAAAGAAGAGCGTGTTGACACCCGCCCAGCGAACTACGTTCTTGGGGGTGGTATGGGATTCAACAACTATGCAGGCACACGTCTCCTTCACGCATCGAGTCCATATTAACCACGCTAACCAGGGTGAAGCTAGGCCACACCATCACAGTAAAACACTTCCAAAGGGTGTTGGGTCTCATGGCAGCAGCGTCCAGCGTCATACCTTCTGGCCTGCTACACATGAGAGCCCTGCAGTGGTGGTTGAAAGCCAAGGGGTTTTCCCCGAGGGGAAATCCGTTCTGCTTGATAAGGGTTACGCACAGGTGCCTTCGTTCCCTTTCAATATGGAAGAAACCTTGGTTCCTGTCCCAGGGTCCCAAGTTGGGAGCATTATGTCGCCGAGTATCCGTTTCGACAGATGCCTCCCTCACAGGCTGGGGCGCGGTCATGAAAGGCCGCTTTTCAAGAGGTCACTGGCAGGACCATCATTTCTCTTGGCACATAAATTGCCTAGAAATGTTGGTGGTGTTCCGAGCTCTGAGGTGTTTTCTGCCAGACCTCCAGGGTCGCCACGTTCTCGTGAGAACCGAAAATACGTCAGTGGTGTCCTATTTAAACCGCTAGGGGGTTCTGAGGTCGCGCCCTCTGTGCAGACTGGCGCATCAGATCCTCCTGTGGTCCCAGTGGAGAATGTCGTCTCTCAGGGCGATGTATGTCCCGGGGGACCAGAACCAGGGAGCAGACATGCTGTCGAGGCAGGGGCTGAGGCCCGGGGTATGGAGACTCCACCCCGAGGTGGTGGAGTTAATATGCGAGAGGTTTGGCCCAGTGGAAGTGGACCTATTTGCGTCTCGAGAGACGACACACTGTCCACTGTGGTTCTCCCTCACACATCCAGCCCCGCTGGGGTTGGATGCCATCGTGTAGACATGGCCGAGGCTGCGCCTGTACGCCTTTCCCCCAATCGCTCTACTCCCAGCAGTTCTTTAAAGGGTCCGTCGGGACGGGGTCAGCCTACTATTAGTAGCCCTGTTTTGGCCGGCCCGAGTATGGTTTTCGGACATCATCCTGCTTCTGGCAGGCCCACCATGGCAGATCCCTCTGAGGGGGGACCTGTTGTCTCAGGCAGGGGGCTCAGTTCTCCACCCTCAGCCCGAGCTGTGGAAACTGTGGGTCTGGCGCCTGAGGGGGCACAATACCTAGAAGCTGGCCTGTCAGCAGAAGTGGTTGAAACTATACTCACTTCCAGAGCTCCCTCCACGAGGAAGTTATACGGCCTTAAGTGGAATGTTTTTTCCATTTGGTGCAGAGAGCGTGATTTGGACCCAGTTCACTGCCCAGTGGCTTCAGTGCTGGAGTTTCTCCAAGACCGCTTTTCTGCTGGGCTTACCCGTCCACACTCAAGGTTTATGTGGCTGCCATTGCGGCATTCCACGCTCCTCTGAGTGATGGTCCTCTGGGGAGGCATCACCTGGTCGTACGTTTCCTCCGTGGAGCCTGGAGAATGAGACCTGCGGCTCGCACCAGGGTTCCCTCTTGGGACCTGGCAGTGGTTCTCGAAGGGCTGGCCGAGGCTCCCTTCGAACCACTGGAGTCGGCTGAGGCCAAGAACCTTTCGTTTAAGGTGGTCTTTTTGTTGGCCATTACTTCTCTGAGGAGGGTAGGAGATCTCCAGGCGCTCTCTATTTCCAATGGGTGCTTGGAGTTTGCTCAAGGCAACATTAAGGCCATCTTACACCCCAGGCCCGGCTATTATTCTGCTGTCTTTTTTGCATGTTGGGGTCAAAAGTAGTTTACAATCAAAGCGATTAAAGTAATACATGTCCAATCGAGCAGAGAGTCTCCTCTGGTTGCTCCTTTCATTCTCTTGCAGAGAGCTCAGAATTCCTGATACGCCTGGTTAGTGGACATCCTGAACTTTTCAGAAACCATTTAGGATGAGAGGTGAGTAGTCTGCTAAGGAGATTTGGGAATGATTACAAAAATAACAGATGATATACAGGTAGACTTTTATCTTGCTGAGCGGCTAATTCCACCTCAGCCAAGTGAATCAGCATCTTAAATCACTGTAAGCTGTAAAACATGCACAGATGGGAACATTTGTGAAACTTAAAAGGAGCCAACAGATATGTTGATGGAAGTTGGGGGATTTCAGGTGTTGCGTGATATGACTGCGCCCAAGTAGCAGTGCTTCGCCTGTGATTCACCCTAATATAGTCCCAAGTCAATACCTGCCTAGGAAATCGCCTAGTCTTAATCTGAATTGCTATTTGTTTTCATTGTGAATACGCAGGCCACAAGAAGTAATTTGTTTTTTTTATTCGTTTTTTTTTTACTTTTACTCACGACATGCTACCTGACAACAAAGGATTCCATTCATTATGCTAAGATAAGCTAGCGTCGGCGCTGCCATACTAAGACAATGCATGCACTGAGATAAAAATGCTTTTGCCCACCTATCATAATGCAGGGGAGACGGTGAATAAGCCCTATTTCAAAAAACGGTGGAGTTCCTTTAAGTAAATATTAGGGTAGATCGTAGGTGAGAAGTAACATCATCAGTTTAATCAATTATACCATAAATGCACCACCACTGACCTTGAGGTGACAGTAGATGTACTGTAGCTTCCAACAAAAAGTAACTAATTGCAGTAACTTTGCGATGTGTGGACACAACCACCATACAATGAAAAAAAAATCCATTCCCTTCTTTTTTTGAATCCCTTAAAAAGTCTAAACACTCTCAATAATCAAGCATGTTATTTTGAAAATGTTATGTCATATTGCTCATGCTCCGCCCACGACCACAGACAGAATGTCACGTATTAGCATAATTCCGCCCTCAGCCGTGTCCGCAAAGGCAGCACTTTGTATCTTGTGTTGACACCCCCCCATGGGAGAGAGGGGTGGGGTGAGCGGTTGCTCATTTAAAGAGACATACACCGAAACGGGTTGCTGAGAACAGAGCTGTTTTTGACGAGGTAAAAAGAGTGTTGTTTTACACAACCATTGAGGTATTTTAACCAAAGCATGTTTATTTTTTACTTTGCATGAAGACCCTAAAGAATCATACCAACTTGTGAAAAATGTGAGATATTCCTCACAAAGTGATGCATACTTGGCTAAAAATCAAGTCTCTCATCTTTCCGGGATACAATGTGTTTTCCAATGTTCCCAGAACAGTGGAATAACACAAAATATGTATCATCTTAAAGCTTAGAATCTCAGCTTTTTAAAACATCTAACCACTTCGATCAACTGAACGAGAGCTGACTACTAATCGCTCTAAATCGTAGTGTAGCAGTGTACTGCCTGTGGGCGCCACCTAACGGCGAAGGTATGTATTATCATATTTTTCAAAAATATTGCCTCGATTAACTAGCCTGACGTCGTCATACTCATTTCCCATCAGATGTTGTGGGCGGGGATAAGTTCGGCTGGCATCCAGGCCAATTGATTAACACAAAATAGAAAAACGAAAGCTTAGAGTCTGAACTTTACAGTGGATGTAGCCAATTTGAAAAACTCCTAAGTATTGTGAGTTATTTGCTGATAAATAGAATTTCTTTTTTTCATAATATATAAATACTTTTTTGTACTATGCAGGCCTACTGTAATGTGTCAAAAACATCATACAGCTCATGAAACATTCACAGATCGTTGAAAATGGCACATACATTTTTTACAGCATATTACAATTAAAATGAGCCCAAAATGAACATAATCTATTGTGTTTATGACAAGATATTCCTCGTAACAATTTTAAAAATGCCCATTAGGGGGCTTCAAGGACTGAACAAAAAGGCTATCTTTCCAAATGCTATAACTTTTGATACCTTTGTCCAATCAACACAAAATTTGATCCAGATGCTGCACACATGTAGAGAGACTTCACCGAGTTATTCCATGTCAAATAAGAAAGATATGCAAAATTACAATACAAATGTTTTTTTTTTTTCAGTTTCAGCATGAGAAAGTCCAAATATAATGTCATTTATATTTTCAAAAAAATTGAAAAGTGTTCTATCAAACGATACCTACCTTTTGACTCTCCTTGCTACAGTTTTGGAGTTATGAATCTTTACTTTTGTGTGAGTCACTCAGACAAAACGACTCTAAAAATGCCTTCAGGGTGTAAGGGGTTAATCAAAATAAACTCAGGCACACACTTCTTGGGCTCTTAGACAAAACATGATAAACGGAACAACTGCTGAAATAGTGATGAGATCTGACAAAGAACAACTGAAAATGAGGCCTATATTCATAGGGAAACACTACTAAACAGGGTAGGTAACTAGACACGTGTGATACATGAGGGCAAATCAAAAACCATGGTAACATGAACAAAGACAAAATAACTGACCTTGGAATAAGACAAAACTAACAAGATAACAACTCAGTCTCAAACCCAGAACAGATGTTACAGATTGTCATATTCAGTTTACAGCACATACATATATAAACTGAACAAAAAGCAAAAACACACACACCTGGTGAACATTCTTTAACATTTTGCAGAAATAGTTACAACAGTTTGTTGCGCATTTTTATGGAAAAGGTACATCACCATTTTGCCACACACTTGATGACGTAATTACGTAAACTTCCCTGGAGGACTTAACTTGAATGCACCATTATTCTCCAATACTTATTCAACTTGCCTACAAAATTGCACAAAATGTGTTACAACACTCCTCTGCATTCATATCAACAATATTATACCAAATTACAAATTCCACTAAAGTAATGTTAATTTCCCCAAACACTTTGGCTGTCTCATAGCTTCTCTTTAAAGAGCCTTAGCTCTCCCACACTGCCTTTACACAATCCTCTCATGTTCTCAGCGAGTCTCTGTGGGCTAAAAAGCTGCTGGTGTGTTAGGCTACAGATGTCTGTCTGCTGCATTAGTTGAACAGAGACAGGACACAGAGGCTGCAAATCAGATAAGAGTCTGCTATACAACGGGGAATGATATAATGAATCTCATGGAACCATAATGTTGCGTATGTGCATGAACGTGTGTGTGTTTTCTGCCCGGTTGAAGCAGACTGCAGACATGGCTGAGAGGGAATCACTCTTTGATGTTCATCCCGATGAGTCGATCCTAACAGGAAACCAGATTTATCACTTGATTAAACTTAGCAGAAGGGTGTTGTAAGGCTGATGCAAGGTAGACAGAGATATGCAGAGCTGGGTTGAACGTGTATGTGTGTGTGTGTGTGTGTGTGTGTGTGTGTGTGAGAGAGAGAGAGAGAGAGAGAGAGAGAGAGAGAGCGCTTCAAGGTCTGCTTTTTCACATTAGGTACATTGAAAAGTGTGTCCCTACAATTTCCTGTTTATGTATTCATGCCATGATGAAAGAAAATTCATTTTACCACAGTAATTACTGTCTGATCTTCAAAAAGACAGCCGATCATTGTCACTCTCATTTTACCCATGCAGTGTCCTCTCCGATTAGTTGCATACTACTTCTCTTTGAGCAATTACCCTCCATTCATAATTTTCCAGTAATTACTTCAGAATTAAAGTTTTGAATCTAAGTTTCATTTTGAACATCCCTGAACATGGTGGAAGATATGCCTCTTGAATGATTTTGTTTATTTGATTAAGTCTCAGGGGAGAAATAAATGGTTGGGTGGTTTAGATTTATTTGAGCTTGAATTTCTGCAGTGCCCTTTGATTGCTCAGTGTAATTAGCTGAAAGTAACGTGTAATTATTTTTTATGTCCTCAGCTCAAAACTTTTACCTAGGCAGCCTTCCACCAGCAGAAGAGAGAAAAATGCATGTTAATTGGAGAACATTGGTTTAATGACGCGAGCTGCATGTGAGCTTGTGAGTTTCCTGTTTGATAGAAACTAAACTAGATGGAGGTAAGTCACCGGCCCTTTTTTCCGGCCGTAGTTTATTTTTTACCCTGAAGTCCATTTGTAATGTTAGTCAAAGTTTCTAACACCAGAAAAATAAAATAAATAAATGACTTTACATACTGCAGTGATGGCAGGAAAGATTAAAAAGGGCGGGATTTAAGTGTAGCAGTTATTTTATTTAGCACAAACGCAAAATACTCAGAAAAAACTGGACTAGAAAAACATGAACAGAGCAACCAACAATACCTGACGAGAACAGACAATGAACTGAACAAAACACAGGGCTTAAATAGAGCAAACTTACCAATAAACAAAACAAGCCACATGTATATAACTTAAAGTATATAACTCAAGCAGAACTAAAGCAACTTCTAGACTTAGCTGATTTTCACTTTTGTTGTCGCATTTTTTCCCCACGAGCTCCCCCTACAGCTGTGGTGCGTATATTTCCCAACACTGTCGTAAAAAACTCACTTGCGGCACCCTTCTCCCCCTTCTACCGCTGCTCACGTGCATTTGTTATTATCGGAGCTGGCCAACTTTACTTGCGGAGCTATGTCTACCGAGGTGGGTAATACATCATACACATTATCATAGAACATTGACATGTACATTTTTTATTCTGTTATCAACTATAAAACGTAACAGGGGTTGTGTGGATAAAGCTAGCAAATGTTACAGCTTATTATTATCATAATTATTGCCTAGCTTACCTTCAATGGAACTGTGATTGCAAAGTTTAGTTTATAACGTTAATCGTGCAGACAATGCTCAAGTTGCATTATTTTATAAAGTAGAATAAATAAATTATAGGTTACAATGACTGTGTTTTACCTGTTATTATTAAACAAGTGTAGATCATAAAGGAATTAGTCGATCTAAGTATAAAACATTTATGACACTCAGTGAATGCACAACCAATGTTGATTCTTGAGCGGTCCCTGGCACGGTCAAAACGTTTTTTCCTCTCTTTCACCTCCTCCGCCGATAACCGTTTCTTCTGTCTTTTCGCTGGAACATGTGCATTATCCATCGTCGCTTGTATTACTCAGGTTATAACTTCTAGCTAGTATTGAGGTGGGCCTGTATGTGTGTGTGTGTCTGTTGAATTGCCGTAAAGCAGTTCGTGTTTCGTGCTCGTTCTCGTCTCGCTTCTCACGAGACTTCCGACTACTTTTTATTTTGCCGGGACGGTAGTCACCATGTTGCAAGGTTGGTTTTACGCCTGGGAACGCTGGGGGGAGCTGGTAAAGTCACCAATATCACCAGAACAGGTTGTTTAACCATCCAAATGATTTCTAGACAGCTTTATTAAGTTAAAAAATTTACAAAGTTCTGCTTTAAATAAATTAAAACCATCGAAACAAGCTGAAACAGGAAACTCAACTGAAACGTGTCAAACCCACCCAAAACAGAAACAAACACAAATTACCCATAACATATCCTCTCCATCAAGAAGGCACAACCTTGCACATTATTAATGACAAACATCAAAAATACAAAGAGTCCCACAGAGGAGGGCAGGAGGGGGCTTAGGTGGGGGTCGCAGAGCAGACAACCGGAAGAGCCAGAGAGGAGACGACAGAGGCAGAAGCAAGGGAGGAGACAACGGCAGGAAGAGCCAGGGTGGAACCCACGGCAGAACTCCCAGGACGGAGTCGAGGGAGGAGCCATGGCAGAGACTTGACAGGGGCAACCAGGTGGCCAACTGACCGAGACGTAGCAGATGGTGGTGGAGACTGAAGATCCGATGAGATCAGATAACACAGAATGTCCTGGAGACCAAGGCTGAGACGCGGGTACGAGCGGACAAAGGCGAAACCAGGGTGCCGGACGACTGAGGTGGAGCCGGAGGGAAGGTGGAAGCTTACGGAGCCAAAGGGGTGGAAGGACAAGTTGCAGGTGAAGGCCCGTAAGTCCATGCCGACGGCAGAGTGACGACTGACCAAGGCGTAGCTGGAGGGACAACGGTCCCATGTGGAGCCGAGGGGTGGAGGAGCCAATGTGGAGCCGACTGGTCGACAGGCTGAGGTGGAGTGACGGGCTTGAAGGGTCTGGCCGGAGCTATAGGGCCGACACTCCAGGGCTGAGCTGGCGAAACTATCAGCCCAAGGCAGATCCCCAATGCACCGAGCAGCAGGCAGTGTAGGAGGAGACGAAGGGCTGATGAGAGGCAGTGAAGACAGGGCTGAAGGACTGGGCAGTGCAGGCAGGGGGATCCTTCCTTAAAAAAACAAGCCACAGATGTAGAACTTAATCAATCAATGAAAAACCATAGAAACAAACTGAAACACAGTAAACTTAACTGAAACATGTCAGACTTACCCAAAACAGAAACAAACACAGATGATCAGTAACCTTGGATTTCATGGTTACTGTACATCGAGTATTTCAATTAATAATGCCAATAAAAACATGACAAAATCACAGATGGAAAAGGATAATAAATATAAAATATATTAAATTGATCTCAGAAAAATATATTTTTTGTCATTTTAAAAATATATTTGCAATCTAATTATGTTCCTGTTCTCCAAAATATATTTATATAAAAATACTCATAATGTATCTTATGGTTGGAAATGTATTTTCTTGCTATTTGAAGTGCATTTTGTAAAATATTTTGGCATTTGAAGGTTTATTTTTTTTTAACTTTCTTACTTCCTTACATTATTTACAACATGCATTTTATATATATAATTAAAATATATTTAGGCCAGATTTGTGTGTGTGTGTTAATTTAAAAAGCTGGTATAGGGTTCATAAAAGCCTATAGTGCACGGTTATGTTGATCGTGTTTAGTGCATTTTCAGTAGTAAACCTTGTGAATGCTGTTAATAAGGGTGCTAACATAAATTCATGTGGCCTACTGTACTGTTGAATACAGTGAAACAGGCATTAGAATATGTCTACACACTGCTTTGAAACAATCTGCATTTTACAAAGAGCTATAAATAAAGGTGACTTGACAACACACATACACAAAACACAAAAGAGCAGGGATAATCAGGTGTGGTGTAATAAGGATTTTATTCTTGCATGGATGCTTCATGAGGTGAACGGGCTTTTCATCGGCCCAGTGTGAGAGAAAGCAGCTATATAAGGCCTGTCGCATGTTTTTCTTGAGAAGGAGAAAGATTTGAGGACATTTTATATGCTGTGCACAGGTGATGCTCATTATCAATCATGCAACCAACCAACCAACCGACCTTGTCCTGCTTGCCCTCCCATCAGATTCCTTTCTTCAGATTTGTTTCTCTTTTCTTTATCACTGCTCAATTATAAAAGGATGTAAATGATTATACATTCCTTTGTGATGTCCTCTTATACCTGCTAAATGCGGTAAGCTGGTTTGTTGTTGGTCTAAGATTGTCTAACAGCCCAGTCAGGTGTAAATATTGACCAACTAGTTGTCTACCACTAGTAAAAATATGTTTGTGGAACCTCTACTAATGTCTAGAAACCAGCCATCTATAGTTCCAAAAGCAGGCTATCACTCTAAACTGGGTTTGGATTCTCATCTGGGTGAATTTGAATTCAAGCCAGATTCCATGAGAAGTGTCTGAATACACCGCAACCCTATTAAGCGAACATCAATGTTGGCGGGCCAATCTGCCAATGATTAGCTTTATCCCTGCAGCCGAGATCACTGAACCTGATGATTTTTTCACTCTCACATATTTAGAGGCATTACACAATATTATATCATATTTGATAATATGTGATGATACTGTATGGGATGTACATTTATTTTAACTTTATTTTAATTTTGCCAGGATAGGATGGGCTCCCTTTGCTGAGTTCTGGTTCATTTCAAGGTTTTCTCCTTCTTCACATAAAATATCTTAAGGATGATTAAAAAGTTGTCCAAGCATGGTGTTGGACAGACATCTACTGTGCTAGACAAAAGGATTCTTGACCTGCAGGTTAGAACCCTGAGACATTACAAATATGTCTGGTTGCCATGAAGAAGGGAATTTAACTTGGATGGGCAAGAGTAGGCTACTTGAGACAGTACAAGGTCGTGACAGGGACGATCGATCATAAAAATGATGATCGCCCTGACTTTAAAAAATATATTTGTCTATTTTTCTGATTGTTGTTAGGGGATTTTGGATGGTACCTGAGATCTGATTGGTTAGCGTTAGACAGCATGCCTTTCAGGACCGCCGAAAAAAAAGTGAAACTGGATTTGAAAGGGAGTGACACCTGGAATCACTTTGATCATAAAATAGGCTACAGTTAAGTGCAAGATGTGCAGCGCCAATCTGACATATACATAGTATTATGACACTTAACAAAATTATAAACGCAACACTGTTTTTGCCCCCATTTTTCATGAGCAGAACAGATCTAAGACTTTTTCTATGTACACAAAAGGCCTATTTGTCTAAAATATTGTTCAGAAATCTATCTAAATCTGTGTTAGTGAGTAGTACTTCTCCTTTGCCGAGATAGTCCATCCACCTCACAGGTGTGGCATATCAAGATGCTGATTAGACAGCATTATTATTGCACAGGTGTGCCTTAGGCTGGCCACAATAAAAGGCCACTCTAAAACTAAAAACCAGTCAGTATCTGGTGTGACCACCATTTGCCTCACGTAGTGCAACACATCTCTTTCGCATAGAGTTGATCATGTTGTTGATTGTGGCCTGTGGAATGTTGGTCCACTCCTCTTCAATGGCTGTGCGAAGTTGCTGGATATTTGCAGGACCTGGAACACGCTGTTGTATACGCCGATCCAGAGCATCCCAAACATGCTTAATGGGTGACATGTCCGGTGAGTATGCTGGCCATGCAAGAACTGGGATTTTTTCAACTTCCAGGAATTGTGTACAGATCCTTGCAACATGGCCGTGCATTATCATGCTGCAACATGAGGTGATGGTTGTGGATGAATGGCACAACAATGGGCCTCAGGATCTCATCACGGTATCTCTGTGCATTCAAAATGCCATCAATAAAATGGACCTGTGTTTGTTGTCCATAACATACGCCTGCCCATACCATAACCCCACCATCACCATGGGCCACTCGATCCACAACGTTGACATCAGCAAACTGCTCACCCTCACAACACCATACACGCTGTCTGCCATCTGCCCTGTACAGTGAAAACCGGGATTCCTCCTTGAAGAGAACACCTCTCCAAAGTGCCAGACACCATCGAATGTGAGCATTTGCCCACTCAAGTCGGTTACGACGACGAACTGCAGTCAGGTCGATGCCCCGATGAGGAATGACGAGCATGCAGTTGAGCTTCCCTGAGACGGTTTCTGACAGTTTGTGCAGAAATTCTTTGGTTATGCAAACCGATTGTTGCAGCAGCTGTCCAGGTGGCTGGTCTCAGACTATCTTGGAGGTGAAGATGCTGGATGTTGAGTTCCTGGGCTGGTGTGGTTACACGTGGTCTGCGGTTGTGAGGACGGTTGGATGTACTGCCAAATTCTCTTAAACGCCTTTGGAGATTTAATGTTAGAGAAATGAACATTCAATTCATGGGCAATCACTCTGGTAGACATTCCTGCAGTCTGCATGCCAATTGCACGCTCCTTCAAAACTTGCGACATCTGTGACATTGTGCTGTCTGATAAAACTGCACATTTTAGAGTAGCCTTTTATTGTGGCCAGCCTAAGGCACACCTGTGCAATAATCATGCTGTCTAATCATCTTGATATGCCACACCTGTGAGGTGGATTGATTATCTCCGCAAAGGAGAAGTACTTCTCACTAACACAGATTTAGACAGATTTGTGAGCAATATTTAAGAGAAATAGGCCTTTTGTGTACATAGAAAAAGTCTTAGATCTTTGAGTTCAGCTCATGAAAATGGGGGCAAAAACAAAAGTGTTGCGTTTATAATTTTGTTCAGTATAATTATTAATGTTGTAACAGTCTTAAAATATTTTCATTATCTATACGGACACACCCAGTCCCCCGAGCCTACTTGTTCCCTGTTCTCAGGGAACAATGGTTACAGTCGTAACCTGAGACGTTTTTTTTTTTGAAAACAGGTCAATGATTGAAATGAGAAATTGACAAAAATGCACTAGATTTAACCACTGATAGATAGGTAGATAAATATATTTTCTTATGACTGCAATGTCATACAGAATGGCATTTTCACATGTCAGACTGCACTGTGAATGGAGTGGATTGGTGAGAGGAGAGAGGCAGGTTGACAGCTTTAATTGTGATTCTAAATTTGATATGATTAACCAGGCTCGATCAAATTAACCTGATTGGCAGATGGAGAGGGGGTGGATGGGGCATAGAGAGGGGGAAGGAGATCAAAGTGCATTACCCATTTTTGTTTACACACACATCTGAAGGAAGTTTTACAGAAAATTATTAAACTTTCATTTGTTTGTTCTTTTTATCTTTATGAAAGCAGTGTAATTGTCCCCCAAATCCATGCCTTGTCTAATACGACACTTTCGGTGTCAGAAATGGAATATTCTTTATTTATTTATTTTCTTTTGCATTCATGTACTGGCTTTCCTATGCAGTATTTTTAGTCTTGTCCTCTGTTTGAAGGTAGGAAAAAGCGAACGTCCCCTCATTAAATACCACCAGTAAGCCCACATGTCATATTCTAGCTCATTTTAATGTGACAGCAAGAACAGTCTGAATGCCTCCGCAAAACAATGACAATTAAAGCGGCAGCAGTTATTCCCACACTTCATGCAACAAAGACGACAGTTGACAAAGAACAAGCCAGTGTGATGGCCGGACAGGAGTGGCGACGTGAAAGCTTGCGAGGAAGTTGTGAGGTTAATGTGCACAGATTTGTTTATTTTCACCTTGCTGTGGGGCATAAATAATGGATGCCACATTTTTTTCCTTGTCATTTTTACATTTGCCGTTTTCTCTTTTTTCTGTTTGTCTTATGGTCACTAGTGACTGTGCATGTGTGAGTCTGTTTGTGTCACCATTGAAAATGAGAGTCCTCAACCAATGCTGTGAAAAATCCTCTCACGTTAATGAGCAGTCAACCTCCGCTCTCACTCCGGCTACCCATCTGCTCTTCCTCCTTTTCATTCTTTTCTTCATTTTCTCTTCAGCAATGCTCTGGACTGGAGAATAGGAAAAAATCGCTGACCCTCCCCTGACAATTGCTAAGTTTCACTATAAACAAATGTTTTTGTAAAAAACGTTCAATTAGCATTTGCATGAACGATCACACTGGAGTAAGTAGGCTAGTCTTCACAAATATATGGGTTTGTGACCACACGTGAAAATGAAAGCTTCTGTTTTTTTAAATATAAAAAAATGTTTATATTATAAATTGTATTATAACATTTATTTTACTTCTTACCTGGAAATACAATAGTATCTTAATTTAATTTTTCTTTTTTTAAAGCACCAAGTCATGATTTCTGAAGGATCATGTCACTTTGCTGGAGATGGCTTCTTGATTTTAGCTTTGCCATCAGAGATATCATTTAAAAAAAAAAAAGTATTAATAATATTTCATTGTAATAATATTTCACAATATTACTGTATTTACTGTATTTTTTTTATTAAAGCTGCAGTCCGTAGTTTTCCCTCTTTGTCACCATCTCTGTTCGAAATGTGCAATTGCTGTTATTCGCGGAATTATCAACTTTACGTGAGTTGTGCCTCGGCACGGCACAGCGTGGATGAATCCAATGTTTTGAGAGGGGCTGCCATTGTAGCACTTTGTAGTCACTTTGACAGCAAATAACTTTACATCTGAGACGTTTAAAGACTCCATTTGTCTATTATTTATTTCTAAAGAAACAGGAGAATGTATAAAAGACTCCATTACCTTGTATCTGACGTTATGGCCCCGTGGAAGCAGTTTTTGTAAAAATAGGCTAACGATTGCGTCATAACCACTCGACTCTCTGTCGCACAGTTGAGAAATTACCGTATAGACAGGCGGAGAAGCTCGCAGGCATCCGTGGGGACGTGGAGGCATAGTCCGATAAAGTCAAGGGATAAGCCCATAGAGAGTCATAAAGTTGATCCTGCTGCTAGCTCATGGACAGCTAATACTCACGCTATCCGTCTCTGCAAGATTCGGAAGGGAATTATTCAGATTTCTCTTGGCACAGCTACTAGAAGACTTTCAACTGTCAGGCAGGTTGCTCACGTGACATCTACGTCATCAAGCTCAGTTTGAGCCTGCGTAGTACGTTCAGCCATCAGGAAGGGAGTGCTTCTAAAGGGCTTCAATTCTCTTAGTTGAAATGGTGTTGCCATGTGTCCATTTCTTTTACTGTCTATTGGGAAGACGGAGGAGCGAGGAAACGAGGAGGGATATTGAGAAGCACTCTATAGATCAGTGGTTCTCAACTCCAGTCCTCGGGACCCACTGCTCTGCACAATTTGTATGTCTCCTTATGTAACACACCTGATTCAGATCATCAGCTCGTTAGGAGAGACTCCATGATCTGAACTGAGTGTGTCAGATAAGAAAGACATACAAAATGTGCAGAGCAGTGGGTCCCGATAACTGTAGTTGAGAACCACTGCTATAGATGACATGCTTGAATTTCCTGCGGAAATCCACTAGTAGACCTACCACTGGAATTAAAAACATTATTACAAGCTTACCACTTTGAATCAAGCTAAGGCAAGCAGATAGTTTTGAACACTGGTTGGTTATGTACTTGCTCAAATTTATTTTGGATAATTTTTAACCCAAAAAAGTTACGGAATGCAGCTTTAAATAAATGCAGCCTTGGTGAGCTTAAGATACATTTATAATGTTTTATATATTTTATGAGTAGGCTATATAAAGAGATGTGGACAAAAGTGGGGCAAAGAGGGATATTGAAAGAGTCAGACTAAAATAACAGAAAATAGAAAGAGTGAAAATGACCTTAGAAGATAGAGTGTGAGTGAATGCGGGGAGAAAAAGCCAGACAGAACAAATGACCTCAGCTATAAAAGTATTAGTTAAGGTGAGGGTGTGAAAAAGGTTGGCCAATGAGCTTTTATTTATAGCAACAGGAATATAACTCTATCTCCTGGCTTAGAGCAATGTGTGTGTGTGTTGTCTTTGTATCCCATCCTATCTTTAGTTGTTTTCACAGACCACCATCATGTTTCACTGGTCTTTATGTGTGTGTTTTCACTCACATCTTTGCTCAAGGATATTAATGACACCCTCATTTCTCAATATCCCCCCCTGCACCAGCAGATGTGTCAAATAAAACTTGTCCTCTGGCCTCAGCCAATATACGTCACAATCAGAAAACAAACACCAGACAGAGAGCAAATTCATCTCTATTATGCATTTATATTTAGCACATCCTGATAATAGCCTATACACGCTCAGCGGCTTCCCCGGCAACCGGATATCAGAGGTGTCTTGATTTACTGCTAAACATCGTTTGTCATGGTCAACCACAGTCAGAATCATATAAAGTGCAATTATGGATATTCAGATGATTTATCAGATCAGATTTTAAACGTGTAGACAAAATTGGGAAAATTGTGTTTACTCGGTTTGGGTGATAATTTCCTGACCCAAATCTGTTTTGGCAAATGTGACGCTTAATGACTTTAAATCAAGAAGCAAATATAATTGTCAGAGTAGTAAATCTTTCTCATGTTTATGCCCATTCGCTGCCATGCAAACAGCTGTTTATTTCCTCAGCTCTGCAAAACATGTTGATTAGATAAACTGATTATGATGTTTCCTTTGGGCTGAAACAAGTGATTTTTGATGCCAGAACACACCATGCATGCAGTGATATTTGGAAGTCTTTGATTGCTTGTATTTGAGTATCATTGATTGCTTTGATAGAGTTTACTAACCGATTGGACAAAAGGTGGTTAAAAAAGTACACTAACATTCAAAAGTTTTTTCTTTAGATTGAAATAAGTACTTTTTATTCAGCAAGGATGCATTCAAATGATCAAAACTGACAATAAAGAGATTTACTCTAATATTATAAAATATTTCTATTTCAAATAAATGCTGTTCTTAACTTCCTATTCATCAAAAAATCCTGGAGAAAAGGTTTCCGGACAACTGTTTTCAACAGTCATAATAAAAAAAAAAAATATATATATATAAATTTTGTGAGCACCAAGCTATTAGAATGATTTCTGGAGGATCGCGTGACACTGAAGATTGGAGTAAAGATGCTGAATATTCAACTTTAAATTACATCTTAAAATATATTAAAATGTATTGTAAATCGCTAATCGCTAATATTTGTTAATCAAATAAATGCAGCTTTTGTGAGCATAAGAAACGTCTTTCAAAAACAATAAACATTTTACCGACCCTACATTTTTGAATGGTATAACGTGATGTAGATTTTGAGATTAGGTCAATTTTAAGTTTTTACACAATTGCATTTTTATAAGGGGATCAGCTGTAGAACATTCTGGACAGGAAAATGTCTAAGTCTATGCAAATTTAGATGTGAAACAAAAAAATAATAATTGCTTCATCACAGTCTCCAATTGAGACTACTGTTCTGTGAGGTAATAATTAAGGGATGCACGCAACTCCAGTAGATCAGCGAAGCTTATTTTTTCACATTTTTCCATATAGATTGTTATAAGTGTTAAAGCATTATGAAGTTTTTACATGACAATAATGATGTGTGTTTGAAATTGCACAAAAATATCTTGCTTTTATCCCGTCACCATCTGATACACACTGAATGAGAACAGAGGCAGTCAAGTCTTCACAAGCTTTATTTTTTTTTATAACAAAGAAAGCATTCTGGTTGCACAAACCTACAAAAGGACTGTTACTCTAGTGCTGAAGATCTCTATTTATATGGAAATAGTCAGGATGAAATTACCTTCATCACTGACACACGCTGCAAACCAAAACAAGAAAATAATTGGATTGGCTGGAAAAGCTTGGTGCTGTTTGAACAGTGGAGGCAATAGAGATTAGAACAGGCAAAGCTTTTTTAAAAAACAAACAAAAAAAAAGCCAGAAATTTAATTAAGAAAGTTAATTGAATTGAAAATGGGAGAATCCATATTGGAAGCGAAGACTGGGTGCAAAATGCCCATTAATGTCTTGTGGACCCACCTAAAAACTTCAAAATAACAATCACTTTTGATCAGTTGTGGGTTTAATCTTAAATGGCAAATCCAGAGAACCATTCAAGGTGCCAGTGCCTTAATGCACACAAACTTGTACACACAACTCTTTATCATTTGCACTGAAGTTGATTTATAATTGGTAGTGATATAGGCTACTAAAATATACAGCGACACACAATCTTTCTGTCTCTCTCATACAGACACACACTTCTAGCAGTGCAAAACAGAGTGGAACAAAGCGTTTCGTTTCTGACTCCCTATCCTGCAAAACAAACCCTGATTGCAATTAACTCCTGCCTGGGCGGAAACCACACAGAAAGACGACAGCAACGTGCTCAGTGTAATCAAATAGGATTGTGCTAACCACAAATCTGGGGCCCAGGTTTCAGGCATGCCCCCCGGAAGAAAATTTGTGCATTTTAAAGTTAAATTCATCAATCTGGTGCACTTGTAGAGTTCAAAATTAAAAGCTCCAACTCTGTCTGTCTACATTAGCCTACACTACAAAATAATAGTTATATTAATCCCATGGCAGTAATAGCCATAGCCTATTGTAAAACAAATGCACTGAGAAATAAAGGAATTTTTCATAATTAGTTTGGTACTAATTTCTATACTTGAAACTGAAAGTGATAAATAGGCTACATGATATTTTATTTTGAAGGAAACTGCATCGAGTTTTTATAATGGCGGAAAACATGGTTTACAAACTCGTCTCATTACAATTCTAGTAAAATGCGGTTACAATCAACTATGCAGATGTGGAAATAATGCGTAACTAATGGGTTCCTACACTCTTGATGACATATCCTAAGTGTTAATTGAGAGTAGCTCTGCATACCGCAGGCTCGACACTTTCTCAGCTCTCTTCTTATCCTCCTCACTATCCTCATCAGCCACAGCAGATTTTTTTTCCACGCTATGTCTCTGCAGATTATTCTGTTGCTTTTTTATGAAACTTACACACATTTAAGTGTTGATAAAAAAAAAGGAATGAAGCTAGAATAAAACTTTTTTGTTGTTGTTGTTTATTAAAAGCAGAGGGTTCTTTCTTTTGACATTGCATATTCAGATATTCATACAACAAAGTATTCTGGGGGCCATGAAGCGTTTTTGAAAATGATCAAAAATGCTGGCGTTGGCTGGCAACCTTTTTTCAAAAACGCTGGGGGGAAAAGAAAGAATTAACGTTAACTGCTGGTAGACTGCTGAAAAGTGGACGGATACACTCTATTTGTACTTGCAACTCTCTATCATTAAATTATTGAAATGAGAATCGCTATTTCATTTATCATAAAATTGATCGATTTTTAGTGAAAATTACCTCCGATGACAGTTTATTGTTGCCGTATATGTCTCGCTGCTAAGCCGATTGTTTTGTACTTTGTAATGAAGTTTTTTTTCTCAGCGGAAGCTGTGAGATAATATTCAGGTAAATTTATCAAATAATTTTAACTCAGTGATTTCATATCCACATATTTATTTACTTGGAAAGCAGTGGCGGTTCTACATTGAATTACACCCTGGGCGAGACCCCCTTCGACCCACCACCACCAACACAAAAATTCCACAATAAAATCACAAATCGTACTTTGAAAAACACAGGTAAGAGAATCCAGTTGTTTAACTATTGCTATATTAATCTAACTTTCAGGGAGGAACCATTACCTCATTGGTTACTGCCTCGAATCTCGAATTCTATGCATGGCACACTTTTAGTTATGACTTGTTAAACTATAGGCTTCCCAGACAACAACATGGTGTCGGCCCAGATCCGGTCCACATCTGGTACACATGGATTCCACACGGCCCGGATGTGGACCAACACTATGTTGCTGTCTGGGTTACTTTGTCACGAAATAGTTTTTAAAAGTGAAACTGGCCGAGAGCTACTTATGTAACACAATACTTAAATCTCTTAAATAATGTCTCATAACTCTCATTTTAACAACTATCCGAACTGTTTTAGACCTAAACTAGCTTTGTAGGACTATGTCACCCTTAAATGTCAAAGGACAGAATCAGAGATTTCTTTTTTTTACAAAAAAAAAAGTACTTTGCATATTATAGGCTACTGTAAAAACACATAATTATAGTTGATTTTAGTTGATCATTATGAAAATTATTTTCATTTCATATGAATATAGTGACCATGATCACGGTTAAACACAGAATCTTGTTCAAAAAGTAGGCCTATACACAATGAAATCAATTCACCAAGTTAATAACATTAAAGATGATGGCCAGATTTGAAAGGAGTGTCTTTTATGTTATCAACTAACAAGTAGCCTACACGTTCAAATAAAGTTTTGACAAAAAAGGTTTTATAAAAAGATAAACCTCATATATTTCAGCATTTAAATCATTTTTATAAAAAGAATGAGTCAAAAAAGATTAATTACTGACATTTACAATGCACAGTAGCTTATCTTTTATTAATAATAGTAAAATTTCGTCCGATTTTCCCATGTAGTCTGTCCGTGCACTGCGCTCTCGACAACGACAAAGTTCTAGTAGCTAATGGATTTCCACCACAGAAAAACGCTTGCTGTAGCTCAGCTACAAGATTTATTTACGGAGAAGAGAAAAAACACCCACGTGTTTGGGTGCACCCCTATACTGAAAAGTTTTTTTTTTTTTCATCTCGCTACCCCTGGAAAAAATGAGCGCGTCGCTTCAATTATGAGCGCGCTTCCTTCGCGCCTACATTTGAACTCGAGCGCGCAAAAGACGCGATATGTGAACAGCCCCTTGGTGAGCTTCCTCCAATCAGGAGACCCCCTTGACATTGCTTCTGTGCACTGCACCTTCTCATCAAGCAGGGCTGCCATTGCCAATAATTGAATTGAAGTTATAGAGAATAGAAAACCGCTTTGCGGCGCAGGAGAGGATTATTTTTTAACTGCTCGTGCCGCCCCCCATGTGACATGAAAAAATGCCGCCCCGGGCGATTGCCCGGTTCGCCCGTGCCTAAAACCGCTACTGATGGAAAGGATCCTAACTTGTAATAAGCAGGATTATATACAGTCGGCTCTGGTCAACACCGAATAAAAGAAAGTGGATGAGTTATTCAGGATCACTTCCAGGTCGTCTCCCTCCATCTGGATACATGATTGATATGAGTCTATTTTATGTTTTACTAAACACCAAATCTAATAATAACGCTTTCTGTTTTCATGGTGATTTTGTTTTACCTGTGACTGACCTAGGCCTACTCTTCTTCACTGATCTTCCTCTCTCTCTATTATACTTCTTTCAAGGTGCAGTCTCATCTATTACTACTGTTTGACTCCGACCATACGAAAACATCATCATTACGGTAGCACAAGGGGCTCTTTGAGACACTAATCAGATCAGAAGCCTCACCCACTCCATCAGTTATGCCTTATTCTCCATTACAAAGAGAATTAGCCTGCTTCTGCAGTTACCCAATGCCTTTACAGAATACTAATATGAGTCCAACACACAAACCCAGATGTGCGCCCAGGAAGGTGAGACAGGTCAAGACACACACACACACACACACACACACACACACACACACACACACACACACACACACACACACACACACACACACACACACACACACACAAAAGAATTCATGCAAGCAGACAAACATCCACCTGCTCACAGCTTGTCCTCCGCTTTTATAGTCTTCTGTCCAAACGGGCTCTTCAGCTTCCTTCTGCATGATCCTGCCTGGATGTCCTTCCCAGAATTCATTGAGGCAGATAAACGGCACACCGCAGAGATACTTTTGAAGTTAATGTGAATTAACTTTTTCCTCTTTCAAGATGTGGAGCAAAATGTATCCTTTTAGATTAAAACATATTTTTTTCCCATTTCGACCATTCATCCATTTTCATTGTAATTGAATTTCTTGAATGCACGTGTGAAGGGGAGTTGAATCGATTGCAAATGGTGAATGTGATATGTGAGTTTAATTCCTCACAGTCTCAAAAGGCCAGTGCACGAGGAGGAGGACAAACCATTACCCATAGTCCACTGCAGCGAGTCTGTGCAGAAGCAACTGAATCTCCTTGATATTCTAGAGAGACTGACATGAAGCAGGTATTTATAAGGACTTGGTTATGCCTGTGTTTTTGTGTCCGCATATATTAATATATGCATCTGCATACATGTCTTCATGTTTGTGTGCATGTGCTTGTTCATGCTGTAGCTGAGTCCTGAAAATGGAAATGACTCTATCAAACATCTGTTGAGCAGATGTCACACACATTCAATAACCACTGATAATTTCCTCACATGAAAATGACAGAATCATCCATCTCTCGTGTTCTTCGGGATTATGACTGTACTTCAGACACAAGTGGTCTTAATGGGCAACCCCATTACAGAAAGGTTTAATGGCCTCCAATTCAGATTGTATTAAAACACACTATGCGTTTGAAGGTGAAGTGTAATTTAGTGTGAGGTTTTTATTTGAGAGACCAGTTCAATAGAAGTCATCAATATTTTGGTTGGTTTAGCCAGATGTGAAAGACTACAAACTAAAAACTGAATGTGAATAATTTGCCATTTTGACTACATTTAGGAGTACAGTGGAATATTTAGTAAATGGCGTGGATTAAAATCCATAAAACTCAAGATTTCGTGAGGTCTTTAAATGAAAGATATTTTAATAGATGCAGAAATTTTGATGGAAAATATATATTTTGTAAGAATAATTACACAGCAGTGGTATGAATTTGTTGAGGGATCAAAAGTGAGAGTAAAGAGGGTTGCACTAAGATATCTCTCATTGAACTGAATCATCTAATTGACCCAGATATCCGCACTCAATGTCCAGAAAGTCACAGATATAGAAGCTCATTTAATTTTTCTTTGCTTTAGAGATGTTTCTTACAGCTGCAAGTGATAATGCACAGTTGCACATTTTAATTAAATAATTCATGATGAAAACAGTTTATGATCAAATTATTGTTGATTAAACTATTGACAATAAGGTCAGAAACGGCCTGTATGAGGCATGACAGAGAGGCAGGTAATGAGGCAAATGGACATTGTTAAGAGGATGATGTTAGTAGGACATCCCAATGCGAGTGCGGGACTCTTACTGTGCTTGTAAGCAGCTTGTCCAGTGAGATTGTGATTATTCAGAATACCGAAATCAGGCAGGATGGCTCCAACAAACCTCTACAGACTGCTAAGTGCCCACAGAAGTGATGCCTCATTCAAATAGCATTTCTATCATTTCTGTGAAGTGTGTGAGATTCTAGTCATTAATCATTCTGATTATTTCCCCAGTGAGTCAGCACTTTATCAAACAACTTTTCTGCTGTACTCTGATGCAACCCAAGTTCAAGGAGCAACTTTCCTGTTCTTAAGGTATAACAAAACTTCAATTCTACAATTCTTCACACTGAGGGAGAGAGAGAGAGAGAGAGAAGAGAAAGTTATTGCAAGTAAAATAACTGCAGATCAAAGCAGAGCCCTTTCATCATTAATTTTGGAGAAATTCTATTCACTGCCATACACAAGGCGTATGACTTAACTGTCTGAAGATTTACTGGTATAGGTCAGTGGCTTCTACCCTTCTATGATCATGATCATTTTTGATTCAAGGGCAATCATTTAACAAATAATGAAACATTTTATATTATTTTTAAGGACACTGTAAAACATAGCACAGTTTTAAAATTATTTTACATTTAATTATATGTGATTATTGACAATTTAAATAGGCCTAGTCTAGTCATGTACCCAAATTATCGCATGTATGCATTTAATATACTCTTTTGTTTAAGTAGAAGTGTCAATAGCAGGAAATGAAGCTGGGCCTTCCTGTTTGTACAGCAGTTAGTTCCCACTAAGTCTTCCGTCCACCTCAAGTGCTACTCCTAATGTATTGAGTTAGGAGTGATCTATGGCCTAATTATTTACAAACTATATTTATTGTGCATCTGTGTTCTATGGGCACAGGTGGCAAGTGGTCTGTTCTATATGTAGATTATTCTCTCCCTCTGGAGACGGTGTGGTAGTGGTTAAGTTGTCTGGGAAACAAGTTTATTGATATGTACTTAAAGTGACACTGTAATTCATTTATGACAACAGAGTTTGCCACGCTAATACTCTATAGGTGAAAAGACATTTAATTTCCTGGAAAGAAACCATATTCTGACATAATTAGTCCCAAAGAGCTGGACAAGTAAAGAGAGAGGACATTTGATATACAGTTGTCATAGTCTGACATATCAGGGTTTGATTCCTTTCCTTTCTACTTTATTTTCCCATGAATAATCCCAATGTTTATACCTTCTTTTTCTCCACATTGTTGTTCTGTTGCTCACACCCCTCTTCCTCTATATCTTTCTTTGACTTTCTCCCTGAGGTGAATAATTATTAGGATTGTAGACAGTGGAATTGACTTTGAATCTTTATCTAAGCAGCAGAGCGTCCCCTTCTCTTTCCAGACCTTCTCTTTCTGAAATGAATAAAAACATTATGCCTTGGACAGTTTTGTTCAATATCACTGACTCACAAATGACAAAATGTATAAAATAGTAAATTCTTAAAGGTACACTATGCAACTTTTTTTGTTCAAAAATAACTAAATTTAAATAACGACGCAGTACATCATCAATCCTTCTTCCAAAATGTTATTTTCTTTGTCTAACCCTTCACTATGGTAAGCCTATAATAAATGTTTGTATTTTAGACCTGTCAGGATGGTTTTCGTGGAAAATTACATACATTTGTCGCTCGCCCGTGTGTGTCTCATCATGATGTGGGAGTGGCATAGGTTAGTTGTCTCAATGAGCGAGAGAGGTTGAGATGAAGCTGCTAAGTCTAGAACCTCCGGAGAATCACCCGTTTTAAAAAAACGCTGAACAGAAGAGAGTCTGCTGGCAAAAAGAGAGCTCGTAATAAAACGAGAGTCAACATTAGCTTGGCTTTTCAGAAATAGGAGAACGGAGAGAATAGAAATGTTGAAAGAGTGACACGTGGATGCCGTTTTCATTACTCAACAGGTGAATATAGTATTTTATTGAACAGAGAGGCTTAATTGCCACAGGTACTGTAGCTCTCTAAAAATGTTATTGTAAAAATTGTGAAGGTTCATATAATCTGCACAGCTCATAAAAGCCAAACACAATGCATGCAGTTTTGTATTTAAACTCTAGAGGGCCAAAAGTTACATAGTTTGCCTTTAAGATGGAAAATATACAGTGAACCAAACAATAAATCCAGATATATAATCCAGTCACACCTCCTGCATGATCTTTATTTGGGAGTTTAAATAACATATTTTTATGGTGTTGCAGCAGATCACATCAAACAATTGTAACCCATAGTACACTAATCACAGTAAGTCATTACCCTTCTCTTGGAGTATTTATTTGCATTCAATTAGGGGTAAGCCTGCTGCACATTTGTGTAAACACTACATTGTAGACTACTTACACTGTAGGGGTCCATATGTTATGACCTTTACCATGCTCTGAACAAAACAAATAATTGTTTAATTGGGCATCATTAAGACAATCTCTTACAGCTGTTCTTTAAGAATGCATGGTAATTAGTTCTTATTTGTAAGAACTGAAACAATCTAATATAAAATCTTTTTATACAGTTGCCTTAGATGAAAATTAATAAATACAGCATAATTATTGGAATGCACTGCCTTGAAAAAAAGCTATATTCAAATATAAAAAGCTAAAAATTAAAAGCTAAAAAACTAAACTATATGAATTATTATATTTAATCTAATTATTATATTTAATCTGTTAGAATAACAGTTTCCATCTATCGTTAATGACCATCCTCTTTTCTCAGGACTAAAGTACTTTTCATAAATGTTGGGTTGTTGCAAGTTGTCACATTTTAAATGTTATCCGTTATAGCTAATACTGGTTGGCCAAAACCAATTGCACAAAATATTAAGTAATTTCCATTTTTACATGTTGTTTACTTGCTGTTTGAATAATCATTCTGTATTTCATAACTAATTTCTAATAAAAAGTTTTCTGAAAAGTCTTAATCTAATGCCAGGTTTCATTTTAACCTCATATGGCGTGATAACATGCCTCACAGAAGTCAGTGTTTGTGAAACTGATTTTTTCCCCCAGGGCATTAACAAGTGAGATTTTAAATCGATTTGACTTGATTAGGCAGAAATTTACCTTCAAACAATAATCCTAATAATTGTGTTATTAAAATATTGTGTATAGGCTAAATGCTGTAGAGCAAGTGCTAGTAAGAAATGTATCCTACTTTTTTTCAAGGCAACTTTTATCATAGCTTTGCAAGGATGTTTTTGCTATTGTAAAAGCTAGTATTGTCTTTCTTGCAGATAATCCTCTTCACCAGTTCTGTGCAGTTTGGTGCGGTCTGAATGGCTTTTATAAATGAACGCTCTGCCACCTGCTGGTGCGTCACTGACACTCTAGCCAATCACGCTCACGCGCCGGGAGAAGCCTTCCTCTCGTGCGCTCTGGGAGATCCAGTGGCCTGGCAATTAGTGACCAGAGCGATACGGGAAACCGATACACAAATATCCGGAAGACCGAGGACAAGCCGTGCATTTCTGCAGAGGAGCCATGCGCTTTTAGTGGATCTACCAAAAAGCAGAGGACTGACAAGAACAAGTTATTTCCACGGAGCATCATTACCTCCAGTTGGTAAGGTAAGCAGTGCTAATAACGTCAAGAATTACATTAAATTAGTAGCGTATTGTATTAATAAATTAAAGTGCATGCACAGTAAAGCATATTAATGCTATACATGCATAGTAAAGCTATTGTATTTTGTAGTTTCATTATTGTTTCTGTAAACTTATTTGTAAAATTGAGTTTAATTGTTAGAATACATTCTTGCAACTTATTGAATACATTTTATTATATAATATAACCAATATACTGAATTTGATTAGGCTTTTTCCTCATTTACAAAAACAGTGCTGAACCGTAGCGTCACTATTGCAAGCTATTTAGATTTCTCAGTAGTGCGACGTAGCGTCCATAGTTTTTAAATGACGAAGCTTTTCAGTTAAAAAAAAATATTTTCTTGATTAAGTAGCGGGTTGCGTTGACAAACATTAAAATATTTTTCTGGAAATATTATACGAATCAAATCACGATCTGTGTTTGCTGTCGGCTATTTGGAATCAGGACTAGCGATGCCCTAATCGCGAATGAATCTTTGGAATCGGTTCTTTTCAATGAATCAATCAAACTGTTTTCCAAAATCCGTCTGAATCATTTGGACGGCTCAAACTCGCGCACTTGAACAGTTTGGAGCGGTTTCCCATTGACAGTATTTTATTGAACACAGAAGAACGTGACTGCTAAATAAATCAGTTAATTGAAATCAAACCTGTAAACGCATCCTTTTGCAGCGATATTGACACCTGCAGAGTGCACATGTCAACAACTCTAATGCAGGTATTTTCCAAACGTACGAGTGAGCTGTAGTAGGTAGACGAAAGAGTTCTAATAGTAACATGTTTGAGCTTGCCCAACACTGTGCAAAGCCATTTTAGAATTTGATTGATACACGGCGCTTCTTTCGTTATTTTAAATCTTTTAACCGATGTAGAGGAATTGTTTGACATTTTGTTCGCATTTGTGACCAGGGCACGCGCAACTGTTTATGTACGATCTCGCGGGGAAGACGTGATGAGTGATGTGTTATAATTCGTGCCAGACGTTTCCATCCGCAGATGTTTTGTTTGTTTCTGGAAATCCGAAAGTGTGAAAGAGATAACTATAATCTGAAACCTCCCTTAAATGCTGTGAAAGTTCGCACGCGCCTTTGCGCACAGGGTCGCGAGCTTTTAGAAGATGAAGCTGATGGAAACGGAGGGCGGGCGGGGTTGCAGTGAAGGAATGTTCTGTCATAATGAGATGTCTGTCAATGCGTACTCCCTTTAGTATGGAGGACAGTCAGTCTGCACTTCAGTCTCTCAACACTTGCGCCATTTTGCATTACATATAAGGTAAATATATTGAACTTCATGTGTTTCATGTTCTATGAATATTTGTTCATGACTTTTATCTTCACTATTTTACTGGATAACTTTTTTTTACTGTAGCATTTGTAAAGTAGCCTTATTTCTGTAAGTCTATTCAAAAAGTCAGTGCAGCCTTTATGTTGTATGTATACAGTCATTATACATATGTATAGACATACATTGTCTTGTAAGTCTTGGCTACGAAACAAGCCACTGAACTTTTCCATGTATTTTTAACAGAAAAAAAAAAGATTTAACATGTTGACCAGTGACCATTGCCACTATCTGGGGTCAGGTGTCACAATAGGAGCCTGCCATATTCATCCATCCATTACGCATGCACGCACGCACGCACGCCTGCATGCACACACACAAACACACACACAAATATATATATATATATATATATATATATAGCTCTATCTATTTATCTATTTATCTATCTATCTATCTATCTATCTATCTATCTATCGTATTATACATACACACATATACACATAGATACTTATAAACACACACTATATATATATATATATATATATATATATTACAATTTTGTAGCTCAAAACTCAAAAGGTAACATACACAAACATTAAACCATTGTTTTTCCCTACATAATGTGTAATCAATAAATTGTTTGACAGCATTTGGCCACTTTCCCTATGACATTTATGGAAAAATCCCCAGTGTGAAAAACTAGCCCCGGTCTGTCCTAAATATAATATAGATGCCTGGCATTATTTATGTAAGGCAATTACTTTTGACATTGTTTTGTAGAAAAGCCTTTCATTCAATAATGCAAAGGCCAATAACCATTGCGCACAAAATGTTTTATGCATTTTGACTCGACCAGTGCTTTTAACTCTCAGTTGTCCACGGACAGACAGCATGCTCATGTCAAATAGTGATAAGAGTGCCTCATGTTTAATGTATTGGGTCTTATCTGTGCTGTTATGTGGAAACAGCAGCAAAGAACATAGTGTCCATTCCTGTCTTTGGGAAAAGAGTTTCAGATTGTGTGTGTCTATGTCTGCGTGAGAGAACTATAGCTAGAGGATCAGATTAAAGGAAGAAGCGAAGAGAGATGCCGTGGAGTGTGTAATGCCCTTATATGAAAGGATTTAAAACACCTTCTAAGAAGTGAAGTGATCCCTGAAAAATTAGGCCGACCTGTCTTTCAGAGTCCATTTCTCCTCATTCTTTCTCTTTCATTGTACTTTCCCTGTCCCTCCTCAGTCTCATGCCTCCACATACGCTCTTCCCTGTCAGGCACTTTCTCTCTCACACATATGCTGCACAATACAGGTCCTTCTCAAAAAATTTGCATATTGTGATAAAGTTCATTATTTTCCATAATGTAATGATAAAAATTAAACTTTCATATATTTTAGATTCATTGCACACCAACTGATATATTTCAGGTGTTTTATTGTTTTAATACTGATGATTTTGGCATACAGCTCATGAAAACCCAAAATTCCTGTCTCAAAAAATTAGCATATCATGAAAAGGTTCTCTAAACGAGCTATTAACCTAATCATCTGAATCAACTAATTAACTCTAAACACCTGCAAAAGATTCCTGAGGCTTTTAAAAACTCCCAGCCTGTTTCATTACTCAAAACCGCAATCATGGGTAAGACTACCGACCTGACTGCTGTCCAGAAGGCCATCATTGACACCCTCAAGCAAGAAGGTAAGACACAGAAAGAAATTTTTGAACAAATAGGCTGTTCCCAGAGTGCTGTATCAAGGCACCTCAGTGGGAAGGCTGTGGGAAGGAAAAAGTGTGGCAAAAAACGCTGCACAACGAGAAGAGGTGACCGGACCCTGAGGAAGATTGTGGAGAAGGACCGATTCCAGACCTTGGGGGACCTGCGGAAGCAGTGGACTGAGTCTGGAGTAGAAACATCCAGAGCCACCGTGCACAGCCATGTGCAGGAAATGGGCCACAGGTGCCGCATTCCCCAGGTCAAGCCACTTTTGAACCAGAAACAGCGGACGAAGCGCCTGACCTGGGCTACAGAGAAGCAGCACTGGACTGTTGCTCAGTGGTTGCATGTCATTCGGAAATCAAGGTGCCAGAGTCTGGAGGAAGACTGGGGAGAAGGAAATGCCAAAATGCCTGAAGTCCAGTGTCAAGTACCCACAGTCAGTGATGGTCTGGGGTGCCATGTCAGCTGCTGGTGTTGGTCCGCTGTGTTTTATCAAGGGCAGGGTCAATGCAGCTCGCTATCAGGAGATTTTGGAGCACTTCATGCTTCCACCTGCTGAAAAGCTTTATGGAGATGACGATTTCATTTTTCAGCATGACCTGGCACCTGCTCACAGTGCCAAAACCACTGGTAAATGGTTTACTGACCATGGTATTACTGTGCTTAATTGGCCTGCCAACTCTCCTGACCTGAACCCCATAGAGAATCTGTGGGATATTGTGAAGAGAAAGTTGAGAGACGCAAGACCCCACACTCTGGATGAGCTTAAGGCCGCTATCGAAGCATCCTGGGCCTCCATAACAACTCAGCAGTGCCACAGGCTGATTGCCTCCATGCCACGCCGCATTGAAGCAGTCATTTCTGCAAAAGGATTCCCGACCAAGTATTGAGTGCATAACTGAACATAATTATTTGAAGGTTGACTTTTTTTTGTTGTATTAAAAACACTTCTTTTATTGGTCGGATGAAATATGCTAATTTTTTGAGACAGGAATTTGGGGTTTTCATGAGCTGTATGCCAAAATCATCAGTATTAAAACAATAAAAGACCTGGAATATTTCAGTTGGTGTGCAATGAATCTAAAATATATGAAAGTTTAATTTTTATCATTACATTATGGAAAATAGTGAGCTTTATCACAATATGCTTTTTGTTTGAGAAGGACCTGTATATTGTCACAGCCATGCGAGTCCCTCTGTTAGATTTGACTGACACATGCAAAATAAATATAATATTGTGACAAATATCCATCCGTCCGTCCGTCTGTCCGTCCGTCCGTCTACCAGTTTGTCGGTCTGTAAATGTTTCTGAAACAGAGTTAGACGTAACACAGGAAGAACAAACAAACCTTGTCTTTCCACTTGTCAGTCACGCCTCATTAACTTGTTATCATTAGGCAACCATCATTTTAAAATGATTTAGTAACGGATGTATGCTTCACCAGCCTGCTAAGGTTTTTAAAAGATACACCTCTGAAATTACAACACACCTGGTCAGAGTTAGGTGTCCTGATTGCTTTTATTTGTCTAGAGGGGAGTTAAAACTCCACAGTGCTAAACTTATTTTAAGATCAAAATAGTACTGATTAACTTAATGTGTTGATTTAATGATTATGTTAGTAGAAAGCCATTATCCTTCATGAAAGTCTTCTGGCTGAATGAAGTAAATTAATGGATTAAGCTAATCAAGGTGTAACAAGGCCATCCAGGGTCACATTGATGTGCAATAAAATCAAAAGTGAACACATTTCATTGGTATTCCATGGTAGCAGTGTGTGTTTGGCCCTTCTTGGCTTCTGTAGTTTAAGTCTTCCCACACCTCCCCAATGTCAAATGGCTGAATGCGGTGCCTCAAGCAAACTCTGATGTGCTGGACTGCATGTCAATGGCAATGTGATTAGATTTCTGTCACGTGGATAATTATGTTCACAAAACCTCATCCAGAGCAGTGTTTGGGTGGTTGACAGAATTACGGAAATAAACACACTCGATCTATCTATACTGAATGTTGCCTCTAGCTGTTAATAGTGGTGCTGATATCTAGCCTGAAGGCTATATGAAAATGTTGGTGGGTTTGTGTAGTCCATCACTCACTATAGTACCTGGTGTGCTTTAATAGTCAGATCCATCTGTTAAAGTGGTTGTTGATTATGATTTCACTTTTCTAACTTTAGTTAGTGTGTAATGTTGCTGTTTGAGTATAAACAACATCTGCAAAGTTAAAACGCTCAAAGTTCAAAGCAAAGGAAGATAATTTCTTTTAAAGAAATCATTTTTTAAGGACTACAACAAACGGCTGGAAGGGACTACATGACATTCCTCCAGGGTTAGTGATATCACGAACCCTAAACCCCCCTTGAACACGCAGTGTGAGGAAGAGTTGTTATAGTAGAGCACATTTGGGAGACAACTCAAGCTGTCGGTTCCGTCTTTTCACATGCAACACTGTATATAACACAAATGCAATAGCATGTCACTTAGTAGGCATCTTACAACAGTTCCCACATGAGCAATTTTTTTATATTATCATGACAGAATATGCTAATTGAGGATAGTTAACTCCACATCAGCTACATAAATTCATCAACTAACCATTCAGAAACGTCCTGTTGCATTCTATACGTTGTCACTTCTTCTTGAGTCTCTCCATCATTGTCCGACTCCAGTTTAAACAAATGCAGAACAGTTTCTGACATTTTAGTGATTGTCTCTGCATTAAAAAAAGGTAATCGGAGCTGCTAACTTGCAAGCTCTTAAAGCTCCACCCTCTGTGCTAGGAGCAGCAGCTTATTTGCATTTAAAGGGACACACACAAAACGACGCGTTTTACTGACTCTCAAAAAGGGACAATTTTAACATGCTGTAAAAAATTATCTGTGGTGTATTTTGAGCTAAAACTTCACATACACACTCTGGGGACAACAGAGACTTATTTTACATATTGTAAAATGGGGCATTATACCACAACTTTAAATATCCAAAGCATCTGGACCACCAGGTTTGGACAGACTCACCTTTGGTTTCGATCTTTCGATGGTACCCTGAAGTGCTATCTTTACTGTTACATAACATTTAATATTGGTATTTCTCTTTATCATTTAGAATGGATCACTGCACATGGAAACAAGCACATTAATCACAAGCTTGTTTCCTTTTCAACTCCCCCATGTAAGCGATTCCCCAGAATATGCTGGAGTTCACTGCTTTAACAGGGTGCTTATTGATAAGAGACTAGATTTGTTTTTTGATGTATTGATATAATTTAGTCTTCTGAGATTGTCATCTCTGTTTTTAATTGCTTAAAAGAACTTTGGATTCACTTTGTTTGGACTTTTTGATTAAACAGTGGTGCAGTGTACAAATCTGAAGAAATTACGCTAAGCAGGTTTAATATATCCTCCACCTGTGTCACCAAATATTCACAGAGTTCACACTGCAAGGAAGTTGAGTTTTTCATTGTCTAGCTTTCTCCAGACACTGTTTAATGAGTTTGGACTTGCACATTGAATGGTTGAACCTGGTTGTTCTAATCTGTCGCTTATGGTGGCGCTGAGGCAGTAACTCTGACACAATCCCCATTAGCACTCTGAATTGCTGGTTTATAATCCCTCTTATTAAGTGTTCTTCTGACAAATGTAATCCAGACGTGATCCAGGAGCATTGTGACTCCCACCCAACAGTAGCTTTTCGTCTCTAAGCTGATTTACTTCTATACGAAGTGGTTGTGGACTCAATAAAGCTCAATAAATAAAGGCTATGATTTAATTTAAAGTTACAGTAAATACAGCATTGAAAGATATCAAAGTGAAAAGCAAAGTAGCTTCAGAATTCATCTGAAATGTTTTTGAATCTCTTGAGATTTTCTAACACAAGTGGCCACATTGACACAAAAGCAATCAATCAGGGTTGTCAATCAAGCTGATTCTGCAGACACAATGATTGACCTCCTGAGGGCTTGTTGTTTATAGGGGGGCTTCCTTTAGTCTGTTATTGGTCTTAGATGAACACTCCTTTAAAAGCTGCTTTAGTAACTTCTTATCAATTTTTTTGCGGTTAGGGGTGCAGCACTGTCTGACTCTGTTAATTATTCATGCAAATACTAATTAAGTAGAGCGCTCCCTTTATAATCACCAAAGCTGTTAATGACTTCAGTTCAGTGGGAGCTCACCCTTTCAAAACTCCAGTTTTAATCAGTAAAGCTGTCTATGCTGCAGATCTGCACGATTCTGGATTAATTGAGAATCACAACGATTTTTTTAAAGTCAAACGGAGATCACGATTCTGAACAGACAACTAAACAAAATAACGTAATTTACTAGAGGTTCTTACAAAATGATAATTGTTGCTGTCTTCAACGTACCTTCTGATGTTCATTCGTGTTTATTTACTATTAACTAGTAGTAAACAGGAAGAGATTATCGGGTTACGTGCCGCTTGAACTGAGGCACTACAGCGATCTTTCATGTCAAATTTAAGAGTGCCACAACTGTATTGTTTGAATTTTGTAATAAAATTGACAGAATTTGAAAAGTGGGACTTTGTTTCCTGCTCTGTCTTGTCTGTCGGTGTCAGGGTCCTTTTTGCTTCAGAATTTTTCACTGGATGTGGCCAAAGTCCTTTTAGGCAATTCATGCCACTCGGCCGCTATCTTGGCAACGCCTCCGGGCAGCTATTTCGGACTAACAAGACCAGGCTCCTATCTATATGAATGGGTAGAGAGTCAGAACTGCACTTTCTCTGATCACCGTGACATAGTTTACTGCTGTTTCTATACACACAGTTTTTATGATAAAAATCGCTGAAAAAGTTAGTATTAAGAAATAGTTGTATTGAGGATTGAGGAAGTGGCATGTCTCTATATAAATTGTCTCTGATGTGGCGTTAGAGCAAGAGAACAGTGTCAATTACGTGAGTTATTCGCAAGAATAAAGAAGTGCAAGAAAAGCGTATTGAGTGGATTCTGACTAACTTGAATGACTCTGATTGACAGATGCGTTCACATGTTAAACAGATATGTCTTTAATTGGCTACATTGCTAATGCTCAACACTTAAAAAAAAACGGATTGTAAATAGAATCCTTTGGTACACTCCACAGAGCGCTCAAACAAATACACAACGGTACTGCGGAAAAGCTCATTACTTTTGACAACACTAAGTTATTTGTTGTTTTAATTTTGCGCTGGCCATAATGGCCGCAGTGATCCTGAACACATACTGATGCCTAGTGGTGATGATGCAGCATCATGCAAAGACAAAAGCTTTAATTTACCATTGCCACTGTAGAAATGCTTTAAAAGTAGGCTTACATGATATAAACATGTCAGCCCCCATCTGTCAATCAACTGTATAACAGATATTGTTAGGCTATTAACTGCAGTCTCCTTTTCATATGATAATCTTACATGATTTTATTTAATTTTTAAAAAGTATGTTTTAATTTCTTCATATGTAAAACATTTTAATAAGTAACATTTGCTTTTTAATAATCAAACATTATTGAGAGCAACATTATCCAAACCACAGAAAAAATACTTAAAATACCACAATAGCCCACCACAGAAATAGTCCAACCTGATCATTGTTCTCCCATGAAGAGAGTTTCTAGGGCATTAACATATTGAACAGCAGTTGAGTTTACAGGGCTGTCAAAAGTCATACATTGTAAGACCGACAATCGTTGGAAAAATAGGTTAGTAAGCTGCTTGCCTTATAGGACTAGAACCCTCAAGTCTGAATTGACATTCAGAAGCCTCCAAAAATGCAAACAAAGCAAAGTGAGACAAGGTTCAGGCGTGTATTGTCCATTATAAATATGCTGTAATTACTCAGACATCTCAACTCAGACGCCATTCTGCAGCTGGGGAATTATTTACAACTTCCCTTCAAATAAACCTGCAACGAAATGCACTCGCTCTAAATAGAACCCCTCAGCATCAGGCTAAAATATACTTTCGACGTATGTCTTATTATATAAATAACTCTTTTTAAGATGAATCCTGCATGACAGAGATTAAATTACTCTGACTGAAATTAAGAGGAATTTGACAGATTTTGCTTCTAAAATATTATTTACTATTTACTATTCAGGCTCCCAGATGTAAATCGAGCTTTGTAAGAAACCCAACAGAGAAAGTAGCCTCTCTCTCTGTGCGAGGTTGTGAGGTGGAGGAACACTCTAGAAAGCATGAAAGCCTTTCGCCAAGATTGCCTCCACGGGGGACTCTTGGGTAAAAATGCCTAGTGAATAAAGGAATGAACATTGACAAGGTGTCTTTCCTGTGAACTGGAAGAGTTTTGTGGAGGTCTAACCTTTCTCAATTGATGTCACCCCAGTGCATCTATCACTAGGTTGCTCCCTTTTTTGGTAAAATGTTACATTGACATCTTTTTCTTTACATTTTCTTTTACTATTTTTTAACACTTAAAGAATTTTTGTTTCTGTCTAGTTTTTTTTGTACTCTCGAAATCCGGTTGCTTGTGTTGATCCTGCTCAGACAGAAAATATTGTGAAAGGCTTTGCTGCATGCAAAACCTGCCTTGAAGTTTTCGTGTTGGATAGCCGCAAATGTGGAACTTCATCGCTGAGGAAGCACGCAGATAACTGTGGTAACAAACCAGCAGCAGTTCTATTGAACAGTAGCTATTTTTCAAAGGGGACAGAACTGAAGATGCCTCGTATAATGTGATAAGCTAAACTGATTTTATTTTGGGTGCGGGTTGGGTGTCGGTTCTATTTTAAGCGGGTCGGGTGCGGATTTTAATTAGTGCTGCTGTCGGAAAACGGGTAGGATGTGGTTTTAAGCACTGTGGGTACAGGCAGGTGCGGATTTACAAAATCCGACCCGTGCAGGACTCAGATCTCCGTCAAACTTGTAGGTCTTTTGGGGTAAAACCTCAAAAACAGTTGGTCCTACTGTTTAGTCAGGTTAAAAGCTTTATCAAACAGATATTGTAAGTCTTTGCTAGGCTATATTAATGTTACACCTGTTGAACTGGTTCTTCCTGGTACTATTGACATTTTATATGTATGTATATTGCTATTGAATGTTAAAGTTGTTAATAGCAAAGAAATAAATTATTCCTTGCAGGAGCATTAATTCCAGAGGCAGAGGATCCTCCACTCTACTTGACTGTGTATCTATTCTCACTTTTTCTCTCCACACGCACACACTTTCTGTGTCCTCTCATCTTTCAGTGGTTAGTCTGTGGTTGCTAAGTAGAGTTTTGAAACCAGAGGTCACCTGGGAATCATCTGTGATCGGACCACACATGCCTTCTAGTCTCTTCTGATCATCAGGAGGATGTGTGTAGGAATACCTTAATGATATACTACTCTTTTCACTGTAGTATGCAGCATAGCTCTACAACAGAGCATGGGATACTCTATTTCACAATGTATGGAACCAATGAACCAGAAGTAAAGTGATTTTTAACTAATGGGTCAAGGATGGTTGGTTAACATGGCCCTGCAAGTAAATGCTGTAACTACATCATCTGTTTCTTAAATTTGTTTCTATTTCTCTCGTGATCACCATTTAAAAGAAGGCGTGTATTCTGACAAAATAATTTTTTGCAAGAAAATGTTTTCATTATATTATAGAACATTTCCCATGCCCAAATTTTTTTTGAGAGGGATTTAAGTGTAAAATTGATTTATTAAAAAAAAACTGAGTTTATGTTACGACAGTATAGATCTTATGCACGAGAGAAACGAGGGCGCCGCCATCTTTAGAAAATTGTCTTTGAACTTCCGTTTTTGCGGTCACTCTGTACATCTCTATGGCATCGCTGTCCAGGAGTAATTAGATGGTGAAGTGGATTTACTTATTGTAGAGTTAACGGAAGTTATCATGAGCATTGTAATGTTTATCATAAGCATTGTAAAGCAATTTGTCTTAACAAATGTCGACCGGGAACTTTTTTAAACGAGCCGTTCAGTCATCTATGCAAGATCGTTGTGAAAATACAGACCGGAAGTCAAAAGACAACGAGCTCAGCGCTGAAAAGGGGCGTGGCTACATAAGGTCTATAGCATCCTACTGTTTTTCCCAGGTTCCCGCGGGTCCTTAAAAAGTCTTAAAATGTCTTAAATTAAAATTCGGGTAATTAAGGTCTTAAATTGTCTTAAATTTACCGTAAAGTTGCTGTAGGTATTACATTTTTTGCCGGTGCGCTTAATGGCGATGAGAAAGCACAGTGGCCCACTGTAAAACATCTAATAGTTGATTAATTTAGTATTGTGTGAAATGAGTCTCCGCGATTTAATAGCTGTTTACGGTATGTTGGCTACATGCACTGACGTCAGGCTGCGTGTCGCCATTACGTGGTTGTCGAGGTTCAAAATGTAATGCAGATGGGTAAGTGCAAATTTAAGTGGATAGAAGAGGATGCATTTAGGAGGTGGTTGGCGCTGGCTGAAAACAACAATCAGGAAATGTGTAAATTATGCAAAAATAACTTTTCATTAGGGACCATGGGGCTCAAAGCCGTCGAGTCGCATATGAAAGGAGGAAAGCACCAGCGTTACGTTGCAGCAGCTAGCAATAGCGGGGCCAGGTTAATCCCTGCATTGTTTGCAGCACGACCTAACGACGTTGCAAGTTCAGACGCCACCGCTCAGTCGGCTATAACAAGTTTAATTTCACTGCCAGACACCCAAAAGGCAGAGGTACTGTGGGTTCCCTTTCGTTGTCACTCCGAGTTCCGTCGGATGACGACGAATAGCGAAACCCCCATTCGTCGTCATCCGACGGAACGTCTCCGTTCCCTACTCAGGGAACGAGGGTTACATCCATAACCGAGATGTTCCCTTTCATTGTCACTCCGAGTTCCGTCGGATGACGACGAATGCCGGGGTGGCCCAGTGTCCCCCTGGAACGAGCTTCCCGGCATGTTGTTGTGTCAACAGATGCCTCCACCACGGGCTGGGGTGCCATGTGCAATGGACATGCTGCCGCGGGCTCCTGGACAGGACCCCAGCGCCTATGGCACGTCAATTGCTTCGAGTTGCTGGCAGTACCACTGTAGCGTACATCAACCATCAAGGTGGTCTACGTTCCCGCCGTATGTCGTAACTCGCCCGCCACCATCCCCAGTCGGTTCAGCTGATTTGGGACCAGTTCGGGGACGCACAGATAGATCTGTTTGCCTCCCACTACTCGACCCATTGCGACCTGTATTATTCCCTGACCGAGGGCACGCTCGGCATGAATGCACTGGCGCACAGCTGGCCGCGGGGCCGCAAATATGCCTTCTTGCGCAGCCTTCTTGCGCAGACCTTGCGCAAGGTCAGGGAGGACGAGGAGCAGGTCATTCTGGTCGCGCACTGGCCCACCTACTCCTCGGGACAGCACCTCCCTGTCCAATCCCTCTGAGGAAGGACGTCCTTTCTCAGGGACGGAGCACCCTATGGCACCCTCGTCCCAATCTTGGAACCTCCACGTGTGGCTCCTGGACGGGACGAGGCAGGTTTGAGTATCCTACCACCAGCGGTGGTGGCTACCATCACTTCCGCTAGAGCGTCGTCCATGAGACACGTCTACGTGTTGAAGTAGAACCTCTTCGTCAGCTGGTGCTCTTCTCACCGAGAAACCCCCGGATATGTTCGATCAGTGTCATGATTTCCTTCCTTCAAGAAGGGTTGGAGCGAAGGCTGTCTCCCTCCACCCTCAAAGTCTATTTTGCTGCCATTGCCGCACACCATGACCCAGTCGAAGGTAAGTCTGTGGGGAAGCACGACCTGATCGTCAGGTTCCTGAGAGGAGCGAGGAGACTGAATCCTCCTCGCCCTCCTCTCGTTCCCTCTTGGGACCTTTCAGTGGTTCTAACTGCCCTGCAGAGTGCTCCCTTTGAGCCCTTGCAATCAGTGGAGCTTAAGTTCCTGTCAATGAAGACAGCGCTCCTGGTTGCATTGGCCTCCATCAAGAGGGTAGGGGACTTGCACGCATTCTCCGTTGACGAAGTGTGCCTGGAATTCGGGCCGGGTTACTCTCACGTGATCCTGAGACCCCAGCTTGGATATGTGCCCAAGATTCCCACCACTCCCTTCCGGGACCAGGTGGTGAACCTGCAAGCGCTGCCCCTGGAGGAGGCAGACCCAGCCTTGGCACTGCTCTGTCCAGTACGTGCTCTCCGTGCCTATGTAGACAGAACGCAGTGTTTCAGGACCTCAGACCAGCTCTTTGTCTGTTATGGTGGGAAGCTGAAGGGAAAGGCTCTCTCCAAGCAAAGGTTGTCTCACTGGATAGTGGACGCCATTGCTTTGGCATACCAGCAGCAAGGTCGACCGTGCCCCCTTGTTGTGACTGCCCACTCCAGCCGGAGTGTGGCGTCCTCTCGGGCTCTAGCACACGGCGTCTCGCTAACAGACATCTGCAGAGCTGCAGGCTGGGCGACACCTAACACATTCGCCAGATTCTACAATCTCTGAGTGGAGCCTGTGTCCTCTCATGTACTCCCTCCATTCCACTCCACGGACTGGATACGTGCGATATATTTCCTCAGGTGAGCTTCTCCGCAAGCCCTGAGTTCCTCCAGCACTGTTGACGTTGACGTCAGTGTCTATTGCCTGCACGTTGGCTAGGTGCCTCCTGTGTGCATGGTCTCTTCCCTGAGTGACCCCCACATATGTGTTTCCACTGTTAGCCTCTCTGAGCATGTGTCTTTCCCTTGGCAAGCCGGCAAGGTGGAGCCCGGCACCCCTGGGGTTGAAATTTTCCACCTGCGGCTGGACACCCCAGTGTTCTCCATATGCTTCCCTCTGGGTCATATGTGTATTCTCTAAGTCCCACCCCCTTTGGGCTGGCATTAATTGCATATTTCTCTGAGATATGAGATATGCTCCCCAGTGTACCTTGGTATTCCTGTGCTAAATAGGAGTCCTTCGTCCGTGCCAGTCTCACGACAGGGATCTCAGATTTACGCAGGGCACTGGAAGACAGCTGTGAAGGTTGTGTGATTAGACTGGTATCCCCATTCGTCGTCATCCGACGGAACTCGTAGTGACAAGAAAGGGAACGTCTCCCTGCCACTTCCGCTGTACCGCGGGGATTGCCTGAGTTCAGTCTCGGCTCCTCAGCGAAGAAACATATCTGCATATTGCCGGCGTCCTCCTTTTATACCCACGAGGTAAGGCGGAGATACACTATACAAATTCCGCTGACCCATGGCATTTCTTTGCCATTGACTCGTTTTGTTTACTCAAAGTCGATAGGCTTTCTAAGCGAAACCCCCATTCGTCGTCATCCGACGGAACTTGGAGTAGGGAACGGAGACGTTCCGTTGGATGACGACGAATAGGGATTTCGCTATTCGTCGTCATCCGACGGAACATCCATACTGTGACGAGGCACAATTCATTTAAATCCAACAATGACATACTTTGTATGAATAAATAAAAATACGTCTTTGCTGCCATGTTCCCCGATGTTCTGTCGGCAGAGGACTGGTTATGTGCTCCTGTCAAGTCACAGGTCTATGGTCACTTTGACAATCTAACAGGTAACAACACATTAGCTCAGAGTTGTAACTGTTGGTAGATGTGGTTTATTTTGTTTAAATATGCCAAATTGTCATTTTATGGGTTGTTGGGCAGATGTAGCTGCTAATGTAAGCAGTTACTTAATGCCATAGCAACAGTAAACATTCACGTAAGGGTTAATGAGCTGTAAATAGAGATGCTGAAACAAGCTATGTTATAAATGCACATTAGATATGTTGTATTTTATCACAAAATACATGATTTTACCGGTTAGTAAACCTGTAGAAAATAATTAGTTTAATTAGCAAAATTCACCATTACATTTATAGGCCACACACATAGAAAGACCACAGTGACCATAGACTGACTTGAAAAGAGCACAAAGGAACAAAAACAAAAAATGAAAATGCCAACTGTGAGCTTTGATTGTTTACATCTATATTGGCCACACAGTGTTGGAAGGGTTATTGTTAGTTATTAGTCTCCTAATTTGAAAAAAATGTCTCATGAAAAAGTATTTTTGCAGAGTTTACACATTGCACATAATTGATAACAAATGGAAAACTTTAAGTTTTGATTTCCATTGTAGGAGGCAATAAATTGAATATTCCAAAGAAATTATGAAATTTTTGGGTCTTAAATTATATTTGTTGAGGTCTTAAAAAGCATTACATTTTACTTTTAAAGCAGCACTATGCAACTTTTCTACCTTAACCGAACAGCTTCGGAGTCATTGGCATGGTTATATTACTTTTATCGGGTTGAATGGTGGTTGTCTTGCACCCCCCTATCGCATGTGAGCGGAAAAAAACACACTTGCAACTATGAGCCGGCGCCCCGCCGGCCGCAGCATCAGGAAGTGTCGCGTGATATCAGGTCTCGCGATGTAACGAATTGCTTTACTGCAAAAAAGATCTGATAAAATTAGCATCAAACAGAAATAACCCGGCGACGTATACATGTTGTGTTCAAGGCGCACATACAATACAGACTGCCGACAGTTCAACAGGATGCGCATAGGTAAAAAAGTTGCATAGTTCTGCTTTAAAATGGTGCATGAACCCAGTTATCGTTTCATTAAAAAAAACAGTAGGCAGTCTTTAGCACAGTATGCAGTAAACAGTAGTATTCTGTTCGGAACGCATAGACTCCTCTCTTTGTCCGTTTCCCATTCTTTTCATTTTTAAATGTGTTTGCTGTTTACGTGATTTCTTTTGTTCTTTCCTTCCTTTCACCTCCTTCTGTGATCATAATTACGCTTTTGGTATTCACATGTAGCAGTCGGAAGACATTAATATTTGATTCTGTTCATTAACTTTTAATTATTTGTCGTTATTTATTTATATTCAGTTGTTTTGTATTGTATTGGAGATTGGTGGCATTTTTTAGTATGGCAATATTTAAGCCTTTTTGTGGTTAGGAGATGAATTAACCTTTTTTTTAGCTGTCACTTTTCTTCTTGCAGCTTTGCATTGGGTGCAAATGCAGCACATATAAAATGCAGCTCATGAGGGATAATGACCTTAGGTCTTCCATGGTTGATTATTAACTTATAAGAAGCCATGATTTTGTCATTTCCCAGGAAACATGGTGAATGCTCACTATTACACTATAATAATAGGATGTCTGGATGATTTGGATTACATTTTCAATAGAGGCAAATCAACATAAGAACATTCTCTGGCTAGGTGATTTTCAGGGCTCAAGGACTCAAAACATGTCCTGGTTGCCTAGACACAGATTCATCTTTGCCCTGGATTATTCTGTCAAAAAGACTTTGAGAATTCAGAATGTTTTAATCCATGAAAAGAGTTGTTCTGTGTCCAGGGAACTGACTTGAACTGACCCTGTGTCACAGCTGAAATGATGGGCCTTTTAAGTGCATGCTTTCCATTGGCAAAAATATCTTGCTTCTATTTCTTTTGTGCTAAAAAATATATGGTCGTAATATGGTTATTTGCTTACATATTAAAAATAATACATTGAATATGCTCATTTAATGCCAAAAACTTCTAGTGATAAAATAAAACATTTACATGTAATTTTTTTCTTTTTTTCTTTTTGCATTTGCATTTAATGCATTTGGTTTTAGTTTTTAGGGTTTAATTTTTACTTGGACAGTGGAGAATTATAGATTAGTTTTAGAATTAATTAACACAATAAATGTCTAATTTTAGAGAAATTCTGATTATGGAGCATCCTGTCTTGTTTTGACTTGAATCGGATACACTCAAAACCCAAACAGGCTTGAGTTAGTCTTTTTTTTTTTCATGTGACAATGAAAACATGGTTAATTAGATCAAAGAAAATCATTATTTCAATGGAGTTCTTGAACGTAAGATCTGTTATATTGGCTGAGATCTCCAGAAACAGTTCATTCTTGATTTGTTCTTACTGCATGCGGTTACATCATTAGTGAAAGGTCTAT
Source organism: Meda fulgida (assembly GCA_030578275.1). Taxonomy (NCBI): domain Eukaryota; kingdom Metazoa; phylum Chordata; class Actinopteri; order Cypriniformes; family Leuciscidae; genus Meda; species Meda fulgida. The sequence continues at coordinate 16,666,773 of CM060632.1, read as the reverse complement.
TAAGGTCATTAAATCAAAATATGACTTTCCAGTTAATCAATCTGGGCAACTCTGCAGTCTTAGTCTTCACCTTAATGTATGCTGTGCCATTATTCGCCAGATTTTCTCCTCTCCACCTACTCACTGAGATGAACAAACATGGAGTGATTGAAGTGTTTAGACATGATGTCTCCAAATCAATACAGATAATGTTGGCACAGTGGGAGTCTTCACCAATTCAACACCATATATTTCACAGACCTTTGAAAACACTCCACACCTAAACCTTCTGCTCATTTAATCATTTAATTGACCCTCTGTTGTATAGTTTGTTACTGCATTGCATTTCTTGAGGTCATCAGTGGCCCTATTCAACTATTCCTTTTTCAACTTATGATTTAAACAAAAGTCAGTTGCCGTTTCTCATCTGCACAAGTGATTGACATAATGCGACTTGCAGCACTGACGGAATGTAAAACACCACATTTTTTTAAACAACCTAAATTAAATTCAAATTAATTCACAAAAGATTTCGCAATTCATTGAGCAATTTATTTTCAATAATCGGGATGCAAAACATCAGGATTTGTATATAGTCAAAACTGATTGTGAATATGTTTTCTTGAATATAAATTGTACGATAACTTGCATGTGACCACAGTTGAGAAGTTAAACTACTGGAAGATTGAATTTGATTAAGATTAAGATATTTGTAAATAAGATTTGCGAGTTTAAATTTACATTGGCTGTTTTATTTATAGGTTATTCTTTGTACAGCTGAATAAAACTAGTAGACAAAGTTATTTCTTCAATCGTTCTCTTCACACAGTTCAACACTAAATAAAAGCATGTGTTTGTTAAAAACTGAATCATTCATTGTAATTATATGGCTCTCCGTTAACCATCTTTGATCATTATTTGCTTTAAATTTGGCTAACCTCCCCCCCCCCTGTTTTTGTTGAGACAAATGAGACACTATTTCAGCTCAATTTTCAAAACTTATATGTAATTCCAAAATAAATAAAGTGTGACAATGTTATTTGCCAGGTAATGAACCTCAGATCCAATGTATGAAATGCATCGCTCAGCTCCAGAGCGCTGCTAGCTAAGCTATAAACTCGCTTTAGTGGTCAGGCACATACACTGCCTCAACTAATGTGCTGTAAAGTTCATTCTGGTTACATCAACTCCCTCATGACCCCACGCACCTCTCAGAGTGGGCTCGGAGGGAAACGCAGGCCGATTCATCTGTCCAAAAGAAGAATGGGTGGTCAATTTTTGCTGTTGATGCTGGATACCATGATCTGTGACTTTTATATTTCAGCGTGTTTTATAAATGTCACTTCTAATTTGAGGCAAGACTCTTAGGTCAGTCTTTCCACTTAGTCTCTTTCCCTCTCTTTCTCTCTCCAGCTTCCTCCCTCCCTCCCTTTCCCCCCTCATGATTTTCCCCAGTTTGCAATGAGTTTGATGTTATGTCTGGCAGAAGACTGCATAAATTCATTTTCCACCATCACAAGCTCGCTGAGTGCTTATGCAAGAGTTAATGAGCCATTCATTTAGTGCTGTCTCCAGCAGACCACAACCATCTCGAGCAAATTAGACGTTCGTTCTGCTTCAAGACGACGCAAGGAAAATACAACACAAAGATTTAGTCTAGGCCTCAGTGGGGGGGGGGTCGAGACAGCAGAGTTATCCTGAAAAATATGGGGCTAAAAACACAAAGATTGAGCTTTTTTAAAAAAAAAAAAAATATATATAATACAGCTTTGATGCATAATTATTATGTTACCGTTAAGGCTTGTTTTAAAGCAAGCAAATAAAGCAATAAGCCCCGCGAAGCCGTGATTTACAGTACATTTAGAACAGCTAAGGGCCGTTGTTAGGCGTGCCTAAAACCCCCTTAGCTGTTCTAAATTCACTGTAAAACACAACTTATTTAAAGGGTCACTCCACCGATTTTGACATGAATGTGTATTGAAAGTGGGTAATATGTGTAGTAGAATAGTAGCAGAAATTTTTAATTTTGTTCCTTCCTGTCCAATAAAATGCCGAAAATGACTTTTTAGTGCTTGTGGATTATAGACAACAATCCCCATAGTGCATTGCAATGCTCAGCTCCACAGGCCACTCCCACTACTCCGCCCATCGACGTAGACTACAGTTGAGCTCCACTGCGCTTGCGCTACTGCCTGGAAACTACTTTACACAATTGGTACTGACAAGTTATTTTTCGACCCAATTATTGATTTGCAACTAAATTATAATGCAACGTTTACTTGTAAAACGTTATAATTAATAGAAATTATGGGTATAATCACCATTATCTTATCTTTGTCATCTAAGTCAACAGTAGCTAGGTAGTTCTAGTTTTGAAAAGTTGGTCATTTAAAAAATACTAATACTAATAAAGAAGTACAACAAAGTAAATTTTAAACATTTTTATTGAATTCGTATATACAATAAATACAACAATTGAAAGTATATATATACAAAAAAAGAAACTACAGCTCCTCCTGAGCGTCATCCGCTTCTTGGTGCCCGCAGTACTGGCCGTCTGGAGCTGGATATTTCTGACGGATAGCCTGCACAACACAAGCTGGTAACACGACACGACGCCCTCTGCCCAATCTCTCTCCTTGCAGGACCCTCCAAGAAAGTGCCGGTAGGCTGTTAGGCGAAATTGTCTGGACAAAACATTGAGCACAAATTGAGTGATGGTCTTTGAACCTAGCACAGTAGTGTGTAATAAACCTGCAACGTTAGTGTGTTAACAAAATGAAAATAAACTTACTTTACAGATAGACGACCATTGGACCCTGTAGGCTTTGGCTGGCGTTTCCAGTTGACCTTAGGGATTCGAAAGTAGGTCTCCAGGACGCCGCTATCGATATGTGGTGCGAAACTCGGGTGATCAACCACACACACGTCCGTGTCATCCTCCGAATATATAATTTCATACAGGAGAAATTCGCACCGCTGGAATTCGCGGCAGCAGACTGACTCTTCTTCTGTGTCCATTGGCGCACAGTGAGAGCACAGGCACCACCAATCTATCCCAGCTCGAGGCATTGCGGGCTCCTCGTCCGCGGCAGGCAGATCGGCTGTGGTGGAAGCAGGTTCAGCCGCCTCCTGTTCCTCCATAGCCCTCAGCTGCTCGTCGCTGTACTCAGGCTCATAAAGGTAGCCACGAACATCTGTTTCTGTCATATTAAAATCCCAATCCTCCATAATGTATCCGTCTTCGTTTTCAGAACCTTCGGCGTCCATTTTTTCAAAAAGTTTCGCCACTGGCACTGATCTGTGATAGGTCTGTTAGCGCATTAGGTCCATCCCCCAATGGGCGGGTTGGAAAGGGTGGGAACTAGTGCTTGTAGTCTTTACAGAAATACCCCATTCTTACACTTCCTCCTACAATGACGCAAATTGACGATTTTTGCGTCATTGTAGGCGGAAGTGAAAAAGGTAAATAGTGGATTTCTCTCGTCTCAGGGGACAATGAAAGATTTTTTCAGGACCATTCAATAGTATTACTGGGTTTCTAACAATGGAAAGCTTAATGCAAATGGGTGGAGTGTCCCTTTAAGCGCTTTTTACACGACTTATATATGGGGCTTATTGCCTTTATCAAACGGTTACTGCATAAAAATATTCATTTTAATATTTATTTTATTCATAAAATAAACACCAGCAACAAAAAATATAACGTTATAACACATATTCCTCTGCCAAGCAATGTAGTTCCAAAGAGGTTGCCAATCAACACATGCAGCAACAAAGAATCATAAACGGCAGTTGCACAGTAATCCTAATGTAATACGGTCACAGGTGTGTGTTTGCGTAATTTACAACGGCTTAGAACACGGCTCAACCAATCAGAATCAAGAACCAGAACTATCTGTTTTATAAAAGTGTTTTTACAACACTTCACAGCATTGCATTTTGGTTGCAGTGACATTATGTTGCACATTGTTTTTAAACATTCCAGAAACCACATTGGAACGAATGCAATGATTGATGCATTTTATGTTCCTATGACTTCACAGACGATATATTTATAAAAATACATTTACACCTCTTTGCTATCAGGATATGAGGAGACAAAAAAAAATTCTGTAGTAGAGAATCACCTATTACAACTTTAACGAATGGATAGCGATAATTCAAAACATTTTATACAAACATTTTGCAATTAATTGGCATTTTCTTCCATTTAATTTAATAAATGGTAATAAAAAAGTACCATAAAACAATATGGAACAGCAATATGAACTAACAGCAAACACATAAACATAGCAAACAATCAGCTCAGAGAGATTCTTGTACTTTTTCATTTACTAATTTTATTTCACATTCTCACAATTTGCTCTGTTGCAGTCTTACCAGTTAATTTATCTCTTTTCTCTCTCTCTCTTTTCTAAAAATTCAAAATGTAAAAATTTTCAGTCAGTTTAGGACAGTTCCGTAGTTTAGGACAAACCAAGACTACACACATCATCATGCCTGTGAAGAAGTACGTACATGTTGCAAAAGACCACTCTAGACATACTTGTATGTTTCTTCACATTTCTGACAGATATATGAAGGAATCTGATTTAGTAGTTGTCAATCAAATTCAAACATGTCTGCACCAGATGACTGATGCTCTTTCTTTCAGTCTCTCTCCCCATTACTTTAGATTTCTGTATATCCAGCTTTTATTCTCTGCCTGACACACTTTTCTTATATGTGTATCTTGTTTCTTATGTTTTGTTTTAATTTGCTGTCCTGCTGTCTAAAGTCCATCCAAAGTCAACACAATCCCCCCCGAGACCGCACAGAGCAGCATGTTCATGGTGCTTCACAAAGACTCAATCTCTCCATATAAAGGAGTATTCAGAGGAATCTTGCAGTATAAAGGAGTGAACTTGATATGTTATAAAACTTCTGCAACTTTGTCATTTCACACAGATGAATGCTTCAGCACAAGGCATGTACATGTCAATGATGACTGTTGGCTGATAAGAAACATGCCACTTGCCCAGTGAGGTAATACGAAGAAAGCAGCACTGTTATTACTGCGTTGCACATTATAATTTCAGTTCGATCTTAAACATCTTATTTGGTGTGTTCCAGCACACATTGTGCTGTGACCCTGTCACAATTTAATGCAAATTTTGTATTTAAAAAACAAAAAAAAACCTGTTATTGAAAGAATGGGCGAGTTAAAAACTATATTTAACACAATAGAAAACCCACACGCCGATGTGTGTACCGGAGCATAGTGATGCTGCCCATTTCACATGCGACAGGGAGTTTCTTAAAGCAACAGTGACTGAAAGTTGGCTGTTTCATTCCAAGAGCCAGAGAGATTTGGTAAAATATCGTCATAACTAAAAAGTGGCTGTTTTCTTTTTTTTTTTCTTTTTTTTTTTTACTTTATTAAAATCAGGATATCAGGGAAAAGGGTTTGGTATGATACAATCCCAAATTTTGCTCTATCCTGACCAGGAATGAGAGCCACTGCTCTAAAAGCTTAACTTTTTAGAGAATCTGAATATTTTTGGCTTTAAAAAGGTCACAAAAGCACTATAAATGTATCGTAAAAGTTGTAGATTTGACTCATATTCCAAGTCTTCCGAAATCATATGCTTTCTGTGATGAACAGAGCAAAATCTGTTTCATTTGTGTTTCATTTCAAAAAGCTTAATTTTTACCTTTCATACCAGAAATATATCAACAGCATGAAGAGCAGAAATTACATTTCTCCATGTTAGTGGTAGAGGTTTTTGAAACATGCACAGTGAAACATGAAACAGTAATGCAGGTATGCTATCATAACATCATATGATGACATGACATTTATATTGTGGGAAAACTGCAAGTGACAGTCTTAACTGTCACTTGCCCGTATACGGGCAAACTAAATTTACTTCACTATATTACTATTAAATCCTAATCTAGTCATGACAAACTATATATCGTTGGAAAGGTCTAAGACTCCTAAATAGATATTTTAGCGTTGTTTTTTTCTTACAAATTACGAATGAACAGTAATATATGAATTTATGACAAGAGTGCGCCTCAAAAAATCAACGTCATTACAGGAGTTTCTGACCTTTGTCACAAAAAGTCGACGCAAACACTTTTAATAATTGAAACTTTGGTTTTTAGTGCTAAAAGTTCATAATAAAACATAATCTAGTATTTGTCAATAAAAAAAGATAAAATTATATTTTAAAAAGTAAAGTAAGAAGTCCTCTAAAAAGTGTAATATATATTATATATAATATATATATTTTTTTTAATATTATTATATCACATATTTTAGTAGTTATCATAAATTAGGTATCATTTGAAAGCTTACGAACTCAGAATTCATCCTGTGAAAACCGTTTTGAAATTGGACGTTGCGTTACCATAGAAATGGTATTTTTTTATTAGGCCCCTCCCCTTTTGGGCATCATCTTTCATAATTTATTATCAAAACCTTTTCTAATCTTGACAAAACACATATTGTCAGAAAGGTCTGAGTCTCAAGGTTCCATATTTAGTGACAGAAGTGATATTTGGATAGAAATTTATTAATTTGTTATGGCAGAATGCATACAATTAAATTCAATGGAATTCAATGGCACCCGGTGGTTATTTTTGGTATAACGCCTAAACAAAATCTCATGGGAACTTCAATTTTTGTGATATCAACTTTAAATTTGGAACACAACTTGGTTAGATATATAGCTTTCATTTTATAGTAATTTTATAGTAAAAAATATTTTGTAAAATATTTATTTTATATTAAAAAAATATATATTAATAAAGTATATTTGATTTACTGTAAATTATAACTTCCATAACTTTTTCATACTTTAACTTTTTGAAGTGCTTTCACTTCAGTAATAATCTGCTGATTGTTTTCTTTAAAACAAGACCAAACTTAGGTCTATATTCCAAAGCATTCTTGAATTACAACAATTTAAGTTTGTATAGTGCATTTTAATGTCAATTATCAAAAGGGGGGGGGGTGGCAGCTAAAGGGTTAAAGTCTTAATTAATTTAGCTCTGCATATTTGCACAAGTCACTGTTTAATTGGTTCATTCACATAAATATACATGAACGCATTTTTTTCTGTGCAATGTTGCAGGATTATGGATTATTACATAGAAAGGATGCCGTGAGAAAATACTGTGTCTGGTCACTTGAGTGATTTGTTTGTTTAGTAAAAGATGAGCTTCAACACAGGGCACTAAATAATTATCTTTTTACGATTTCTGTTTTATTAGCCTTATATCCTCTTCTAAACATCTAAATATTCAGATTAAAGGCATCACTTCATCAAATGTTTGCTAGTTTTGTGATATCAGCCTGATATGATATACAAAGTAGAGTTATCTTTGAAAAAGTGGGACACTGCATGTTCTGGGACTGAAATTTGTTGTGCGTCTGTATTTTGTGCCATTAATTTTTGTTTACATACTTATGTATTTAACTAATATGGCAAAATAAGCTTGAAATTAAAGGGATAGTTGACCAAAAAGGGAAAATGTCATAATTTACTCATTTTTATATTAAAATTATTTACCTTTTTTTTCTCACAGAGCAAAATAAGATATTCTGAAGATTTTAGGCTTCAAAAAGTTCACAAAATGACCAGTAGCTTTTTTTTGTGACAGAACTTGTTATTATTGAAAACTTGACATCCTCATTCATGATAAGCACAGTAGGGATGTCCGAACTAATTAATTTTAATCAGATTTTTTCAATTAATAAGTTGATTCAGTTCACAAAACTGATCTGAATGATTTATTCAAGAATTAGACTTATCTGATCCGATTCAGTGAACTGCACACAGCAGTTAACAGCTCGCTGAAGGGGAAGATTATCGGTCAATAGTGACTTAAATTTTGGTCTGTTTCTCACACAAAGTTATCATATGACTTCAGAAAGGTTTCAACATATGGCACAAATCAAAATGGACTGCTTTTATGATACTTTAATGGTGCTTTACTCCCTTTTTGAAGTGTGAGAGCTTCAATTACAATTATAATATTTCAGATTTTTTATTTTATTTTTGAATGAGCTATCCCTTTAAACGTGACCTTCTAGTGTAAAAATATGTCACAAAGAACAAGTTTCCTGTCATTTATATTCTGACCACAGCAATAAATATTTTGATGATGGTTGGTTTAGCTCATATATATAGGCACATATCTTTAGAACTATACACACACACACACACACACACACACACACACACACACACACACACACACACACACACACACACACACACACACACACACACACACACACACACACACACACATTTATACTGTACAAACTGTATATTCTGTCCCCTTACACTAACCCTATCCCTAAACCTACCCATCACAGGAGACATTCTGCATTTTTACATATTTAAAAAACCTTTTATTAATTTATTTTTAAACCTGATTTACAAATGAGGACGTCCCTAAAGAGAGTTTTTTGGAGATTTTGTCAGGTTTTGGTCACTTCTGGGTACAAATTTGTCCCCAAAATATAGTTAAGTAGGTACACACACACACACACACACACACGCGCACACATACACACACACACGGACAGAGTTCATAGTTCAGTGAGGCATGATACACACTTTAATACTTGTCAGAAACAGTTTACTTCTGAGCACTTAAGTTCAAGCACTTAAGTTCACTTAAGGCTCAAAGTTAATACAGTCTAGCAAATATCATCCTGGCAGACATTAGTAGCCTTCTCTCTTACACACACGATCACCTTCCTCTGTCTATGTATGGAACGCCCTGTGTATATACATTCTTCCTACATATATACCTATACTTCCAAACACTCTTTCCCATCATGGGTCATTATAAGACTTGGCTTTCAGTCCATCACAGGAAAACACCTTATCAAACAGATAAAGAAACATTTGGTTATCGGTCCTTGTGCGTTGCGTTCATTCGTTTTTTGATTTAATATTGAAAGTAGAAAAACGAGAAAACAGTTCCTTTTTCGTGCTTTAATAAAAAAAAAACAACTAAAAACAAGTATTCAGCTTGATTTTTCGTTTTTCGGTCTCGGGTAGAAAAAAACAGCTTGAATATTCGATTTCTAGGCAGGAATGAAACGCCCCTTTCCTCTGATTTGTCAGCCGAAGATCAAACTGTTGCGTCATCAGTTCTTCCTCAGTTCCGCACAGCAGACTAATGGCTCGACACGAACCGTACCGGGAAAGAGCCTAGACAGGGCTTTCTTTAGTCTATATGGCCGCCGTCGTTCAGTTTTAAAAAAAAGAATAATATTAATAAATTAAGATATAAATCAATATAATTAGTAGTAAATTAAATATTTTAAACACTAATACAAAAAGGAAAGAATAATGCATTGAGTTGGATATATAATAATGTCGGTTTTTCTGTAGTTTGCAGCAATAATGCTGTTTTCACAGGATTGTAAATGCAATGCAAATTTTTGTTCATTTACAATGATTTATTTGTAGCTGATAAATATTTTAACTGGGCTATTTAAAAATTGTTATTTATATGTTAAATTATGTTTTTTTAAAACATGCGCAGTATGACTTCATATTGTGTGTGCATAGAAATTCGTCCGCAGTCGCTCAAAAAATGTAAAAAATAAAATCGCCCGCAACCGCTCTACTCCTGAGCACAAGTCCACCGTCTGTGTTGTGTAAGTATAGGCACGTAGGCAGTTTTTTTGTGTTAATTTCTACTTCCTGTCACTATGCAGGCTCTTTTTTTGTATATGACAGTGTAAACAGCCCAATAACTATTTTATTTAAAGGCTTATGTCCCGGAGACTGGTCAGTTGCATTACGATTGAAAGCATTATCAATAATGTCACAAATGTGATGTGCAGTCAAGTTCGGGTGTGTGTGCATGCTGTTTAAACGAGTGTTCTCACCAATACGCTTGTTGTGTGTCGCAGAGTTTTGACGAGTTTTATAGACTTGATATGGTTTCTTATTCAAAAGTGGTGACCTATTAGCCTGCACCATCAGCCTGAGTTTCATGACAGACCTTTGTATTTCTTTAAATGCCACTTTGTTATATAATGTAAATTGTGTTTTAGCCCCTTTATGTTTTCATGGGTATCCAAGACATGACTAGCAACACTTATGGGCAATAATATAGTGGAATTGACTGACATATTTATCAAATAGCTGGGGTCTGATCATGGCTGATTGATTGGACGTTTGATCTGGGGAGTGATTTGTTTCATGCAATAAATGTGGAACAGTAAATGACTTAAAAAGCACTTTTGGTATTTCCCAGTGAATGGATGGATGGGTTTTTCCTGAAATTTTCCCCTTCATTCCTTCCTCTGGTTCCCCTCATAACCCCTGAGGTCTCACAGTATGGAGTAAACTATCTGTCGAATCCACTTAGTTTATTAAGGACACACACATACCCCATTGTGAGTTAACTCTAATTACTGGAGCTTGATTTGTAGCAGTCAGGAGTTTACTGGTAAGGTCATTGGTAAGATGTGTGGAGATGTGAGAGGATTCATTTAAATTCATTTCAGTTTTATGAACATTAATAAAAAGGCATAATTTTCACAAATGGTTTCTGCTCTATTGTTTATTGTCAATATCTTCAATAAACACAGTAACAGGTGATATAACTCTACTGATTTATCATTGATTGGGCAAATAAATGATTCAGTTCTCTGAAATAACAGAACTAGCTTAAAGCGTTATTTTGTGTTCGATATGCTCTTTTCATGCTGTCAAGTACTTTAGAAAACAATTTTGACATCCCTCAGTTTGTAAAAATGGCATGTAGAGTAACGCACGTACAAAGGAAGCCTTTAGGGCAAATGTTAAAATACACAGCATTTCTTATGGTACATGATACTAGTGTGATGAAATTGCATACTAACCTCATTTGTGCAACGTTAAATAGTTAATTAATCAGTAACTCCTCCCATAATCACACAGATCCATGCAAGAATACCACAAAGGAACTGCTTGTATCAAGCTAAATTTGCAGTGAAAACGCATATCACACATCTGTATGAAATTGTTTAAATCTGCACATTTCTACTCGGGTGGTTTCAGGGTGATTAAGTCGTTTTGGCTTCTGTTCAATGGCTGCTTACTAATTTATTAAGCTGATCAATGTACTTTTGGGAGCATTAAAAAAAAACGCACAGTGCTGATTTGGCATCAGTAATGTGATGTCATCGGGGACTGCGGTTAGCAGATATTGCTGTAGTATTACCTCATTTAACTCATGCCTGAATCGGACGTCAGACTTGCAAAAACTCTTCTGCATGACTCACCAAGAAACGTTTGATTTATGGCTTAGATATGCAGGTGAGATGGTCAATGACATCTAGGGATTTAAGTTTTTCATATTATGGGATGTCTCGATGTCCTTCTTGCATACAGTTGTCATTAATCCAAACGCATTGCAGCATTCAGCGCGTAATGATTTCTGAGTGCTGGTCTTGTGCTGAGAGCAGCTTGTGGGACCTGGACTGTGAGTAAGCAAACAGAGCCTGTTTCACATGTTTATTTGCTGTTTATTTAGGGCTGTCAACAGTCTGTCATTCTGACAAGCCCATTCAGTGGAAGGAGAATAAATTCAGCGGGAGAAATGCCTGAACAGATTCAAGGTTTGTGGAAGTAACCGTGTTTCAGACACACTTTGATCATTGTAGTTTGTGTCGGTGAGACAGTGTGAGTTTGTGTACAATTATAAAAATGCTATTATTCTTGGACTTTGCAATGACACTTGACATTTCTTGAGATGCTGAACAGCAGGTTTTATTTTTTAATTTCCTGCTAGCATATTCAGTGCATCCACTTTATAGTGGATTTCATAATATATTATTATTATATTTATTATTTAAACATATAATACTAATTCCTTTTTTATTTGTTTCTGTGTATAGATGAAACTAATACATTAAACTTTTTAAATGTCTGTAAAAATAGAGCCCAATATTCTGTGATAATATGAAGGAATTTTCCATAATAATTTTTCACAGGTCTTTTTCCCACATTTTGATTTATGCATTCTATTGTGTTGTGTTTTAGGATTAAATCTGTAAACTGGCAGAAAATTACCAGTAACTACAGATTTGAAAAAAATTATAATTTCATTATATTATATCCAACAAGTTAATCAAATTAATCACAATTTATTGCATGTATCCATATTTGTTGATAAAAGCTCCAAAATTAAGATAGACGTTACATTTTTTGCCGCAGATAAATTTCAGTATAACTTTTTTTTTGCACTAACCCAATAAATTGACAGGCCTAGTTAAAATTTAACTCAATCAGTAATACTTAATACAGAGCAAAAGCAAGGCTTTACCATAGTGTTTGAATTGAATGATCATTTATACTTAACATGAAATTATGAAAATTTTCACTCAATTCAGAAAGGCAGCTGAAAGTAGGCACACGTCGTTGTGTCTGTGTTTCCTCTCGTCTCGCATAAGGAGAAATCTCTGTTTGATTTATCCTGTTTGAAACAGACGGTGACACTTATATCATCTGTCTTATTGCTATAGTCCCTCCAGGAGCAGAAATCTAAACACAGCGCGGTATACACCTCTGCCTGCACTGAACAGCACTGTCAGATGCAGGAAATGTTCTCCAGAAAACCTGTCTACACTCCCATGAGCTCTGCTCTCAAGGGAACATATCAAGGGGCTTTTAGGGTAATATTCATGGATGACTGAAAATATAGTGTATAAAGTATAGTGAAAATTCATTTCAGATCATCATCAGCAAGTTGTAGGTGGCATGTTTATAGACTGAGGTAACCCCAGGTCGTGTGAAGCTGTTTGCCTGTGCTTAGACTCATTCTCCTCAGAGTGTAGACAGCTTGAACTCTAGCTGCCGGACCTTCAGTTCTCATCTGGGAGACTTTACCTGTTTTCCATTCCAAGACTGAAGTCTCATGACCTACTAGTGTCTTCTCATTCTTCTCATTATCTTCTCACTATTAGTCAAACGCCCCTCACATATAAAACACCTGTGCACCATTTAAAAAAAAGTTTCCCTCAGCCGCTGAAGTTTGGATTTGCATGAGGAATCCTAGATTAGATCTTAGATTAGAAGTTTTACAGGCTTCATTATCCTGGAGAAGCAATCAGAAGTTCCAATCAGCTTCTATATTCATATATACTGTACATACATCAGGCCTGCCAGAAGATTGCTAAGCTTACCCCAGACTTACACACACTCTGCTTTTGCCATTTGACCAAACAAGGAAGACTTCTGCACCCTTTTCTCGTCCATCACTGGAACATGCACATAAACAATAGTTGTTTTTAACACATGTACTAATGCCTGAAGCCTTGTTTGTGTGTTCACCTGTTGTGTCTGTGGTCCCTTATATAGTGAGTTTGAACTTTCTCTCATCCATGATGTCTGTGAGGATGGCATTCATTTTTATTTTTTGTGTATACTTTTGCTGGCCCACGTATAAAGAAGCGTCATGCTTTTATGGGCCAGAACTGCTTTGTGTTTGTTATGATAATGCATTACACAGATTCCACCATGATTGTTTTGTCATTTACTCATGAATGGAACGTTGAACGAAATAATTCATGGAACATACGACTTCACCAGTGATTTGAGCCTTGTTTCGTTTGGCACATGTTCTAAGTTGTGAAAGGGTCAGTAGAATGAGCTTTGACAACCAAAAAAGGCCAGAGACATGTCCACATTGAACATTTAGTAATACATCCTTGCAGACAGTCTAAGTACACCTTCATAATGGATTCTTGAGCTTTCTGTGGTTTTGATTACAGTAAATTAGACAGACTTGTAGGTTCGGGTAATAATTTTGTAAGTGTTCCTTGTAGTCACTGTAGTCATCATTTAGATGAATTAACTGCTGTAATATTCCTGATATCTCATCCATTTTACAGTGTTGTAACAGCTGTGATAAGATTTTGATGCAAAGCAGTTTTTCCACACTAAAACAAAAAAAAATACTGTGTCATGCAGCAACCAATCAGAACAGCATGTGGACGAGTCCTTGTATGGTTTTCCTTGTGGAACCTGAGGGATTTGCCAGATAGTAGCCTATCCAATGTTTTCAATTATCCAATATCAGTCAATTTCTCTTTGTCCATTTTTTTATGTTCAATATAAATGAGGTGTTGGATTTCAGTCGACGTTTGGGTGTAGATAGTAAAGTAAAACAAGCATTGCATTAGCATAAATTTTTATTTTATTTATTTTTGCGTTGCACCTGGTTAGGACACACTAACAGTGACTGTTGGGACATTTCAGAATCAGAATGTACTAAAGCTTCTAATTTAATCTTTATGAACCCTTATTTTCATAAAGATAGTTGAATAAGCTATCTTTATGACCCTTTGTTCCTCATGTTCAAACAAATACAGCAATATGTCATGAGAAAGGTACATTCAAACCCAGTAATCTGCATCAGCTATATGAAATCTATGAAATTTCAGAAATGACATCTGCATTAGATTAAAGATGAATTGAGGTTTTAGACAAAGCCTTGAAGTCATCGCCCTGGTTGTGATAAGATATTCGCCAATCTCTGACAAGAAATGTGTTTTGATAGAACATACCTGGTCTTTCAGAAAATGTTGTGCATGGGCAACGTGCGCTTTGTTTTAATTTGAATGGTATGAGAACAGGTGGGTTTACCTCAGTGAAGGATTTATGGATGTATGTTTGTACTCCTCTCAATGACCTTTTACCTCAAACACAATTTTTACTTTAAAAACACGTTCCTGTAAAAATAATACTATAAATGTCATCTAATGCAGTGACATTCATACATCTTTAGGTGTGACTTTATGTGTCCAAATGCACATTTGCGCTCAGTGCACATTTACATCACAAGCAGACGCTTCTGAGAGGCTCCTGGTACAAAACCGCATCTCTCACCTGACATTAGACCATTAAAAGTGATGCTTTGTCTTGTAGTGTAAATAACAAGGACACACAGGACACTCTAAATAATGAGGAGAATTTAAAATAAATCTGCTATCCTATAAGTGTCACAGGTTCTCGTCTTGTTTCATTAGTTTGCTGGTTCGGTTTGTGGTGTCATGCTCAGTTTGTTGGGTTCCATGCTGTAGCAGATTTTTGTTCATGTCTGACATGAACAGAAATTGTTTGTCCCAAGTAATTTGTCAAACACCCTGTTGTGTTCCGGGTTCATCTCATGAAAATGTAAGTACAATCTGTGTTCAGTTGGAAGGATGAAATTAATTCTGTCGTGCCTTGATCAACTCATTTGTTTCTTCTTGCTCATAATTCACTAAAAGGCTCTACGTCCTGCCTCAGATGCTGCAAATTTTACCCGTGCCAAAAAGTGGTTAAAAGAGGTTAAAGAACGAGAATAGTGTGCAATATTTGTTGACTTACTGTGCAATTTTCAACCAATAAAAAAACTTTATTACATTACATGCAGATTAAGTAGTCAGCCATCATCATAATCGCAAAATAAACCCTGACAAATAAATAACTACATGGAAAACTGATTTAAATGGAAATTATTTTAGAATTTGAATCAGTTACTTAATTTTCAATAAAATTAATAACTATGGCGCAAATTGGGTTGAAATGAGAGATTGATATGCAGTGTGATAAAACTAGCGTCTGTGTATTGAGAACAGCGGATGGGAATAAACAGAAACATCCTAATTTGCATAACCGAGTCCAAAACATATACACCCCGTTTTACAGACTTTAAGCCTAGTCCTAGACTAAAGTGCATGTTTGAGCTGTTTTAACTGAAAGGAACTTGCAGTGATGTACAGTATCTTAAAATATGTCAGTGGCGTGCCATTGTTTTGTCTCAAGATGCACACCAGTAATGTTTTTTTTTTCTAAGGCTTGTTTATAAAAATAATTGAACTAAGGCCTAATCCTGTCTTAATCTAAAGGTCTATCTGTGAAACCAGGTCATAGAAACGGTGAATCTGTTAAGTTAGTAGGCCTACTTGTTACTCCCCAACACTGTTTCTGTCTGCACTGTTGTTGCATTGTTGCTCTAAGTAAATATAGGCTCCACCATGGCAAAAAATCTAAGTGCTATTTAATGGTAGGGCATTTCTGTTTTTGTGTTCCACTGCTCAGTGTTTTTCTATGTAAACATACGCTTGATGAAAATCTTTGACATTTCGCTACATCTTGCTGCTTGTACAGCGACTCGTGCGTGAGCTCTGTGTTTTCAACTAAAATAACTTTTTTATTTCACAGCTCATCTGTCAGTTTCAAAACATTGGGCCGTTCCGATTTGATTAAATTCCTCTGTTCCGTGACTCGCGTTTTGAAATGCAAAAACAGTTCTGTCACGGCCCTTTGAAAGCAGAAATAAGGCATGACTGATGGCATGTGTAAGTCATGTTAAATATAAAATAGACAAGACAAATTTCTTTGGTCTGCACAGGTTTACTCGCAGTGTGTTGCTGTTTACATTGTTACAACACTTAAAGAGGATAGCAATTCATTATTTCTGGCAAATCATAATCAATTTAATTTGTGGGCACTGGGCATTATTTAGAGAGCCGTATGAATGTGACTTCGAATGATAAGGCCACACCGCATGCATTTTCCCACAGTGGGTTCTTCTGTAATTATGGAGGAACTGTCTTTGTTGGGTTGTATCAATTATTTCCAGTTGTTCTTTTTCAGCTCTGTGGTGGTCTATTGATTGGCTCAAACGGGGTCTTTAACACGAGGGAGATACTCATACATTTTGCATGCTAAGAGACTTGATAGCTGATATATTCTTTCTCTCGCTTTCTGTTTTCCCTCATTCTCGATCTTTATTATTCAAAAGCATTTCATTGTTAATTAATTCTCATTAACACCTCTATTATCAGGGCTATTGTGCTCGGTTGATTTTAGACCCAACATTCGGAGAGTAACAGAATTGTCTCTTAAAGAATGGTCTTGGAAAGTTGTAATTTTCTCTAAATAATTATAGAAATGCAGGGTATCTATCTGTGTATCTATCTATTTGTAAGTGTGCTTGTGTTGCATGTATCATTGTTTAGCTGTTTAGATAAGTATGCATACATTTATTTTCAGTAGCGTCAATTCACTAAAGGTAAAGGGATCAGCCAATTTAAAGGGCAACTTTTTACAGCATGTTTAAATTCTCACTTTTTGGGGCTGAGAAAAATGCACAGTTTTAGTGTGTATCCCTTTAAATGCAAATGAGCTGTTGCTGCCGGCCCAGAGGGCGGAGCCTCTGTCAGGACAATCTCATCTCGCAGAATGATAATATCAGAACAGAAACTCTCAGTAGCGGTGTTCATTTCGAGTCGGACAATAATGCCTACAGAGTCAGAGAATATATGTTGGATGGAAATTGAAGAGGTATAGTTTAGTTTAATTACGGTTATAACTTATCTGCTTTTATCCACTATTAATACACTCCTGCTGTAGCGGACCCCGTCCGAATGATGGCCAAAAATATTCTGATGAGTTTAATGAAGTTTATTGTACATCACACAAAAGATAAAGCGTCAGTTTTATGTTAATTCTTACATCCAATAACAAAACACCTCAATCGAAGTCATTCTTGTCTACAGCTGCTCCGGCGACAAAACAATGTTGGACTGTGTACAGCTCACTCAGGGCGGCTCTACGCTCACACGGCAGTGTCAGTCAACAGTTGTGGGCGGGGTTTGTGCAAAAGTACGTCACATTGCCTCAAATCTGAGAACATCTTGTTCTGACACAGTGCTAGTGATTTATGGGGATTAAAAAAAACACTTTTTTTAATCACTATTGGGTGGTTGTGTACACACACTGCCAATACACATTTACGTTCAAACACCATGTTAAAGTGAATTTTGCATAATATGTGCTCTTTAAAAATCGAAATAAAAAATAATCACAAAGCTTTAGAAATAACCTGGCAGATAAGCAGCAGCTAATATACAGCATGAATGAATCTAAAAAATAACAAAAAAGTCAGCTCTTCCCCTATGATTCTACAAAAGCAAGCAATGAAGGGGAAATAGAGATCTCCTAAATTAGTGAGGTCCATGCTACACAAAATGATTTAAAAATCCAAAGTGGAAACCTTTGCTCTACTCTAATTTTTGCTCTATTTTTTTTTCTCATTTTATTAACATTTCATTGGAAACCAATATGGCAGCTGCCATACTTAATGAATACTCCCCCTAAAGACTCATTTTCACCAGCCATTCCTTCACTTTTGGTCGTACTGATAAACAAATGATACCTATACCACCTAATGAGGAGCAATTTTTGTTTAATACTAAATAGCATATTACATTTCCCTGATATCACTTCCCTGGTTGTAAGATACAGTGGGGTCTATATATATATATATATATATATATATATATATATATATATATATCCATATATATCCATATATATCCCCCTTTTTCTTTTTTTTACCAAAATGGTGCTTGATTTGTGAACTGCTCTGAAAACAACCTTGTATATATGCTTGATGAACGTTGATTTAACTGACTGCATAATCTGCCCACAAATTTACATAGCACATCATAGTATTTGAGGCTCTGATTCGGGGTCTTTATGCAATCACAAGCTGTTTTACTCCAATGTCAGAAGTTACCGTAGATACAATTATTAGTAAGCAATCCCTATGCCCCTGATTTTAGCAGATCCTAGTTTGAGACCAGCATTTTTAGGGATTGATATGGATTTTTTTTTTTTTTTTTGTGGTGCAAAGATGCAGAATGGTTGAAGATTAAGGCACTGGCTGTGGTATCAGTGCATCTAATATGAATTTCAGCGTCAAGACAAGGAATTGTTCCTCATTAGGTGATTTAAAGGGTTAGTTCACCAAAATCAATTACTTGTTCCAAACCCATAAGACTTTCATCCATCTTCAGAAAACAAATTAAGATATTTTTAATATGACAATTGTGTAGAAGCCAGCCATTCATATTGAAACGTGATTTTGTCAGATAATGCCGTTTATGCATGTAGTATGCATCAGTCAGTCAGCGAATGGTTTGTGGTCATGTTGTGTAATGGCTGCACAACACGATCACAATGACTTCAAGAGTAACATTGCTGCTTTTAGTGGCATGATGGAACAACAAACATGTTTTGGTAATCTTTCTAAACTGCTCTGAGACACTGTAGCCCTCGACTCCTTCTGTAGCTTCAGCGGTTTCAAGATGAAATCCAACAGAAGCCTGTGACATATTTGTTTATAAGCTTTGGATGGAGCAAGTTATTTCAGATGTGTTGACTTTTAAATTCTTGTCAAGTGTTGAGTCAGTGGCAGCTAAAATTACACTTACAATGTTTTTTACAGATCAAAGATGAGTTATTTATTTGTTGATGCAAATGTATCAATACAGATAAGAGAGTGGTACTTCAGACTTTGATTCTTCTTGGGATCAAATAGGTCTGACTATGTTTGTTTGTGTGCCTGCAGGTCCAAGGCAGTATGAACCAGACTGATGTTCTGTCTCCATGCCAACTGAAGTTTCAGGTCGAGGTACACCTAAACCCTCCTGTCAGAAGGTGACCTCTCTGCCCCAATCCAATCTCTACAGGGTGAGTGACCAGATTTTTGCACATACACACTGACAGCACTGTTGAAATGCATTTCTTTGGTTCCCTTGTTTATTTTTAAGCTAACGTTTTCTTGCTTAAGTTCATTCTTCTGTAATGAAATTACACCATATGTGAGCTTTTTCAAATGGTTGTGCAATGAATTTGATGGGGAATAATGATAATGAAAATAACTCATTCTGATGCCTGTTTGACTCACTCTGTGCCGATTATTACGGAAAGGCCATTAAAGGTCATATAAGTTCGATTTAAGGAAATGTCAGTGAGAGAGAGTTTTTGTTGAACGATTCAATCTTCATGTTTTTTAAACCTCTCATTGAGTCACCCAATGTCTCTTTCCATGTATATTTATGTAGGGAAATGCATTGTTTTGTCATATTTATTCTTGTAAATTGTACACAAATTGAGCTACATAAAAAAAAGACTGAAAATAAATTATAAATTTTTTATAGAATGCAGTGACAGTTTAAAGAAAATAAACTTTTCAGCAAACACATTTTTTAAACGAAAGTTGATTATGCTCATGGTGCATGCTCATAAAAATGTTCTTATTATAAATGTTGAAAACAGTTGTGCTGCTTAATTTTTTTGGAGAAACCATAATGCATTTGATATGATATGAGACGTAATACATTTAGGATTCTTTGATGAATAGAAAGTTCAAAAGAACAGCATTTGTACTGTATGATTGTACATCACTTGATTGTACTGTAAATGTTTTGCCATCCCACCCCAAACATTTGACACTAGTGTATATACAGTAAAATGACTTTGACACCATTGTTTCAAGTAACAGAATCTTTTAATGGATCAGAAAAGGAATTTGTTTCGAGAAAAGCTTAAGTTTAATTTGTTTGCACTTCTGCTTAGTTTGTTGTTTTGTTATAAAATGCAATGGCATTCATGCATAAGTAGCCATGACTAAAGTGTGCAAATACTTTTTGAGGCCACTGTTGCCTTTCTTCGTATCTGTACCTGGTTATAATATGTTCAGGTAAAGTATACAGTAATATTAATGTGTAATTGTATTCAAATCCACAGCTTTTATACCTTTCTGTTCTGATAGCGTACTGTGGATTTATATTAGTACCTAAATGGCACATATATTTCCTTTTGAAAAGGTACCAACCCAGTGACAGCTTTTTTTTTTTTGTTCTGAAAGTGTACTGTCACTGGGGTGGTACCCTTTCAAAAGGAAATATATGTACCATTTAGGTACTAATATAAACCCACAGTACGCTTTCAGAACAAAGAGGTATAAAAGCTGTCACTGAGGTGGGACCTTTTCAAAAGGAAATAGATGTACCTTTTAGGTACTAATATACACTGTAGGCTTTACACCTAACCAGGACCGGTTCTAGAACCAAATCACTGAGGGTGCTTCTGAAAATAGTGAGGGTGCTTACTGCTTACATACACATAGGAAATGGCTCCCAATCGTCATCAGTCTGAAACAACGCAGTCTCATGAAAGTGTGTGTAAATACCACGAATGTTATTTCTCGTGCCATTTATACGGCAAAAATTTTTGCGTGTATATGCTACGCACTGAAAACCCCTTGGGTAGGAGTAGGGGGAGGGGGGAGGGGGTGCATGCGTATTACACGTCATAAAGTGCGTAGCACGCGAAAACTGCGTATCATATACACGCGGAAAACAATTTTTTGGCGTATAAATGGCGCGAGAAATAACATTCGTGGTATTGATACGCACTTTGATGAGATCGGGCTGTCTGAAAATAGTAGGAAGACCGGGGATGCATTTAGAGTGATTTACTGCATGGTTTAAATGCAGTTAGAATGGTCAAAGTTCAAAATAGGGGGGAATGCCCTCTACGAGTTTTTGTTCTTTACATTTATATCATATGATATAGTTAAGAAATATTACACAAAGAGTGCTGTTTTTCCCAAATATCAGCAGTAGGCCTATTGCAAATGTGAAGTATTGAAATTGATTTTATTCTGCAGTTGAATAATGAAGTTAATATAAGTATCTTACATTTTTAACATTTAGTTTCTGACGACAATGAATCAGTCCTTTTGAACGAAACAGCTGATTTAAAGATTAAGGTCACTCGGCGGCGGCGGCCGCGACACTAGGTTTGTCGCCGGTGTTTGCAGGGGTGTCAAGCGGTGAGAGTGAGGTTGTAGGGCGGGGTTCGCTGCTGTCATCGGCAGGCGGTGTCATTTCATCTTGTGATGTACTAGAGGTTTGAGCTTTCTTGAGCCAATATCTTATGTCCATGATGAAAAATGGACAATTCATATTTTTAGACTACCTAAAGCCCCGTCTCAGAAAATCAGCGAACTAATTTCCTGAGCGGGGACGCACACACGCGTCACAAATTATTATTAATAATTTCATCTGAGGGTGCTTTCACTTTTGTTTGAGGGTGCTTAGCACCCTCTAGCACCCCCGTACAACCGACCTGCACCTAACCAGACGCGATGTGGTAAGATCCCAGCGACACAGGCCCGGTTGTACGGGGGTGCTAGAGGGTGCTAAGCACCCTCAAACAAAAGTGAAAGCACCCTCAGATGAAATTATTAATAGCACACATGTAAACGAGATTTCGCCGACAATAGAATCACAGACGGATTTCACACACATACAAAATAAATCCATTTACATGATTTTTCAAATCAGAATTTATTTGATTATGCTTTCATGTTTAATGCATGTGATTGGTTGTGTCCTTTTGCGATCGTGATACGCATAGGTGAAGCTGTCTCTTAAATTGCCCACTTTGCTTGCGTGTGTGCGTCCCGCTCAGGAAATTAGTTCGCTGACTTTCTGAGACGGGGCTTTAGGTAGTCTAAAAATATGAATTGTCCATTTTTCATCATGGACATCAGATATTGGCTCAAGAAAGCTCAAACCTCTAGTACATCACAAGATGAAATGACACCGCCTGCCGATGACAGCAGCGAACCCCGCCGTACAACCTCACTCTCACCGCTTGACACCCCTGCAAACACCGGCGACAAACCTAGTGTCGCGGCCGCCGCCGCCGAGTGACCTTAATCTTTAAATCAGCTGTTTCGTTCAAAAGGACTGATTCATTGTCGTCAGAAACTAAATGTTAAAAATGTAAGATACTTATATTAACTTCATTATTCAACTGCAGAATAAAATCAATTTCAATACTTCACATTTGCAATAGGCCTACTGCTGATATTTGGGAAAAACAGCACTCTTTGTGTAATATTTCTTAACTATATCATATGATATAAATGTAAAGAACAAAAACTCGTAGAGGGCATTCCCCCCTATTTTAAACTTTGACCATTCTAACTGCATTTAAACCATGCAGTAAATCACTCTAAATGCATCCCCGGTCTTCCTACTATTTTCAGACAGCCCGATCTCATCAAAGTGCGTATCAATACCACGAATGTTATTTCTCGCGCCATTTATACGCCAAAAAATTGTTTTTGCGTGTATATGATACGCAGTTTTCGCGTGCTACGCACTTTATGACGTGTAATACGCATGCACCCCCTCCCCCCTCCCCCTAATCCTACCCAAGGGGTTTTCAGTGCGTAGCATATACACGCAAAAATTTTTGCCGTATAAATGGCACGAGAAATAACATTCGTGGTATTTACACACACTTTCATGAGACTGCGTTGTTTCAGACTGATGACGATTGGGAGCCATTTCCTATGTTTATGCAAGCAGTAAGCACCCTCACTATTTTCAGAAGCACCCTCAGTGATTTGGTTCTAGAACCAGGCCTGCAGCGACAAATAATTTTTCTGTCCACACTAGATGCGACGCGACTGCGAGATGCGTAAAAATCATTCAAACCCCACAGCCAATCAGAACAGCGTGTGGGCGGGCTCTCGCGCCAAGTGCACAGCACCGAGAGTAATCTTGACGGCAATCGGAAGAAAATGGATAAGTAGGCTACATAATCAAATTCACAAATATTACACCATTTAAACATTATTCAAATATAGGCTACTGAGTTACTAAAACAATCGTTGTCAAATAATACTTGTTTGTTCAGTTTGCACGTTCTTGTTTCCATTTGATCTGAGATCAAAGGTGAATTATCCATTGTTGCTTGTACAGCTACAAAGTTTGTAGCACTAAATGATATTCAATGTCACATTACACGCTTTTAACATTAAATAAAGCATATAAACAGTACCTGAGATTATCATTGCCACACTTTGTGTTTGTTGTTCCAGCGCTACGTCACAGAAAAATAGAAACGTTTCTAAAATAGAATCGTCGCGTGTCGCCATCGCGGCTGGTTAGGACAAAAACTCTGATTAAAGATACCTATTATCGCGTGTCGTTAGTTAGGACACGGTGTTAAGCTACTAATATTCACCCTTAAAAGGTAAAGGGTACTGCCCCAGTGACAGCTTTTGTACCTTTTCTTTCCTGAGAGTCAGAAAGGTATCTCTCTCTCTCTCTCTCTCTCTCTCTCTCTCTCTCTCTCTCTCTCTCTCTGTCTTTCTGCGTGGGTGTGCTGTTTAGCAGCTTGACACTGAAATCTTTGAAGCTTAATTATGGTCCTGTCACATCGGGAGAATGAAACATTTCGATCTCTCTCCGCGTAATCATTGAACATGAACCTCAAAATCGACCCATCATTAATACGCTCTGAGGTGCATGACTTTACATAGAGTGACATGTGTGTGTTGGATGACAGAAATAGCTGAGATTATGATGTATTGATGGAAATGGATTGCTCATCATTATAATAATGCCTTTGTGCTACCTAAACAGTACAGTGAAAAATATCATGGCATTAAAAGATTAGCATATTCATATACCTTTGTATTTAAATGCTATTCCATGGTACTTAAATTGGCCCTAGAATAGGTTTTCATGCTTCAATTGTTAATAAATAATTTTTCACATATTTTACATTGTTGTTGCAGCTCTCTTTCCAGTCTGTCTGTTACTCTCTTTTTAGCTCCGGTCTCTATGAAACCACTCCTTCTGAAAAGTGCAACATGCTCTGATTGGTCGGCTGGACCAATGTGCTGTGATTGGTCAACCACTTCGAGTGTGTTAATGTGTCACTCCTTACCATAACAGCAAGTTTCAACACACTACTTATGCAACTCAACCAGGTTTAGCCACTTTTTTTTTGCATATGCCTTTGGCAGGAATTATTTAAATGAGGAATATTATGACCTGTTCCCAGAAGAAAGCTCAAGACTACAATGGAGGCGTTTCAAGGAGTTCATAAACAGTGTTTACTGATAGAGAATAACTCCCGTTGGAGTGGACTTTGTGCTTTGTATCTTTGCAGACCTTTTTCATGCTTAAACGGCATCATTAGACAATAAAGAAAACAAATTCCATAAGACGGACCCCTTTAAAAAACTATTACATTACTATTCTTTTCTATATACTATTACTACATTACTATTCAAAATATCTGTTTTTTCCATTATACTGTTAGCCAAGCTAGTTAAGTATGGTATAGTGTAAGAGTATTGGAGGCTTAGATTTAAATTGTTTCTTTGTCTTTTTTCAGTTGATGTGTGTTGGACATACTCAGATAAATTATATTTACTTGATGCACTCAAACAGTAAATCAGGGCTTTTTATAAACAGTAACTGAGGACATAATGGTGTCACATCCTGCCAAATGATCAGGTTTGTCTTATCATGCAAGGGGAGAATTAGATGGTATCAGACTGACATTTTGTTGTTATTTTTTGGTTGGTTAGTATGGATGAAAGGACACCCATTGAGCTTGTAGGCAGCTTCCTGTTTTTTCTCAGTCAGCTTCAAACACAACATGATTAGGGCATGAAATAACGGGACACTTTTTTAACATCTCTAATCCTCCTCTGGTGACCCACTGAAAGAATCAGACAGATTATTCTACTCATATTGGTTAGATCCAAATCAGTTTTTGAGAGGCTGTGTTATGTACACATTTGATTTGGATGATTTGCTTATTTATGAATTTAAATGACCAGCGCAGTCTGTGTATTTACAGATAAATCAGGGGTCTGTCAAAATGCATTCTGTGTAGTGTCACTCAAGCAGAAATGACATACGAACAATGCAGAATATGAATTTATTTATAAGCAATGGAGTCAGTCATGTTCTGTGGAAACAAGTCAGGCTCTGCTTTTGTTGTCTGTTGTTTTTTGGGTAGGGCAGCAGAGCGATATATATATATATATATATATATATATATATATATATATATATATATATATTATACTTTTTTTTCCAAACTGAGTCATTATTTTTGTTGTTGTAGATAATATAGAGTTAACCAACATCATGAATATCACAGTGGTTTTAATATGTGCTTTTTAATTAGCCAATAAGTTGCTGTGCCAGTAGGCCAGTATTTTTGTGCTAATAGGCTCTTCTTTGTTTCATGACTTGGCTATGAGTGCATTAAGAGATACAGTATATTAATAGCGTTTCTGGTTTAAATGTCAGGAACAAAAGGATTAATCTGAGCTGAGAAGTGTGATTCATTTCTACAAATCAGTTCTGTCAAACCCAGTTTTTATGAATTGGTTGAAAACTGATTGAGTTTAGCCTCATATTAGTATCTTAATTTTGGTGCATATAAGTAAATTGAAAAAAAAAAATGTTTATATTTTGTTAATTTAGTTTGTGTATATATAAACTCAGCAAAAAAAGAAATGTCAGCCCGTTCTCATCCCAAGGCGTCATTTAATTGAGACTTTTGACCATGCGTCAACTAACTGACGCTAAAGGGTGCCTTTAGCGTCAGTTAGATGACGCTCATCCTCGGGCGTCATGTAACTGACGCTTTTGACCATGCGTCTACATCCGACGCACATGGCACCCTTTAGCGTCAACATGAGACGCGCCTACCCTACCCCATACCTAAACCTACCCATAACGGAAGCGTCATCTAACTGACGCTAAAGGCACCCTTTAGCGTCAGTTAGTTGACGCATGGTCAAAAGTGTAAATTAAATGACTCCTTGGGGTGAGAATGCGTTGGAAATGTCCTGTTTTCGGTATACTGTATTTTAAGATAATTATGTAAAATCCAAATAAGCTTGACATATCTTTGTTGGGAATGGTTTAAACATGCTTGTTCGATGAACCATAAAGAATTATTGCACATGCACCAGTGGAACAGTCCTTAAGACACTAACGGTTTACATGCGGTAGACAATTAAAGTCACAGTTCCAATAACTTAGGACATTAAAGAGATGCTCAGAGCCTTTGATCACCTGCGTGCCATATAGTCCTGCAGGGAGGCATGAGGACTGCAGATCTGGCTAGTGCAATAAACTGCAATGTTCGTAATGTAAGATGCCCTCTGAGAGCTTAAAGGCTATGCACATTCAACTGAGGTCTCCTGCCTTACCCTACATGTACTGAGATTTCCATGGATTCTGTGAATCTTTTCAGAATATTATGTATGGTAGAAATATCTAAATTCTTTGAAATTTTCCATTGAGGAATGTGATTTTTTGATTTGTTTGACAATTCTCTCATGAAATTTTGTACAATGTGATAAGCCATGGCCATGGCACATCTTTACTTGCAAAGACTGAGATGCCCCTTTTACACTCAATCACGATACATTCACCTATTATGAATTCAACTACTTATTATGGACTGCATCAAAAGAGTTTAACTTAGTTATTCTATAAGGTTTTGACTTTTATTTTGCCTCTTTCCCAACTTTTTTTGGGATGTGTAGCAGCCATTAAAATATACATTTGTTTAAATATACAAAATACAATTACTGTATGTTGTTCAGTGAAAACATTGGAAATCTTTGTACTTTTGTCAGTTATATAAAGTTGAAAGAGAATTAACAAATCACAGATTCTTAATTTTACCGCATTTTACAAAATGTCCCAACTTTTCTTGATTTATTGTTATACATGTATATATACTGTTTTAAATATATACAGCATATATATATATATGTCTTGGGAATGACAGGTAGCCAGAGGGATTTTGATCAATTCCTCTTCCAGAAAAGTGGCCAGGTCACTAAATGATGCTGGTGGAGGAAAACATCTTCTTGCTTCTTCCAAAATACCCCAAAGTGGCTCAAAAATATTTAGATGGTGGTCCTCATATATCCACATGGTCTTCCACATGGTTCGGTAGTCCTTGGCAGTGACACGCCAATCAAGCACAGTAGGGAATGCCATGATATTTCAGCCAAAACCATCACTGATCCACCTTTGTGCTTCATACTGGGCACACAACAGTCGGGCTGGTAAGCTTCTTTGGGGCTTCTCCACACCGTTACTCCACACAGCATATCAGAATGATTTCTGAAGGATCATGCGACACTGAAGACAGAAAATTCAGCTTTTCCATCACGAAAATAAATGTCATTTTAAAATATATTAAAATAGAAAAAGTTTATTTTTGTTGCTTCTTCAACCTCTCTTTGAGTGTCTCTCCTCATCTGTGTCTTATGTACGTTGTCCATGCTAAGATAAGGTCTGAGCTTTATGCAAAGTTGCCCCCTGCTTCAAACGGATAAAACTGACGTGTATCAGGTTTTCTGTAGGATTAAGGTTTTAGGACAGAACTCCATTTGAGAGTGATGTAAGTTGGGTCTCATTTGCCTCCAGTTACTGATAGTACAACACCCCCCCCCCCCCCCCAGCATTGCTCTTCAAATCTGAAAAGAAGCTCTGCCATGTGAGCACGCTATCATTTGATATACACAGACCCCCCCCACCTGTCTGGGTTCTCCAGGTATGTGTGTGTGTGTGTGTGTGTGTGTGTGTGTTGGTCCATCCTCTATCAGGGATTAATTAACTCTCTGAAAGGGGAAGACTGGAGGGGGAGGTTGAGTGTTCAATGCAGAGAGGGAAAGATGGATTGCGAAGAGGGGAGAAGTGAAATAGAGTAAAGAAGATAGAGGCTTGTGAGCCGTTGATGAGTGAGAGTCTGTGATGGGATTTAATTGCCTGCTTGTACTGGCTGCAGGGTATTGTACCTGCCTGTCACAATAACAAACTCACCGTAGAGTAAAGTTTAAGTGTGTGAGGGTGCACATTTGAGCATGCTATCTGCAAACATGACACATGCAAGTCAACTTAATTGGATAGTTCATCCAAAAATGAAAATTCACCCTCATGTTGTTCCAAACCTGTATGACTTTATTTGTTCTGTCAATAATGTTATTTTGGTATTATTTGTATACTATTATAGTATTTATTGATTAATTGTTTTTGAATTAGTAATTTAATTTTAGTTTTAGTAATTTTATTATGTGCTATTGTCATATGTATTCGTTTTTCAGTGTTAGCAATTTTAGTACTTCAACTTTTCAATTTTTTTTTGCAGAAAAAGTTTGTTTTTCATTGAATATGTGTATTTTGATTTCATTTCAGTAAAACATGTTTAATAGGTTTAGTTAACAATAACAACATTTGACTGAGAAACACAAGAAACCTGTCTGTGTTTTTGATTATTGGGTGAACTATACCCTTTAAAAACTCAACTTAATACTTTCATAATTTGTTAATTTAGAAACATGCATGTTTGAGTAGCTAATTATCATATATAATATATTATACTCTGTATATTGTGTTTTATTCATTGTGATTCTCCGTGATTCTCAATGTTATATTGTTCCTCTGACTATCCGTGTTAAACAGCTGCCATCTGAATTCTGATTTTTCAGAAGCTGAAAACTCATTTGACTCTCTCTGGTTGATTGGGTTCAGTCATAAGCAACTTTATCACAGAAATGCATGCATAATTCCATAGTTTTGCCCCCTGGCCCAAGGCCACATTCACTATTAAACCGCATTCTTCTCAGCCTATCACATCACAGCATCCTCAAAGCATGACAAGGGAAAAGTTTATCCCCAAAGACATAGCGTTACGGCACACACAAAAACACACACATAGTGCCGCCACGACCACCACAGCTCCATAAAAAATTATCACCACTGTTGAAATTGGTAATTATGGAAAGAGGGGAATAATTTTGGTTTATCTATGTCAGTCACGCTTGCTACACTTTGTCTTTTGGCTTCGACAGGAACTGCAGCATAGAGCGTATGCCAGGAATGCATTTCTAACAGAGCGGGAATAATCACATTCAACTGCCGACCTGCATTAGTAAATAGCATGAGCACTGTGTACTGAAAAATTGTGTTTACTTGACGCCACTAAATGCCTCCAAACGCTTGGATTATCCGACTGTAATTCTGCCTCTGGCAAAGATCAAGTCTCATTTATCAGTGATAAATGGCGCTGTGCTGTATATCATGATAGACCAGATTTTTAGATTTTTGGAATAAAATTAATCAGTGGTGTTTATTGTTGCCATTGATATGCAATTTTATTTTTATTATATGATTGCTTTAGGGGGTTGTTTACTGGCATAAGTCATAAGAGCCTAGCCAAAGGGTACGTTTACATGACAATGATATGCTGAAAACTGAGAAGTTTTTCCTTTGAGTTGTCCGCGTACAGAAGACACCATTGTCAAAACGATCCTCATTCACACAGATTTGCGAAAACGACTCTATACACTAAAACTGAAACTCTGAAACACTATCGACTGAACACGTAATATGCACATGTGTGATGTTATTGTCCTCAGAGATTCGCGTTTTTGTTGTTTACATGGAGACTTTCAAAAGTTTGCGTTTTCAGGCACCCAAAACGCTGTTGATGTGTAAACAAGCGGCCAAAACGCATACAAAGTTTTATGTTTTTAGTTGACAACGGTGTCTTGTAAGTCTCAGCGATTATTCAGATAGTACCCAGTTCCTCTTTCAGGGTTAGAGTATTTTATACCAAAAATATGTTACATTAAACAGTATTTATATTATATTGCTATATTAAATGGAAATAGTCAAATGTGTCCTGCATTTTGTGTGTAACCCTGTTACTGAATGATTTTCACCCTTTTGGCTCTTATTTGGAAGGAAGACAGATATACACACATATATATATATATATATATATATATATATATATATATATATATATATATATATATATATATATATACTGTATGAGATGAAAGAAAGGTCAGACCCTCAACGTTGTGCAACATCAGAGACATCCAGCAAACCTTGAACCACTCATTTGAATATTCTGTCCATGGACGACTCAAGGAACAGATGGTGGGAAGCGAAGTTGGATTATTCATTTAAAATGAGAGACAGACAGATAATGGTGCATGTGTCGTAATTGAAGTTTCTTGAGGCATAGAATAAGAGGATCTGCTCATGTTTTGCCTCCAGAGGTAAATTCCTCATCTTCACAGGTGCTTTCACCTGCACCTGTTATCTTTTTATCCACTTGGATGGATCTCAATGTCCATGTGTCTCTCTCTTTTCATATCCTCTTTTCTCTATTCACTCTCTGTTTGTCCGGCCCAACATTGTGCACACACTTTGGCAGGTGTTATAGTGCAGGTGAGAAGATTGTGTGTGTGAACTGCGTCATAAAATCTTTAACAGAAGGCCTTTTTTTGTGTGATGTTTCTAAAGTGTGCTCAATAAATCCGTCACTCAAACCATGTCAATTCCATGCTGATCTTTTTCACTTAAATTTTAAACTGTTTTAATCTACCTTTTTTTGACGTCACCCCTTCCCCCTCCTCTCTTCGCCTGAGTTTTATCTTTCTGTTTTGTCAAACAGCTGCGGTATTTGGTAATTAAGTTAAAACACTTTGTCAGATTGCTAAGCACAATTTGACAGACCGAATCTCCCCCTGGAAGCTTTCCCTTTAGATCATCTCAGATGTGAGATAGCAGGATTTCACAGACAACTGAGATGTATGTGACAATTCTTGAGGTATGTGATAATTCTTAGTTGAAATGGATCGAAGAGTTCATCCGGCATCAGTTGGTTCATTTCATTCTTAGAGTAAAGGAACCGGTCAGTTGAGCTGATATTGGATCGTTGCATTGATCCATGCTTGTCAATTCTCCTGCTTCACAGCAACCTGCATTTCAGATACAGTGACTTAATGCTTTGGACTTAAAATAATCTAAAAGTCATTTTTTTTGTCTTTAAAGACCCCATACAATTTGTATGATGGGGTTTCTTCTTGAAACAGGAAATTGGTGCAAACAAATGTCACAACCCAGCAAAGCCACTTCCTTCATAACCTACTAGCAAAGGAAATGTAAAATAAAAAGAATTTTCTTTCTATATTTTGTTTTTATGAAGTCAATCATAAAAAAAAATTTGTTAATTTTTCTAGGAAGAGAAACACTAAATTTTAAATATGCATTTTGTTTTTATATTTATTTTTCTAATTTTAGAGAGTACATTAGCATGTAGATGACCTCAAAGCCATGGCATTGCCACAAATGTTTTTTTTTCTTTCTTTTAAATGTATGCATTTTCTTTGGAGGATTTGACAGGGTCTTTTGTCAGTTCATACTGTTCAAATGTTTGGGTCGGTAAGATTTTTTAATTGATTTTGAAAGAAGTCTATTGTGCTCACCAAGGCGGCATTTATTTTAACAAATACACATATTGTGAAATATTATTATAACCAATGTTTTATATTGGTATATATTTTAGAATGTAATTTATATAATTCATTAGTATGTTGCTGCCCTTTTTAGCCATAACTTGCGTATGTATACACATTCGTTGTATCTTTTTTTTTTTGTAATTGCCTTCAGCTCTTATAATGCAAACCCTGCATCCATGCCATCTGACAGACGAAGGATCCCTGTACTTGTAATATAATATTAATAGTAGAAACGACCATATTCTTGACAACTGAAACAGTGAAAGTTACAATTGCTGAAAGAGACCGTTTCAGATCACTGCTTGAGAATGAAATGCCTTTACTCTGTGCAAGAGAAAGATGGAGTTTCTCTTAATGTATACAAGAGGACAGAAGGGCAGAGATGATGGCACATAGACAGAATCCAACACTGAATTTTAAAAACTTTGGTGTTTCTTTCTTTTCTTGGTAATATGGTGCAGTGAGCTGGTAAATTCTTGAAGTTTTTGGCACCTGTATTACATAATCCCTCATTATTTCTTATCTTGAAGTAGTAATCTGAATAAATGCGAGTAAATCTTACCCTGGGTGGCAATTGATTTTTTTTTACATTTTCGTCAATAATTCTGTGCTGAATGACTCATTCTCTCATTTCAGTTTCAAATGAAATTCCTAAATGGTTATCCCCACCACAGCCACTCATGAACAGATACTTTCTCCCCCCTGCAGTTCAATCAAGTTGCATAGTGCTTTATTTTTCAACCTTGTGTCTGCAATGAGCATTTTAAATACCTCCGGTATTTATTGCCTTGTATTCCTCTAATGATGTGTTATGACAGTTTATTTCAAATTGATTTGCGGCAAGAGATTTGTCTTTAATTTCAGGGTAATTGTATATGAATCGATCAAGACTTGCTGAATATGCTTTAATAGTGATGCAGCGTTGTTACACAGCTTTCCAAGGTAACAACTTGAATTTAACGTTATTATCGCTAAATCTATCATAAAATGTCCATAAGCTGTCTGTATCAACTTGTTGTCATAGAGAAATGGGCTAGTTGGGAGATTATTGCACCTTAAGTCATATGATGTAAATAACAGCCCCCCAAAGGTGTGTTATGATTGCAATTTTAACCGGTCATTATGCAGCATCATCATCATGGTCATCACTATTACTAAACTTTTGTTTTTGTTCAAAATTGGAACTTTCTGATGAAAACTAATGCTTTTCGTTTACAGTGCTACCCTTTGGAGGGAAACCCTTTAAAAATCCTGAAGATCTGAATTGATGATTGATGATTCTGGCTTTAATTAGTATAGCCTGTTTTAGTGATTTGATCAATTCTTTACAGGCTATGCTAATCTATGCCAGAATTAGCAATGCATGTGGGATGGACTTACTCTTCGCTTATAGCCATCACTTTGTATTAATAAGTGGTGGGCACGGTGGCACCAGAACAAGTTTTGAAGTGTGTGTGCTTTTGGATGTGCTGATTATGACATTACATAATGATGATGGTTTAATATTAATTATGTCATCCTCAAATATTATAACACGATCTTTTACTGTTTTGCTATATAAGCTGTGTGATGCATTGATACCAATATCAGTACTTTAGTGAAATGTAAATAAAACTGAAATGTAAATAATTATTAATATATGTTTTTACTTGTATATTAAATTAAGAAAGTTGTACTGGTTTAGAACAACATATGGGTGAGTAAAATATGACAGAATTTTCCTTTTTGGGCAGACTAGTCTTATAAGGATTTTGTTCCTTTCTTGCTCACTGCACATTTTACACCACAAAATAACAAAAACAAGCGTTTACATCTCACTTAGTGAGCAACTATATTCCATACATTCTGAGAACCTTGATCTGATTTAGTGTAGGTGTTTGGGTGATTGCCAAAGC
Organism: Meda fulgida; assembly: GCA_030578275.1. NCBI lineage: Eukaryota > Metazoa > Chordata > Actinopteri > Cypriniformes > Leuciscidae > Meda > Meda fulgida. Next base: position 16,632,883 of record CM060632.1, on the reverse strand, counting down.
AGAATTGTACAATACCACAAATAAGAAGAACAAAGCCAAAATACAAAGACCGTTTCCCTAGAAAGATGTCCAATCCAGTCTACTCATCACCTTGTCGGTTTCCCAAGATTAGATAGTGTTGCCCTCTGACAAGAAACATAACACAAAGACCTCATACAGACAAGAGCTGTGTGTCATCACCTGTCTGATTGTAATCTCCATGAAGTCCTGACTCAATGTTATAAGGTGGCAGAGAACGTTAAAAACTAAATTGGTTCAGCCTTCAGTCCTGATCTAAGAACATTGTTTGTTAACCCGGGGGGGTCAAAGGTCATCAGTTGGTGAATGGCCTTTGGGAACTAATTTAACACAACACCACACCTTTGGAGAAGTCATTGTCAGGTGTTTGAATCATTTCTACGTATAGTGGGTCGATATCTCTGGTGTCTCTCCAAACTCGTGTCATGCTCCTGTGCACTTGGAGATGTTCCCTACATGTATGTGGACTGGCGTGCTTTTACGTTCTCTGATGTACTTCAAAAATGCTTTATCAAAATTTAAAGGAATACAATGCCAAGACTCAAATACGCTTTAAAGGTTTGTTATTCTCCCTCCCTAGGAGAAAATAATGCATTATTTGTACTGTAAATATGTTCACTCTGCCTTTTTATTCCTCTTTTGAAATCTCTCTCGGCCAGACTTTCTACGCATTAACTTTGCTCACAACGCTCAGGTGAAATCGCCTTGGGAAAAGGTGCCATCGTTCTAATTACTTACCCATGTTTTGTCCTTTTGCGCGATTGACAGGTGATTTTAGTAGACGTCCCTCCGTGTGCCCAAACCCCTGTTGTCTTCACAGTCTCATCACATTTCAGATCTAGGCAGGGCTCCTGATCTCAGATTAGCATGAAATGTCCACCTCTGCCCGGTCACAGATTGGCATTTGAGTGGCAGAGCAAAAGGCCGTGAGTGTCTGTAGGCAGCTGGTACAAACCCCTGGTATCCAGGTCCATGAATGTTAATGGAGCGCTGTAAAGCCCACTGGTACCAGATCTCTCCTCAGTGGGAACACCTGAATTTACATTCCCTGTCAGTCACTTTATTGCCTACTTAAAGGAATAGAGACCTAAGCTGGTGGGGGCTGCAGAAAGAGCAATAACTCTTGTATTTAGCTGGGTTTTTCTGGAGTTTTTAAAAGGGAATTTGCATTTCGCTCCAGGGCTTATGTTGTTAAAGAGGGCTAATATCATCAGAAATTGAATTTCATTGAACTTTTGAGATAAAAGAGTTCATTTAATATTAAAACACACCGTGACTTTCAGAGCTTAACTTCTTCCCCTTTTTTTTAAAAGGACTGCAAACCAGCTCTTTCTAAAATCCTCAGATTTCTGAAGGAAGAAACCTGAGAACATTTTCAGTGAAGCACCTTTTTAGTGTTTAGAAATAGCCAGTCATGGGGATTTTTAGTTATGAAAAAGTAGTAAAAATTATTATCCTTAAACACTAATGATAAGAGTAAAATATGGGAAAGTTTGTCAAACATTGTGCTGTTCCTGGCTTCATATCTACTCTGCGTATCCATTTTAATGATCCAAACACTGATAATAAAGTTTCAGCCAATTTTTTCTAATGTCCTGGTAATTTCAGGGGTCAGATAGGCTGGAAATGTTTATGAAAAACTAAATTACTTTGTCACAAAAAAACTTAAACTAGCATTGCAAGTGGACCACAGGGGGAAACAAAAGTATAATTTGATTCCTTAAGGAACTGAAATTAAGACCTCATCATTCTTGTTTTATCAGTTGTCTGGCACACTATGACTGGCTTTTCAGCTTCAAAGAACCTATCAACATCTTTTCCCTTCTGGTTTATACTTCATATTCTGATAATGAAATCGTATCAGTTTTCCTAGTTCATAAAATAATTCCCCAAATTTCTTTTCAGCATTCATGACGTTGTTAGTGTTTGAGTTTAAACATGTGGCAACTCTTTTTCTCTCAGCAGCCAGTCCATTTTATCCTGCTGGAACTGTTTATGCATTCAGAACTTATTAAGGGTTTCATACAGGGACCCATTTATTTGCAATATAAATTCATTTATTTTCCTTCTCAACACCTTCAAAATGTTTTCGTGCTAATTTTTATTCCTGGCAGGCCGTTAGTAGATGTGCTGGTGTCTTGATTGATAAACTTTTCTTTAAAAGTTGTGATGAAATGTCTTGCTGTGTGAAGTCTGGATGTCTGTTTGGACTATTATGAGCAGATGAGATTTGAGCTGTTGGAGCAGATTAGCCTTATGGCTCTCTGTGTGTGCCTGATTAAAATTGAGATAAGCTAACAATGTCAACTGTGTGAAGTACACCTGATGTTGTCAAAGTTTGATGCACAAAGCAGGACAAATAAAGAGGAATTTGAATTTTTTTGGCTTTCACAGTTTGACTTTGGATTTGTTAGAAATTCAAAATAAAATAAATTGAATTAAAAATTTAAAATAACGTTTTTCACCATTGACTCACCTTCATGTCATTCTAAACGTGTATGACAACTTCAAGAACTGACTAATATTTAGGAGGTTCTTTTTCATGCAGTTGCAATTAGAGGAGTAACGATAACCTCATGTCACGATACGATACATATCACGATACTGAACTCGCGATACGATATTATTGCAATACTCCAAAACATATGATAAAAGATTGTTAAAATGTTGATTAAAATGCTAAATTTGATATTAAATTGTGTGTGTAAATGAATAGGCTTGGACTTGGTGCTGGAAACCCAATGCACAGGACAATAGAGACACCAGAATAAAAATATTCATGATTCTGAAGCTGAAAATACAGAATTATTTTAGACGAATATGTTGGCACTCTCACTGACTAGATATATTTAAAATAATATAGGCCACTTTTTACTGGTAACATAAGACATGTGGCATTATCAGGACCCACACATATTCCTCCATTGCATTATTATGCATTATATTCAACATTATATATAGCAGTTTAATGTATTACTGACATTAAAACTCTTGAAATTTTTCTTACAGTAATTTTTATTTTGGGTGAACTATCCACAATACATATTGTCACTGTCCACGATACATATTGTTGCATTTTTGTATTGCGATATATATTGTGAAACGATATATTGTTACACCCCTAGTTGCAATGAATGAGGAGCTCAAGAAGGGATGCACCGGTCATGATTTTTCATGGCTGATTCCAATGTTTTATTTTTTTTTTTACAAACAAATAGAATATTTTTATTCTTCTTTGTTTTAGCAAATTTATTTGTTGTTTATTTGCTCTGTTACAGGCCAAATTGGCCTTAAACAAAAAAGTATCTGTAGCCATTTAAAATTAGAGGCAACCACTGCATTTTATTCACAATCCAAACAAAGATGTTACACATTGTTACGATGCCGGAAGGACGGGCGACCCCTCGGGCGGCCAGGGCGGAGGCGACCCCTCGGGAGGCCAGGGCGGCGAAGACCCCTCGGGAGGCCAGGGCGGCGAAGACCCCTCGGGAGGCCAGGGCGGCGACGACACCGGCTCAGGAACAGCAGACACCGGCTCAGGAACAGCAGACACCGGCCCAGGAACAGAAGACCCCTCGGGAGGCCAGGGCGGTGACGACACCGGCTCAGGAACAGCAGACACCGGCCCAGGAACAGCAGACACCGGCTCAGGAACAGCAGACACCGGCTCAGGAACAGACAACACACACACACTGGCTCGGGAACTGGCTCGGGAACAGACAACTCACACACTGGCTCGGGAGCAGACAGCACACACACTGGCTCGGGAGCAGACAGCACACACACTGGCTCGGGAGCAGACAGCACACACACTGGCTCGGGAGCAGACAGCACACACACTGGCTCGGGAGCAGACAGCACACACACTGGCTCGGGAGCAGACAGCACACACACTGGCTCGGGAGCAGACAGCACACACACTGGCTCGGGAGCAGACAGCACACACACTGGCTCGGGAGCAGACAGCACACACACTGGCTCGGGAGCAGACAGCACACACACTGGCTCGGGAGCAGACAGCACACACACTGGCTCGGGAACTGGCTCAGGAACTGGCTCGGGAGCAGACAGCACACACACTGGCTCGGGAGCAGACAGCACACACACTGGCTCGGGAGCAGACAGCACACACACTGGCTCGGGAGCAGACAGCACACACACTGGCTCGGGAGCAGACAACACACACCCTGGCTCGGGAACAGACACCGGCTCAGGAACGGGAACAGACACCGGCTCAGCAGCCACTAGAACAGTAGCGGCCACAAGGACAGACACAAACACAGAAACAAACATTAACTCAGGAATATCAGACACCGGCTCAGGAACAGACAACACACACACTGGCTCGGGAACTGGCTCGGGAACAGACAACTCACACACTGACTCGGGAGCAGACAGCACACACACTGGCTCGGGAGCAGACAGCACACACACTGGCTCGGGAGCAGACAGAACACACACTGGCTCGGGAGCAGACAGCACACACACTGGCTCGGGAGCAGACAGCACACACACTGGCTCGGGAGCAGACAGCACACACACTGGCTCGGGAGCAGACAGCACACACACTGGCTCGGGAGCAGACAGCACACACACTGGCTCGGGAACTGGCTCAGGAACTGGCTCGGGAGCAGACAGCACACACACTGGCTCGGGAGCAGACAGCACACACACTGGCTCGGGAGCAGACAGCACACACACTGGCTCGGGAGCAGACAGCACACACACTGGCTCGGGAGCAGACAGCACACACCCTGGCTCGGGAACAGACACCGGCTCAGGAACGGGAACAGACACCGGCTCAGCAGCCACTAGAACAGTAGCGGCCACAAGGACAGACACAAACACAGAAACAAACATTGACTCAGGAATATCAGACACTGGCTCTGGAACAGGAACAGACTCTGGCTCGGAAACGGCCATCTTGTCCGTAGACACTGGCTCGGAGGCGACCATCTTGTCCGTAGACACTGGCTCGGAGGAAGTGATGTGAACAGTCTCTGGATCAGCAGAAGTGATGTGAACAGACTCTGGATCGGCCATCTTGTCCGTAGACACTGGCTCGGAGGAAGTGATGTGAACAGTCACTGGATCAGCAGAAGTGATGTGAACAGACTCTGGTTCGGCCATCTTGTCCGTAGACACTGGCTCGGAGGAAGTGATGTGAACAGTCTCTGGATCAGCAGAAGTGATGTGAACAGACTCTGGTTCGGCCATCTTGTCCGTAGACACTCGCTCGGAGGAAGTGATGTGAACAGTCTCTGGATCAGCAGAAGTGATGTGAACAGACTCTGGTTCGGCCATCTTGTCCGTAGACACTGGCTCGGAGGAAGTGATGTGAACAGTCTCTGGATCAGCAGAAGTGATGTGAACAGACTCTGGTTCGGCCATCTTGTCCGTAGACACTCGCTCGGAGGAAGTGATGTGAACAGTCTCTGGATCAGCAGAAGTGATGTGAACAGACTCTGGTTCGGCCATCTTGTCCGTAGACACTGGCTCAGAGGAAGTGACGTGAAGCGTCTCTGGCTCGGCAGATGTGACGTGAAGCGTCTCTGGCTCGGCAGATGTGACGCGAAGCGTCTCTGGCTCGGCAGATGTGACGCGAAGCGTCTCTGGCTCGGCAGATGTGACGCGAAGCGTCTCTGGCTCGGCAGATGTGACGCGAAGCGTCTCTGGCTCGGCAGATGTGACGCGAAGCGTCTCTGGCTCGGCAGATGTGACGCGAAGCGTCTCTGGCTCGGCAGATGTGACGCGAAGCGTCTCTGGCTCGGCAGATGTGACGCGAAGCGTCTCTGGCTCGGCAGAAGTGACGCGAAGCGTCTCTGGCTCGGCAGAAGTGACGCGAAGCGTCTCTGGCTCGGCAGAAGTGACGCGAAGCGTCTCTGGCTCGGCCGGAGGCTCAGGAAGGGCCTCTGGGCATTGCAGGATGCAGGAAGTCCTCTTCCTCCTCTTCCATCTCCGAGAGCGAGAGGGCGCTGGACTGGACGGGACCAGCGGTGAGGGCGCTGGGCTGGACGGGACCAGCGGCGAGGGCTCTGGGCTGGACGGCGTCAGCGGCGAGGGCTCTGGGCTGGACGGCGTCAGCGGCGAGGGCTCTGGCCTGGACGGCGTCAGCGGCGAGGGCTCTGGCCTGGACGGCGTCAGCGGCGAGGGCTCTGGGCTGGACGGCGTCAGCGGCGAGGGCTCTGGGCTGGACGGCGTCAGCGGCGAGGGCTCTGGGCTGGACGGCGTCAGCGGCGAGGGCTCTGGCTTTTGCTCGAAGACTGGCTCTGGCTGGACGTGGCTGACGTGAAGCTCTGGCTGGACGTGGCGGACGCGAAGCTCTAGCTGGACGTGGTTGACGTGAAGCTCTGGCTGGACGTGGCTGACGTGAAGCTCTGGCTGGACGTGGCTGACGTGAATCTCTGGGCTGGACGGGACCAGTGGCGAATGGGGCCCTGGGCTGGACATCACCAACCCAGGGTCGAAAAATGGCCAGCGTGGAGAGTGGTGTCGGGGCTCCTCTCGACCACCTCCTCTACTGAGGCCTCCACGTGTCCCATGAAACTTGACCAACCGGGTCCCCTCAAAAGAGTTGCCTCTCCTCCGCTTGGTGGCTGGAGATGAGACACTGGCGAACATGCTGCTGGATTCAGTGTGGTCGGTCGTTCTGTTACGATGCCGGAAGGACGAAGCAGAGAGGGAATCCAAGTGCAGCATATCTAATCAAAATCACAGGAGAAACAAGGAACACAGGAACACGAAAGCAAGCACAACGACCGACAAACCACAACTGAAACACAGAGGTATAAAAAGACAGGCAAACAAGCTAAACAAGATAACAAGGGGGCGTGGCTAATCAGAAACACATGGGGAGACTAATCAACAAAACAGGGAACAGCTGAAACATGTAAGGACAGGGGAACACATGACAGACAAGAACAAGATACACAAACACAAAACCCACACCGTGACACACATATGTTGCATAAGCAGTTTTTTTTTATTTATTGAAATTAGATTGTAAGATTTAAAGCAAAACAGAATGGCCTGACTTTAGTTTTGTGAAATTGTGCTATATAAAAGCCTACCCTAAAAGTGGCTCATTGTCACATTCACATTCAGTTAAGTTTGTCTGTTTCATTTTCATGAACTCATAGTTTGCTTATGGTTTCCTGTTTCCTTTGTTTCCTTTCCTCTGCCACTTTTTTTGTCACCATGGTTATTGATTTAACGATCACATGCCTAGCTCAGAATTGCCTGTGCCTGCAGTGTTCCCACCCAGCCTCCCTGTTCTGTCTCCTCTTCCTGAATCAGTCAGTTCCTATGCCCAGTCTCAGCTGTCTCCCATCTGCCCCTCGGCTCCTCTTACTCTGCCTGCCCTCAGTGGTGTGGATCCATCTTGGGCCTACTGTTATCCAGCTCCACCTGGGCGAGTGTATCCCTAGCTCCATCTCCAGCCGCTGATCTTGTCACTCCACCTCGGCCCTGACTCTGCCGCCTTGGCTCCTTCCTCCCTCGGCTCCACCTGGGACCATCAGCCTTACAACTCCACCAGGCTCCCTCGTTCTTCCGGCTCTACCTTGGTCAGACGTCACCATCTTTGTGCCATGGGCTTCCAAGTCATCCACAATGCTCCGTCTCTCCGTCTGGCTCCATCCTCCTTCCGGCTCCACTGCGGCCCTCGGTCACTCTGGCTCGGGGGATCATCACTACGGCTCTGTCGTGGTCTCTGAAGACTACAGTGTAATTTTGTCCCATCAGCTCTCCGTCTGCGCCCAGGGCTCCATCTCCATTGTCGTCATCTCTGTCAGTTGTCCCCCAGGTGTGGTCAGCCAAGTTTCCATCATGGCTCCTCCCTCCTTCCACTCCCCCATGGACATCATTCCTTGCTGCGTTCTGGGTACTCGTGTGGCCACTTCTCCTATCGATTCCATCCATCTGTGACGTTTTGTCACATTCACATTCAGTTTAGTTTGTCTTAGTTTGTCTTAATTTCATTTTCACAGACTCTTAGGCTATTGCCCCCTAAACCCTTAATCACTATTCCCTGTTAGTCCACTAATACAGTTCACTTGAAGGAGTGAATGAAAATGAGTGAGCGAATTTGGACAGCCGTTGAGTGTACCTTGACTGTACACTCAATATTGTGGTGCTATGCAGGATAGAATGAGTGCACTCAATAACGTCCACTATGGTGTCGGACACCACTCCAAATGGCTCTCCTCTCAAATAATGCCCTATTTGAGGGTATAGGGGGCGATTTTGGATTCAGCCTTAGTTTGCTTATGGTTTCCTGTTCCATTTGTTCTCATTTTACCGACACTTGTTTGTCACCATGGTTTTTGATTTAACGATCACACCTGTTTATTATCCCTGGGTATTTAAGTCCCTCAGTTTGGTTCTTTCATTTGCCTGCCATTGTTAGTGCTATGCACTCTGTTTCATGGACTCTTGCTTTTGTATGAAATCTGAGTGGATTCTGTTTTATAAATGTATCTTTTGATTTTGATTCTAGATCGTCCTTGGAAACTAAGACGTTACACCTATACAGATTGTGAGCTATATTCCAAGTCTTCTGAAGTCAAATAATAGCTTTGTTATTAACAGACTGAAATTTAAGTCAATATTCACTGACACTCTTTTTTTCCCCCATTTACCTGTTAACTGTGGTGTCCACATTATTGTGTAAGTGAACTGAGAACCGAATCAGTCCAATTCATCAACTCAAAAGAATGATTCGTTCACACATTGGACAACCTAACTTATTTACTTCTTTCATAAACTTGTATTTCTATCTGTTTTTCACATACAGCTTCAGAAGAAAGGCTTTTTTTATAGCTTGACAGCCCTAGTCCTCTTTAACTTTCATTATTTTAAGACTAAGCAAGATATTCTTAAGAACTTCTCCTTTTGTTTTCCACAGAAGAAAGTCGTACAGTTTTTGAACGACATAAGGGTGAGTAAATGTTGACATAACTTTCATTTTGGGGTGAACTATGAACGATTTAATAATAACCCAGTCTTGCTTTGTTAACCCTTCTTCACAGATATACTCTACGCATAATCTGCCAGATATACTCTGAAGAACGTAATAAGAGTCTTTGAGACTAACTCAATTTATTGACCACCACCTCTTTTGTCATCTTCTCTTTTTTTTTTTAATTAAAGACGGTCTTTGTTTTTATTGGTATCATCAGTCTTGGACAACGGATAAAATTCATTCCACAAGAGCTTCTATCACTCTTTGTTTTAAAAGTTTATTTTAATTTATTTTCCTCATGAAACCCAATGTTCTTGACACCGAATTACATAAATGTTTAGCAGGTTTTCTATGCTGAGGCAATGTTATTAATTTCTTCCTCTTTTCATGTTGCGAAGCCCTGAGCTGTATTTACTCTTTCTCACTTCTTGATCCCATTATAATGAAATGTAAAGCAGAGTACACAGTGGTGCGGTGTAGTAGCTAAAGCTCAGGCCTGGAAACTAAAATGTTTTGTGACAGAATGAAAATTCAACAATAACAAAATGTTATAATTTACTTAATGTCAAGAGTCAAAAAGGGCAAAAAAACCCCATAATGTTGGTTCGTACAACTTGTGTGCTATATAACAAGAATTCTAAACCAGGGTTCCTCAAATTCATTCCTGGAGGGCCACTGTCCTGCGAAGTTTAGCTCAAACCCTGATCAAACACACCTACCTGTAATCTTTTAGTAACTCTGAAGTATTTGGTTAGCTTGTTCAAGTGTATTTGATTAGGGTTGGAACTAAACTCTGCAGGCCAGTGGCCCTCCAGGAATGAATTTGAGGAACCCTGTTCTATACTGTGGCGAACAGGACGGCCGAGGGACGTGAGAGAACGGCGCGAGGCCGGTGGTGCGATTGCTAATGAGCAACACATGTGAGGCACACCGGTCTCGCATCTCTCACGGAGGAGCGGAAGCATAAAGGAGGAGCGACGACGTTGATGATCGAGAGAGGAACAGGCCTGTGTTTTAGTTGTGTTTTGTTTTTGTATTTTATTTTAGCCAGCAGTCGTCCGCGAGGGGCTGCTGGCAGTTCCTTATGTTTATTTTCGGTAGCCAGCAGTCGTCCGCGAGGGGCTGCTGGTGGTATTTCGTTTGTTTGTTTTATTTAAATAAATTATATTTTGCTTGTTAAAAAAAAAAAAAAAAAACACAACTAAAACACAGGCCTGTTCCTCTCTCGATCATCAACGTCGTCGCTCCTCCTTTATGCTTCCGCTCCTCCGTGAGAGATGCGAGACCGGTGTGCCTCACATGTGTTGCTCATTAGCAATCGCACCACCGGCCTCGCGCCGTTCTCTCACGTCCCTCGGCCGTCCTGTTCGCCACATATACCCATACAATGGCATTGGAAACAGACAAACATTTTTTTGCTGAATCTTCTCAGCTGTAGTTTTTTTTCTACAAACATTGCTCATAATTTCTCTTAAAAACACTCACAGCACTTATCTCAGCTTAATCAGGTTGCCTGTAAACCTTGCTAACCTGAGCAGTGTGGACAGGCTCTAGAGTTTATCAGAAGGAAATGAAGGAGAGAACGTTCTAGCTGTGAGTGAATCCTACAGCACTTTGAGGAATGGCTTCTAATTTCCTAAGGGCAGAGTCATTACAGTAGTCCTGGTTGTCTGGGTTTTATAGATCCAAGAATAACCCCACACAAGATGGAGGAAGTCTCCCATCAGCAAAAGCTGTGCTGTGATAGTCAGCATTTGTGCAGCATTTGACATCTCCAGTGTCTTCAGGAAGTCTGTGTGTGCGAACATAGATGCCCAAATCCCACAGCTAACTGTTTGTTTGGTTGGTTGTAGTTTATGGCGAATTGATCACATAATAGTCCAGGACTTACTTAAGGAAATGTAAGGAAGGAAAACATTATTATACTATACATTAATTATAGTATAAAATAATTTAATCAATCTATTTGATTTATTTTGATTCTGAATGTTCACCATTTCTGAATTTTTAAAGTAAGGTGTGCTCACATTTGCCATTCTTCAGCAAAATTTAGCAATCGTAAGAAAGTGAGACATCAAAATAAACATCTAAAGCTGTTCTGTCAGCAAAGAAAGTCCATTAGGTGAAATTCTTCATTGCACCAATACCCATTAAAATAACTGGATTTTGTATGTGAAATTTCACAGAGCAATGGTAAATGTCCTGCACAGCCATTATATTGAATTCATAGTAAATGATCTACATTTTAGCTTATACTTGCCAAAACTTTATCTGACCTACATTTTAAAGTGACCAAAGTTTATTGAGTGTTTTTGAAATGCATTATATAGGCCAAAGTGAATAAAATTAATTTAAATAATGATCTCCATGAACTGTTATGATTATTGGCAGCTTAAACTCCATACACTTACACTTTACATATGCAGAAAACGGAATGCCATTTTTCTTTAAAACTTTATTAAATGTGGTCAGAATCTACCCCCAGATAAACTCAATGTGTGGTTTTAGTGATCCAATCATGATCAGATCACAATGCGTCGAGATGTATTTCACCTAGGATCTGATCACTGAAAATGCATAATGGTCATTATAAAGAGGAATATACAGGAATAATCTGCTTGTTGATATCTAGTTAACCTGCTAATAAGTGCCTAACAAAAATGTGATGCCAAACATTCTCATCCTGCAACGTGTTCTGTACTGTTTGGGTTTCTAATTGACCATGCAAGAGTTTCTTGTTCTTACTAACTTCCAACTGTAGAGTTCATCTTACAGTATGTGTTTTTCTCTCAATTAAGGGCCAAATAAGGAGAAGAAAAATACAGCTGGTTAATGTTGGGGAGGAGAGGAGGAGAGAGAGAGTGAGTGATTGTCTGTTATAGTGGACCACAGAGATTCTGTGTGTGCCAGACTCTTTGGCTTTCCATCGTCATACAGCCTGATAAATACTTCACACCTGCTGTGAATACTGCACAGAATCAATCATCAGTGTTTTAAGAAGGAACAAAACAGAAAGTTTCTGCTGCAGCCTCTGCTTTCATTTATTTGAAAGGAAAGGAATCGGATCCCTTTCTTAAGTCAGTGTGAAGTGTAAATAGGACAAGAAGGGAAACCTTTAAAGAACATTCTAGAGGCATGACATGACGCGTTATAGCATTATATCTCCATTCTTGGAAAGTGTGGAAAGTTTGAAACGTAACAGGAAATGTGAAATTGACTAGCAAATACTGGCCAAAGACCTGACAAATACTTTGAGTGGATAATTCGACAAAAAAAAGCAGATAAAGATAATGTATTATTTAGTGTAAATTATTTGTAATTTTCTTGAATTGAATAACAATAATAGTTATAATAATACTTATTATTATTATTATACACAACCAAAATAATATAATAATGTTAAAAATCATTCACATTTTTAAAAAGCAGATGTAAAGCACAAAAAAGCAGATAAAGAAAATGTATTAGTGTAAATTATTTGTAATTTTCTTGAATATAAAAACTAATAGTTATAATAATACTTATTATTATTATTATTATACACAACAAAAATAATATTATAATGTTAAAAATCATTTACATTTTTAAAAAGCAGATGTTAAGCACATTTTTTGTGTATTCAGTATTCAGTGAAGTATTTTTAATTTTATTCAATACTATATTTTTATAGTAATTGTAATTTGATCTTTAAACTGCATTTTATGCATGGAAGGTGCTATAGAAATAAAATGATTACAAATAATGCAAAATGACCAGCCATGATTAACTGTTTTATGTGATCTAAATCTTAAATCGCTGATACCACAATAACAGATCAGTGTACAACAAAGTAGCTTGATTGTATTAACAATTCACAACTGTGTTTCGGATCTCTGTCCAAAGATAGTGAGTTGGTTACGATCATTTTACAGTTTGCGTAGAAGCCAGCCAATCCGATTTCTGCCAGATCTTGGCATTGTAAAACAGCAGCCGATGTTTCTGACAAATGTGAGGATAACAGAAAAATCACAGATTTTTAGAGAACTGCAATGAAGGATAAGGTTGCAGCCCCCACTAAACAGGGTCTAGCAATGTCTATGACCTTATGTGTTTATTTTTGAGGACGTATGTGTATGTTTGAGGACATATTTGCACCTCATTGAATTCATCACTTAATGTACTAAGCATGGACAATGTCCTCTTCTGTCATCCGTAGGTTGGGTTCCCGTCCTCTAAAAAAGCATTGTGATTAATTTAGAGTCCATGGCAGTAAATGTCTGGCATGGTCATATGTCACTGGGTAAAGAGCGTGGTTATAAAACGCTTACAAGTGTAGAGACACACATCATTGCTGCTTAGTAACCCTGTTTGTTGTTTGAATTTTTTCCATTTAGAAGGGATGGCTAAAGTCAGCGCTGGCAATCAATCATGCCTGGTAATATAACAGTCTCTTATATGTCTTTTCATGGCCATTTCTCCTTTATACAGATTGCCACAATCTGTCAGTTTGTTGGAGAACTGTTCCTACATAGTTATACCTCCTTGAAACCTTTAGTGTATCAGACTAGTAGCTTTGAACCAGCCAATAATGCTTACATACTGATGCAGCTCTGATCTAAATTAAGCTTTTCATTTCTTTTTCATCTAATTTCACACTTCCACTGTTAGTTGAGACTGCCTCAAAATAGTCCAACATGAGATCCGAGCAACGGCGTTTCCTCCAAGGAGGCAAGGGAGGCAATGTCACCTTAAAAAACTGGAGGAGAAAATAATTGTTATTACAAAAATAAACCGCGACACCCGCGGATAAAGTTACAGCAGGAGGCTTGCCTCCCCTGAGCCCATTGACTTTTTACAGACCCCCTAATGTGTGCGGTGGGTTTGGTGGGGGGTAATTGAGAATTAATAGGGGAAAGTCACGTGAGAGTAGACAATGCCTCCATTGCGCTACAATTGGATATGATTGGTTTGTGCGATAAATCCATCCTCTAGTTTTTGTGTGCGTTCTCAAATCAGCCTTAATGAATGACCATTAATGGGAAGACTAATTAAAAAGTAAAGAAACAATTTAGATATCAACACTGTCACGTCAAAAAAAAAAAAAAAAAACGAACTTGAAATGGCCTGAAAACATGCAACAGCAATCATTTTGAGGAAATTAAAGGTACATCTTCGTGCTGTGACCAGAATGTACAAGCTTGATGACTGCTGAAATAAGTTGACTATTAAAAAGAAAAGCAGAACATTAGTTCACAAAAAAGAAAAAGTAAATTGCTACTGCCTTTAGTTATTAGTTTGGAATAAATGGAAAACGGTGTAAAAACACTAACTTGATTAATATATATATATATATATATATATATATATATATATATATATATATATATATATATATATATATTTTCCCTCCTCATTTTAAAACACCACTGCACACCGCTGGATCCGAGCTAGTATAAATGACTTTGCTATCATCATATTCAATTCTTTCCTCAGTTCTTCATTGCATATTGATTGTGTCTGACAGAACTGATTAATGACAGTTAATTTGCTAAGTGACATGTGTATATCATTCCTTTTGCGTCTTGTAATTTACGTCTCCTCGACAGTCTCTTAAACTATTAATCTCAAGTCTATGAGCCATTTCTATGACCCTACTGTTTAGCTCAGACTCATATTAATAAATCAGATGCTCACGTCTAAACCATGGCTCTGGATATTGATGGATCACCCATCATGATGTATGTAGTATGTGCCTGCCTGGCTGAAGTAGATGTGTGTTTGCTTGGGTCCCAGTGTCATTTTTACTGATGGCTTGTGAGCGTTTCATCTCTGGCACCCTACCAGACAGCATATGAAACAGAGCATATTGTGCAGCACTCTGAGAGCGGAGAGAAACATCTCCAACGGAGCCGAAGATTGTGTCCCTGAAAACCGTACTATGTCCAATGTGATGTAGAATTTGTTGACTGGAGGCCTGAAAGGATTCCAGATAGACTTTAATCTTGCGTTCGCTAAAGTCTTTAGAGGTATTTCAAGTTGTTTGCTAGTCCTTCTATAAAAAAACAAAACAAAAAAAAACAAGCACAATATCTGAAATCCTCTGAACTCTGAGGGGGTAGTCTTATCATGACATAGTTTATACAGTGTGTGTGTGTGTGTGTGTGTGTGTGTATATATATATCTCATACGAAGGTTTAGGGTTAAATAAATGTTTTACAAGAGATCAAGCAGAAGTATTTTTTTATTTTAATTTTAAAATGATTTATTCCTGTAATGGCAAAGCTGAATTTTCAGCATCATTACTCCAGTCTTCAGCGTCACATGATCCTTCAGAAATCATTCAAATATGTTGATTTGTTAAGATTATTATTATCATTGTTGAAAACGGTTTTGCTGCTTAATATTTTAGTGGAAACTGATACATTTTTAGGATTGTCTGATATAAAGAACTTTTTTTTTTTTTAAGGAAATATTTGAAATGTAAGTCTTTATTGTCACTTTTGAACAATTTAAGGCCAGATTTACTAGCAGCTTGCACCAGCGCAAACCCTCTTTTGGCATTAAAAAACTACAGTCAGGATTTACTAAAGACTAGATCAAAGACTAAATTACCACTGAAAAGGCGTGGACACACTTATTTGTGCACCTGACCTTACTCATGCCTAATCACCTTGCATGCATTTGTTGGAGTTTCCCTTTCAGACACAAAATGTATGGTAGAAGAGTATTTCAATGAATCATGCAAGGTGATTTACTAACGTTTGCGCCATTATTTTATAATTTATAGCCAGCAGCTATATCACCCCGTAGCCCAAGACTGGTTGCCCACTGAAGCTAAGCAGGGCTCCCTGGATGGGAGACCACCTGGGAATACCAGGTTGCTGCTGGAAGAGGTGTTAGTGAGGCCAGCAGGGGGCGCTAACCTTGTGGTCTGTGTGGGTCCTAACGCCCTAGTATAGTGACGGGGACCCTATACTGTCAAAGAGCACCGTCCTTTCGGATGAGACGTTAAACTGAGGCCCTGACTCTCTGTGGTCACAAAAAATCCCAGGAAGTCTTTCGAAAGAGTAGGGGCGTAACCCCGGCATCCTCGCCAAATTTGCCCCTTGGCCTCTGTCCATCATGGCCTCCTAATCATCCCCATATACTGATTGGCTTCATCCACCAGTAAGCTGGAGTGTGGTGGGCCTTCTGGCGCATTATGGCTGCCGTCGCATCATCCAGGTGGATGCTGCACATTGGTGGTGGTTAAGGAGATTCCCCCTTCTATGTAAAGCACTTTGAGTGCAGAGAAAAGCGCTATATAAATGTAATTAATTATGATTATTAATTATTATTATTATTTTCCACCTCAAAAAAGCATGTCTCAAACCAGATGCTAATTGGTAGATTATATTGATCATTATGGAAATGATACGGCTGTGTCTATGTTCTTTAATTTGCATGTTGTTGGAACTTTCCACTCCCATCAGCACTTTTTTGGAATTGTGCTCTCACGCTAATTTTCCCTGTTTAGTAAATCTGGCCCTTAATGTATCCTTTGCTGAATAAAAGTTTGTTTTTGTTTTTTTTAAAGAAAAAGATAAAGAAAAAACATGTTTTGTGAAAAGTTGTTTTTCTGTGGCAACCACATATATTTGATAAATATTAATAAAGTTGAAAACATTAATAAATATTTTATCATTTATAAATATTAATGTTTATAAATATGAACAACGTGGAAGATTTGAGTCATTGGTTTGAAGCACCTCAGGACAGTGCTTTATCTTTTTGACTGTTCGTGACTTTTGCAGTGTTTTGAGGGACAGCTAGCATTAGCATTCTTTGCTGCTGCTAAACCTCACAGGCGCCTCCTAATCATAATTCTGTGATGGTCTCAATGTTAATTTAACTCATTACTTGACACAACTGTCTCCCTTCCATTAGAGGCACTCTAGGCGTCTGCCAGCATGTCACAGTGTCTGTCATTAGATTTCAATGGTGTCTGTTTAATCTATCAATCTTGTTCATCAATAGCCCTTCTTCACTGCAGGTGAATGAGCAGAGGTCAGAGGCTGGTGTTGTCAAATATCATTTCATTAGAAATGTTTGCATATTTATTATTTTGGGTCAGTGTCCAATAGGAATATAGGAACGAGATGTGGACATTCCTGTCGGCTGCTGAGCTGCTAAAAAGCACAGCTTGTAGTTAAAAATGATCACTTTAGGATCCAATTCTCACTATTAACTAACAATTAACTACGACTTTTGCCTCAACAAACTCCTAATTACTGCTAATTAATTGTTAGTAAAGTAGTTGTTAAGTTTAGGTATTGGGTAGATTTAAGGGATATAGAATATGGATATGCAGAATAAGGCATTAATATGTGCTTTATAAGTACTAATAAACAGCCAATATCCTAGTAATACGCATGCAAATAAGCAAGTTAATAGTGAGAATTGGACATTGAACTAAAGTGATACCAATTTTGGATAAAGTGGTTTTTGCATCAAAATATGGATTTTGTTTTCTTTGCTGGCTTTGTTGTACTACTTAAGCAAATCTCAAAATGAATATCCATATTTCTTACCGTACATTATAGTTTTATAATACCTAGATTCATTTATATTAATTAAAATGTTTAGTGTTTTATTTAGACAAAATATTATAGAATTTTAATATTGGCCGTAATATTGGCTTTAATATCGGCTTATCGTTATCACTCAGAATTTTAGTATCATTGCATATCCTATTCGACAGACAAATTGCTTGGAAACTTACCATGCTGTGCTTGGTTAACTAGCTTTGACCAGCATGGCCATGAATTACCAATGTTTAGCCATGTAAAACCACTGGATGCTGGTATAAGCTGGATTTCCCAAGCTTTGAGTTTGAGCTGCACAATTAATCGTTAAAATATCCTGATCTCGATTCAAACACCCAATTGACTGTTAAATAATGATTAAATAATTAAATAATTAATTCAAGAGATTCATTTTAAAACGTGATTCATCCAGAAATGAAACAAGTAAAGTCTTTAGGTTTGTTCGGCTTGAAGCGGCGCTGCACATACCGATCGATGTATGACATCAAAGTAACGCAAGAGAAATTCAAAGGAATATGGAGCCGTCTGCCCTGTAATCGCTCCTGCGGTACTTTGATGTCATAGATTGATCAGTCTGCACAGTGCCGCTTCGAGTCGAACACACCTTTTATGAGGGGGTCATTGAATCATTCATTCAAACCAATTGAAAAATGTTTAATCAAAAATGAAAATGTATCATTTTTTTAAATTCACTGCACTTCATTCCATGATCTCTGGAAAAAAAAATCTTATTCTCGGTTTATTCAGAATTGTGCAGCTCTACTTTGAAGAAGACAAGCCAGTTAGTACTATACACTGACAATGGCCAGCTTGAAGATTTTTTTGTCAATGTTATACAAACCTTAATGAGTACATAAGAAAAATAATTTTCTATTATTAATAATGTCTCTCTCCTGAATCTGTCGAACAAGAAACAGATCTTTTAGAAGTGTGTGTTCACCTTCAATAAGTCCTGTTGGCTCTGAATATTGTCAATGTTTAATAAAGGATGTGCAAGGATGAAACCTCATGTTCTATTATTTATGCTTCATTCACCATATAATAAGGAAATCCTTTGAAGGAATGTGTCTGAGGAGGAACCGTTCCATACAGTTTTTGAAGACCGCATTATATTTTTCTCTTTCTCTCTCTCTCTCTCTCTCTGTAGCGCACACTTGCTCTATCTCTTTGTGCTGACAGGAAACAACTGATTTGGATTCTTGTTAATGAACAGTGATGGAAAGAAAAGACAGCGTGAAAGAGGAATCAGGCACTTCATAAAGTTAGGTTTAATGGAAACACAATGTTTTACTAATTTAAAAAGGAAATTGATGCAGAAGATGTGTAATGTACATTTGGGTTCAGGTTTCCTATTTGATTTTGTAATGAAAATGAATTTTCGCAATGAACTGTCACCATATTTCAGACCATCGCCTGGTGTTTTTTAGATACATTTGAGAGTGTGGGCCTAGAGAAAGTAAAAAGGAAGAAAATCAGAATGCATGTAAATTAATACACTAGCATTCAAAACTTTGGGATGAGTACGATTTTTATTTATTTATATATATATAACTTTCAGGCCTCACACAGCAACACTGCCTCAACCATTCACTGCCCTGTCATAATGAACATCTTAAACAACCCTGGGGTGTCTTGAGTGATTGCTTGACACATGATGATCTGTAAGGGTAATATCAAACACAGCATCTATGTCACGTCCAGATGGTCTTCTTGTAGCACCTACCATAAACACCATCCCTCCCTTCACAGTCAGCCGATATTTCTGCAATGATTAATGATTACTGCCCTGCAGGAACAAGCTATCATCTGAAGAAAATGGATGGACTGGCTGTTAAAGAATATGAAAATACATTAAAATATGCATTAGCACACTGTCAGGCAAAGACTTCGCCTGCAGCCACAAGCTGTGTAAAAAATGTGTGTTTTTGCTCCATGTAGTGACAAAGTTTGATATACTTGTGGAGGGTTTTTTTTTGGAGCGCGACAGGTCGTGGTGACTATCAACTGTGGTTGTATGGAAAAGATCAATGCTGAGCAATATATTTTATTGTTTTTTTTATTTTTACATTATATTTTATATTTTTATATTTTATTTATTTATAATTATATTAGGAAATATTGAATTTAATGTGGGCTCATTACCTTTCTATTTTCTTTAACCTCCGCTTTAAAATTACATTTCAATAAGTTAAGAACGTTTTGGAGTTTAAAGACTTTGCCATGAAGGTTCTTGGCTCCCCCGCCTGTCCTGAGGTCTTCACATTCTCCCTTCCTAAAACCCTCATTAAAACGTTTATACATGACTGCACACATCTCACCACCTATGCATTTCAAATAAAGATCAATCGATTGGAAGAACCACATGAAGCTTTATATAGTTTTAAACAATTTATGATTGGGTTGTACTGTATTTATATGCGTCTGCCATTTCATTTTTATGAAATATATATTACTTTTCAGAGGTCTGGGGTTGGCAAGATTTTTTGAATATTAAATATTTCTATATATATATAATAAGTCTATAATGCTCACCAAGGCTCAAAAATACAACAAAACAGTAATATTGTTAAATATGTAAGGAATAATTGATTAGTTGAATTATTTGAAAAATTATTTTTGATTAATTCAACGACCCAGAGTCAATTATTCCGCTTATACTACGGTTACCACACCTCAAAACATTGTTCAGATGATATATTTCAAGACATTTGTCAGGTTTTTGTCATTAAATATTAGTTTAGGACTATTTTCTTGCGCTTCTAATCCCTTCAGCTACTGATAGCAGACCAATACAGTTATTAATGCAGTTATTAGAGAGAGAGAGAGAGAGAGAGAGAGAGAGAGAGAGAGAGAGAGAGAGAGAGAGAGAGAGAGAGCGTGTATTACCCGAGTCTGTGCGTCTCTCAACAGTGTTCGGCAGCATCGTCTCTACTAATAGTGAAACTGTAAGATTATCTGCACCAAGAACATAGCCGTTATTACCTTGCTTGTGAAAAATTCATGTAGCTTTTAAGTTGTTAAACGATTTTATCATTAAAATAGTTTCAGAGCAGCGCTGACAGCACATTTCTGTCCGAGTGTGTGTTTCCGTACTGCATGTGTGTGCGTTATGAGTGAAAAAATGTGTAGAAAGTAAATGATAGATACCATGGTAAACAAAGTGACGTCAATCGCATGGTCGGGTCAGTGCGTCTCAAGAGGTTAAAGAGGTCATGCGTTGTGTTGTCAAAAGCAAATAGAACCCATTATAATCAATGAAGCTGGATTCAGTATACAGATCTTTCGACAGCACAAATGGAAGTGTGAAAGAATGTTTGCGTTGATGGAACCAGTGTAAATAGCTTGTTTGCGTCTCTGTTCAAACTTCAGAAGGATCCTAGCGTCGGAAACAAGTGTATGGTTTATTTTAATGATGTCAAGGATCGCGTTGGAGGATTAAGGAGGATTAAGGAGGATGTTTATTAGGAACATTTTGTTTTGTAAATTAGGCACAATGTAATGGAGAGTTTGCAAAGAAACTTTTGTTGAAAGATGAAGCAGCCAATTGTATTGGATTTGACAGCAGCTGCATCACAGACTGTAGGTAAAGGATTTCAAAATGCATTGTCTTTAAATGAGCTTTATATTAATAATGTTTTAAAACACTTACTCACGTGCAATAGCGAATGAGCATTGATACTGTTTTCTATGCAATGGCGTTAGCCAATTATAACAGTGGCCGTTTAAACGGGTCATTTTAGGCAGAGGGTCAGAGTTAAGGTTAAAAATAATTGTTACTGGTTAAAGGAGAAAGTCTAAGAACTGATACATGGCCCTATCACTAATAAACACTGAAAGGTCACATACTCATTCGTCCATGTTACCAGTCGGAAGGAGATTAACATATAAGCAGATGTTGTTTATCAATCCCTAAGGAGAACGTCAGGAATGTTGCATAGGTTAATGTCTGTCTTCATTACTGTTTCCTCATAGAGAAAAGCTCTCATGAAGATTTATTCGGACAGGATCTGACTTGTACAGTATTTGAGTCTGGGCTACTCATCTCACATTTACTATAACAAAGAACAGCAGTTTAAGTCATTTTTTTAGGTATTAGTTTTTTAAGTAATAGGCATATATATTTAAAGATAAAGATGAAAAACCTTTCAATTGATTTCTAGTTTTTTCTTGTCCAAGTCCATTAAAAATGAGACTTTTGCCAGATTCATATTTTCTTCAGCTTTTAACATGAAAAGCTAGCAATTTATGAATAAATATTGTAGGCATGTGTCCATATTGTTTTAATTCTTATTTTTTTTTGTTGATTTTTCCAGTTCCTTAATGTCATCCTCCTCCTGGAAATGACTTTTTTTTATGGGAAAACAGCAGCATAAATACAAGTATTAATAATAAACGGAGCAATTCCAATAGGGTCCTCACACCATCAGTGCTCGTGCCCTAAAAATGCATTTAAAGTATTATGTGATGTTTGTAGTGTTAGTTGATTATCACTTTAAAATATTCTATCCTGTTAGATAACATGTGCAGAAATCTTTAAAATCACTTATAAAAAATAAAATAAATAAAGATTCTTAAAAAACGATCCACAATCGTCCTTAACGCTTAATCCCTCACTGAGAAATGACTAACTTCCATCCTGTTTGGTTTCATGTGATTAGGACTGATAGAAACATTTTCTTGCCATTTGTATAAATAATCAAGTTTAAATGAATAACATTTGTGTCTGAGCCTGAAGGTCTGCTATACCCTTTTATGGAAATAAATACTTCCCTAAATTACAACAAAAGCATATTCATTTTGTATAAGTCAAACAGTTCACAAGGTACTGCCGAACAAGAATAGCCCAAGTACACTGTGTTACCTTCGCCACTCAATTCTGAAATTTATATTTAGTTCTTGCAGTTGTTCACGTTCTTTCCTCCTATGAGAGGCTGGTTGGGACTTCACGGGCACAGAAGTCCCATCTGACCAGAGAGCTCGTCCACCAAAAAGCCCTTGGAGTCTCCTTTTTACTGTAGGTTGCTGTGTCAGGTAGGCTGTTATCCAGTTAGCAGTTCCCTTGGCCACTGAGGTCATGTTTATTTCACATTCATAAGGATTGATGGCTGCAGTGTGCACTTAATTTCCCAAAAGCTCTGGTGCTGAAGAACTGTAATAATGTAGGTGCAAAGGCCAAGTATTCGAACCTCATTTAAACTGACATTGTATATATGATTTAACCACAACCCTGTCAAATTACAGTTAGAAAGTTCATATCAGTAGTTCAACAGCACAAGATCAGTTCGATATTTGGGATTTTTCCATTATTACAATACATACCTACAGTATGAGACCACCAACTGAATGAAAGACCTCTCTGGCGAGTAAATGTGGCGTGAGTTTAAGAGATAAAGAGTGGGGACACTTTAGGGCTAATTTGGAAATGAGGTTTTAAATGGCACGGACACAGTTGACCCTTCTCGTCTGCTGTAGAATTGCGGTGCTCTTAGATGATGAGAGCCACTAAACTTAATTAGCCAATTCAGACACATGCCCATGAATGAAATCCTCACCCTCACACAGTGAAGGAGACGGAAAGAAGAAATAAACTAGGGGTGAGAACTGCAGCATATGTATATATGGTGCCAAAAGAGAAAATTTTGGTATCCGAAAGTGTAAAGTTATGGACTGTTCTTAACTGTTTTATAATTGTTTAATCTGTTAATCATTCAATAAAATGTTGCTGTTTTGTGACAGGCCTTAAATGAGCCACCCCTTAAAACCAGATCATTTCAGATGGTCAGAATATTAAATAAAATAAAGTGTGTGCACAAAACTTTATCAACATAATAAGTAAACCTCAAAGAACATATTAGAATAATTCTATATTTAAATATACTCATACTCAACAAGGCTGCGTAATAATAGTATTTTTATATAGCTCCTCACACATTTCTTTGACTTTGTAAAATTCTGATTAGCTCTTCAGATGTTTGATACAAAGTAGCATGAGGCATTATAATTTGAAACCTTTTAAGGTCAAACTCTAAAGGAGATAATAATGATAGTCAGATTACACAGAGAAAAAATGTTCACTAAGATCTGTGTGCTTGATTAAAATAGAACATTTCCAGTCCTTCTATTTTCTTGTAATAATTTGTTGCGCATATAGATGAAACAATTATGTTTTAGCTCATGCTTTAAAGCACTCAAACTAAAAATCTTTTACGATATATGTGGTTTCAGCTCTTCCACAATTGTGTAATTGATGCTCTTAAATTACTGAGCATCAGCCTTATTTAAATCCTTCTCTTTTACACTACGCTCTATTATTCCTTGCCCAACCTGATGACAGGGTGTCACACTAAACCTGACTCACCTCATGTTACATTTGCATGGAGACAAACTCATTAGATACTACCTTTTAGATCCGTTAAAGGTCAGGCGAGCAGAAATAAGCATGCGGACCAAACAGAGCATGTTTTAGAAACGCTTATTAAAGGAATGTGACATTTCATACTGTGATTGGGGTTGTAGTGTCTTTTCGGACTGGTTAGCGTTGGACTTAAAGGGATGGAGAAAAAAATATGGCTGTGTTTTTTAAAGGGGGAAAATATTACGGCAAACTGACCTTGTTTTTTTCCTGCTTTTTTTTATAAGGTTATGTTAAAACAAACCACTCTAATGCACGCTGTAAGCATGCACTGTTTTGAAATGTCGATTTTACTTGCACATGAACTGTTGCCTAATGAGATTTTAATACTGGATGGCTGAACAATGCAAGGTGCTAATTGCGAGAAGAAATGTAATGCTCTCTGTCAAATGTTATGAATGATTGCATTGGCAACAGCCAATCAATTCACTCTACATCTTTTTTTCAGACACCGTTGCAAGTCTTATTTATAGGGATCGACACTTCCTGTTTGTTTGACAGCTGAAGGACACGGATGTCAACGCAACGCTAAAGACAGATCATGATTGAGACATTTTAAGACCTTATTGTGGGAACAAATTACATTAGCATGTTTTATTCAGAGCTTTCGCTTGTGCTGTCAGAGGGCGCACGGGTTACATTGATGGAGGAGGGGGAAGTCAAATAGTGAATTATTAATTTGGTCCTAATAATAGAAGCATGGCTGTTCTGGAGATTTTAGCCAATTTGCAAGTCGGATCATGCCTCCTTTCTGTTTCGAGTGACATCTGTGAATTTATTGTTCTTTTACCGTGTTTCGTCTTCATATCTGTCTGTCTCAGGGTTTGATATTATGCTGTCGGACGGTCATGTGCCGTTACACAGAAGCATTGATATGAGGTGACTGGCCTGAGATGGCTTTGATCATTGCTGTCAGCTATGCTTTTCTCCGTCCAAGTGGTTTTTAACAAATCCACCTCAACTCCCTCTCCACTTACTTGTTATGCAGATTTCCCCCTCTGGTTTTATCCGATCATCCTCTTTCACCTCTCTGGGTGGGAACCAAAGATGATCAATAGATGCTGTGCGTGGAAGAACTCTTCCACATGATTGGTGGAATGAGAACTCATACATCTTGCTTGCTTGTAGCTACAGGTAGCTCGCATCACACTGTCATTCTTCTGGTTCAGTTTGGAAATGATTAATATCAGCTTCCTCCTTCGCATCTTAAGGCAGAACTGATAGACGGGGGATTCCTGTGCATGATGTACGCAGAGGGGAAATTGTCACTCACCTGGTGTAAAGGCAGGACTTCATCCTGCATGATTTACCCCCTCTGTTTCCCTTCTCTGTGTCTACAATTTGTATTATCAGACGATGTGTATATTGCACTAAAACATGTGAAATGTGTATTGCTAGATGTTGTTTTTATCTTTATGTGAATAGTGAAATAGTAACATTTTTCTTTTTCCTTCTTCATTCATCTGTTGCAAAACTTCTTTCATTTAAAACTTTGGCGGACGTGAAAACTGCAAATTATTTTCATGTTATAGCCAATATTACAATTCTATACTATTTTGTCCTAATAAATAAAAAAAAACACACATAGATAATACTAACAACTAAAAACTGCTAGAAAGATATTTGTCATTAACAGATGGCTAAAAAGCATACAACTTGGATTCTAGATGACGTTATGAGGTTATTTTCATTGTGAAACAGCCTACGCAATAACACAAGATAGTTTGATTTCAAAAGCGTATAACTGGTATGTTAGAATTATGTAACAGGTGAGATACTGTATCAGTTAATGATGATGCAGGCTGTTTTAAGTATCTATATGAAGATTGATTGGCGTCTGTGTATCGATGCAGTATCCCCACACAAAATATTGTGATACTATGCTGTCATGATTTTTTCCCCCAACCGTAGTTGGCAGATGTAATCTAAATGTAAAGATTGGAGAAAAGATCATGCACACTTGCATATACCACTTGCATATACCGATATATATATATATAGATATATATAAATATAAATACAATATATTGTGCATCCCTAACTTTAATGTGACGAAGAATTCCTGCTTCATATATTGTCTGCAACAAATTCTGTTAAATAGTTTTTAATGGAGAAGGAGGCTTTTGTACCAGTGGGGGCTAACTGGGTCAATCTAACCAACCAAACCTTGCCCTGAACAGGCCTTTTGATTGTATTGTTTGGGCTATGGATCTGATGATGTGAAATTTAAGATGTCCTTAATTCTCTTGGTCCTTTAATGAGGAGCAGTGGTAAATGAAAGTAAATGAAACATTGGATGTCATCAGCATTGTGGAATGCTTTTGGATACCATGAAAACAGAAATCTAATTTCTGAAATAGAAATTTAATTGAGTGGTGATGGAGACTGATGCTTTTTTTGTCATGTTGCTACAGTGCGGTTTTATATAAAGACCATTCTTAGTGTTCCTTGTTTATTATTTTTCATTAACTTGAGGCATAAATTCCATCTTTGCATGATTGTGTATGTTTTAGGTGTCTAGACCCATCCAAACCAAGAGTTGATTATGCCAAGTTCCTGTACAGTGCTTCCCTCCCCTCTAACTTTTCTTCCAGAAGCATTAGCTGTTGATGTGGTGCATTTACACCACTACCTTCGTTCCATCCCAGGATACCTGTTTTTGCAGCAGATCGTACAAGGTCACACCTCATGTACAGCCTCATGCACACCCTCAAAATATGCCTGCACACAGTGACACAGCTGATTCTAATGGAAAATGCCTTGATTTCTTGGCCACATGGCATATTACCGTTACTTAAATGGTTTTCTTTGAAATCATCTCTGTCACTTTTCAAACTAGTAGTAGTAAAAGAAAAATGCTAAGAAGACAATTTAAGAGGAAACGTTTTTTTAAATGACATACCTGAGGCTTCTGGGTTTTGTCTGCGCTCTGTAGTTTTTATGATGTGTCTCCGGCAATTACCTGTCTATGGTCCATGCAGTTTTCCACAGGAAGAAACATTTAGATTAGCAATCGTTAGACACTCAGTTAAATGTGATTTGTTGTGAATGCGCTGCTTTGATCAGCCTGTTTGGTTCACTGCTCTGTACTTTAAAATGAAACTGCAAAGAATCTCTCTGTGCTGAAAGTGCAACATATGCTTTAATACAGGGATTCATTATTAAGGCTGAGCCAAATCTCATTAGGAGGAATAATACATATTTTTTTCAGGCTAAAAAAAGTAGTAAGAAATAGTTACATAAGAAACTTTTTAGCAATTATTTATTTTAGCAATTATCTTTTAGTTATTTAGAAGAGGCAAAACCACAGTATTCTTAGTTAATAGTGGTTAACATCAGCAATTTGTACTTAGTTTGGTTTGTGAACTATCTATTTGATCCAATTTGGATCTCATTAATTAATTCAAACAGTCATAATAATAATAATAATAAGGTCTGGACATTTTTACTCTATGGTCAGTAAATATGGTCAGTATGGTCAGACCCTACCAGTCAATCACACAACAGAAATAAACACGACAACAGGGAGCCAGTGTTGTTTGAATTTCTGTGACCCACGAATTATGTGACCCTAGTAGGCCCTTTACTGTAGTGACGGTAGGGTAAGGGTTAGGATTGGGATTAGGATTAGGGCAATACAGCTCCTACTATTGTCACATAATTCGATGGATCACAGAATTCAGTATAACATCGGCGAGGGAAACAAAGGCGAAACCGAACCCAGTGTGACCCTCAAAAGCTGAGGAAATTATTGGGGGAAAAGAGGTAACACAACATCAATTATGGAAGTGGTTTGGGTTTCTTAAAAGAGACAAAGCACAGATTAAGGACCAGTTCACACAGAACGCGTTTTTGCAGTTAAAAATATGAGACGAAGGTCAGTGGAGGGGAAAAAAACCCCAAGCACAATAATTACCGGTTTACAATGTATACGTTGCACTTTTTACTGGAATATCTAACTCTAAATCTTTCATAGATGTGAAACCAGTGCATAGTAAATAATTTTGAACTTAATTTTAACAGTGAACCTCTTCAAATATTATGATCATATTTTTTGCCATATCGCCACAGCACTTGACAATAGTTGTGAAGTAGGGCTGGGCGAAATAGCAAAAAATATGTTTCTCTGTTGTAATTACTTTTACACAGCATTGCAAGTCAGTCATGTTAAAGTCTTAAGCTTTTCTTTTGGCCTATTTACTTTAAAACATCAGCACAGTGTAACATGTTCTGTTTCATTCGGTTTAATTATCCTGGTGTTTTGGTTTCCCAGTTTGCCTGTGTTTCATGTGTTCCCTAGTCCCCTTGGTTACTGATTACATTCACCTGTCAATCATTATGTATCCCCATGTAGCCTATTTAAGCCCTGCTTGTCCCTAGTTCTGTGCCCGGTATCGTCAGTGTTTAAAGGTGCAGTTAGGGCTGGGCGGTATGACGGTATATCGTTACCGTGGTAGAAAATGTCAACCGTAACAGATTTTTTTATTTTGTGTATATGACACTCACGTGCAGCGTGCTTGAGACAGAGACACTGACAGATTTGTCAATTAAACATGGAGAAAGCAGATCAAGAGGATCCACAACGGAATTAAGATATCTAAAGGATTGTTAACGTGATATTTTCGGGGGAAAGGCGCAGCAGTCACTAGCACCCGTAGGCTACAGTTTAGAGGAGTGCGCGTTTGCAACGGGGAGACCATGAAGCTTACTTGACAACAACAGTATATCAATATCGTAACGAATAGAAATAACCTTAAATAATGTATTGTATAGTTATCTGCATCTCTCCGTGTCTTAGGTATAGTTACTTTTTAAACACGAAAATCGCTTTCAGCATGACACTTGAGCGGTTGCCGTGGTAATGAACAAGCGTGTTAACGCGAATAATCCTGTATCTGAGGCAAAATTACTGAATATGCAGCGCGAGTTATATATTTCTAACTTCAAACAATTGGCCACTGAACCAGCTGATCAAATCTTCCTTTGATTCGATACGTGTTTACAACTTGACACTCAAATTAACCGATCGCATTTTAAATGCAAAAGACGCGCGCGTGCACACGCACTGAGTGGGAGCGCGGTGTGTCAGTTTTCAACGGGCTATGGTAATATAATGACGCCGTTACAAGGTGTGTATGTAAACTAGCCTACTTCGTTAACACTAACGGTAGCTGCTGTTTGGTTTTCATGCTGCTGATCTCTCTAGTCACTTCTGAACGTGATGAACTTGACACAACTGAACTTCTCTTGATTAAAGCTCCAGGTGACGGGTTGCCAGATATCACAAAAAGCAAAACAAGCCCCTTAAAAACGCAGTATAATAAGCAGACATGGCAAAACCGTACCGGGGAACACATTTAAACATAATTAGTATAAGATCCTACAAAGTTAAAAGGAAGTAACCAATTTATTATGAATAGAATAGTTCAATATAAAATATTCATATAAACTGATTGATGAAGTAAAGCAATAACATGAGATTGAAAAATTATTCAGCAACACTTTATTTAAAGTTTAATTGCACCTATGAGTTGTATTTAATTTCAAACAGTTGGGGGCAGCTCATCTAAAAGTTTATTAGTGTATTTTGTTTACTATATTTAGCTATCAAAATAGTTAACCAAATAAAAAATTTACCAAATAAAAGAAATAGAAAAATCAAACAAGGTGTACTTTTCATTTCTAAAGTATTTGGGTTTATTTATTATACAAAGCCCTTTTTTGTCAATTTTTTGAGAATAACTACATATAAATAACTATATTGTGAAATATATTGTTACCGTGAAATAAAATTAGTCATACCGTGAAACAGAATTTTGGTGATACGCCCACCCATAGGGGCAGTAATGACAGCTAGTTGAAAAATGAGTACTGCAGTCCAAATATTCAAAACATTCAAAATATTGGAGAAGTTTGTTTCCACCGCCCCCTCCTCCTAAGACGTGACGCTCACGTAGGTTGCCAGATTGAGGACACGCAACAGGAGTGAGCGCAATGGGCTCTATGCATGGCGGTAATTCCGGTGAAGGTCTAAGGATACTCGATAACTTCCGCCGATCGTAGAGTCCAATGCAATACCGAGAATTTAGATTGAATTCTATACTCCATGGTTATACTAAAGAAACGTTAGTCACAAAAACAGACAAAACAGACACCCCTCGTTGTGTTTATGCTTCTTTTTAAAATTATATTAAATAAACATAACTATATATAAAATTACATCTAAACGTATGAAAGTTTCGTTTCAAAGACGGGAGGATAGTACATTTTGAAGACTCTGCCATAATCCCGTTTTCCTTGGTTTTCCTCCGCTTTAATCTCCTCAACCGGAAACTGAAGAGCATCCTTGCGTCAAATGCGGAACTTATGCGTGCATATAGCCCATTGACAATGGAAGGTGAGGAGACTTACACAATGTAAAGGCCAATTCACACCGCCCAGACAAACACCAACATTTTTTGGGTTTTGTCGGATCAGTGTATTACCCCTGTCGGCGTTGGTTGGGGTTTGTTTTCACCCAAATTAACATGTTCAATCAGCGTTTGTTGGCATCAGTTGGGGAGTGTGAACATGACAGTTATTTTTCATAAAATTATAAATCTAATGGCCAACTTGTTTGTCTGGGCGGTGTGAATTAGCCTTTAGTTGATTTATTCCCGTTTTAATATGCTCCTGTTCATGGAGATTTTTAGATGGATGGCAAGGCTTTTTAGGTTGGGTATAATCTACGATCTCTGACTGAGTTTGATTGGCTACAATACGCGGTGTTTTCCACCTTAATATGCTCCCGTTCATAGAGATTTTTAGATGCATGCCAAGGCTTTTTAGGTTGAGTATAATCTGTGATCTCTGGCGCAGTTTGTTTGCTGGCTTCCGTGGCTACAAAAGGCTGTGTTTTCCACCAACTGGCAACCCTGGGTGTCGAAATACTATTAGGCAAATTGTCAGTGGGCGGACTCACACAGACCAAAACATTCTGACATGGAACACACATTTCAAAGTAGAATAACTGGCTGTAGCATTTATTTTTATTTATTTTTTTGAAAAACGAGTATATGAACTTAGCATGTTTCCTAAATCTCTGGAAAACATATTATAATATTTTTATGCTTTAGTGCAGTAATTTTTTTACTTGTGGTTGTGTTCAAGTTTGTCTTCTGTGATCTCCTGTGTATTCTTTGTGGATTCATTAATGACTGATTTGTTCCTTAATCCTTTCGCCGTGTGCTTCATTACAGCTACGAATCGTGATTGAGAATACCGGACCATAAAAATTGAATGAACAGAGGGTTTAACTACACAGAGATAGTTAACGTTACCAGAAACACGAGCATAACTCAATCAAAAACCATGGAGACAAACTAGCAAAGGGAACACAGTAAAAATAAAACCAAAACTGAACATATGTTACACACAACACTCCTACCATATTTTATAAGTTAAATAAGTCATGCTTGACTTCAAGGCGCACCGGGTCAAAATTTTATTGTTGAGGGAAAAAACTGAGAAATCACACCAGTTCCATTTTATTTTTATTATACCGGTAAATGCAAAATGTTTACAGACATTAAAGAACACAATAAAAATATATTCCCCTCAATTATGTTTGTTCCCCCTCACTCAACAACAAATCCTATAAATTTAACAGTATCAGAAGAGAACAGGAATGAAAATATATGCATAAAAACAAAGTATAGTGGTATTCATTATACACAGTATTTTTCATAAACACTAAACACTTATTTATTTAAAGCAAAATGCGACTTATATTCCAGAAAATATAGTAGGCTACATATTTATTTAATTCATTTTCAAATATTTATTTGCCTATTGCAATTTTAAATTTACAATTACATTTTCAGCCCTAAATGAAGCCAAACCATTTGGAAATGAAAATTTGTATTGTTTTCACACCCCCCTCAATTTCTTTGAAAGACGCCATGCCCTTCTGTACCCATCCCCTCCCTATTCGACTGTTTCCCTGACAAAATTATTGATCCGTCACAAATTGGCTGGCGGTGCCTGAGCCTCAACTGTGTCTGGGCTGAATGACACCGATTGGCTTGCTCAGTTCAAGAGCTTTTCCATTTTCAGGTCTATCAGTGCCTTGGGGGCTTGGGGAGCGACATATCATTTTTCTGGATTCAGGTTTCTTTGAGTTGCAAGTCCCACGCAAAGTAGAGCACAAGTCCTCAAACTTGGCTTAAAAATTGCAGGCTAGTTGACACTGCATTTGAGCTGTGTATGAAGGTTTTTTATTCGCTAGAGGACATAATTCAGTCTCATTAGGATTACTGTAGGATTGGACTCTCTGCAAAGTTTGGATGCCATATCCTTCATCATTCTCAGAAGGTTAACAGCCTCTGCCAAATGTCTCACAAATTAAGTCCTGATAGGCATATGTCTGCGCCCTGTTATTGTATTTGGCAGTTGTGTATTTCTCATCAGACTGTAATCACGCCGTAATCAGGTGGAACATAATTCCGCCGGAATGATTTCTAGCTTCCATTTGTTTTTGTTTTTTATTCTTGGTTAATTATTTCATTGTGCCATGGCATGCCCTTCCTGCTCTACTTTGCAAACCGTCTTCACTCGGATGTTATTAAACATTTCCATCACTAAGGCATTTCTTGAGACATGGGACAAAATATGTCCCACAACTTTTACCTGTTCTAAGTTTTTAAAAAATCTTAACATTTTCACTTTGAAATTAATTATGATCACTAAAATGTTATTTCATAGGTGAGTTTTGTAACAGTATAATGGATTTACTGTCATTGTTCATTAATTGAATGCATCTTTGCAATTTTCTTTTAAAAATATCATATTGACCTGAAACTTTTGTGTGTGTGTGCATACATGCGTGCGCGTGTATTTATTTTCTGGTTATTTTTATTATATCAATATAATTTTTCTCCCTCGGTTTGGAAACCTGTTTTATAGTACTAGTATTCGATAAGGTTTTGACTGACACTCCATTCCTATATTAGCATAGAAAAAGGCCATGATTATATTGTGATAATGTTTGACTTTGCTTTGATGATTTAAAGGGTTAGTTCACCCAAAAATGAAAATTCGGTCAGTAATTACTCACCATCATGTTGTTCCAACCCCGTAAGACTTTCATTCATCTTCCGAACACAAATTAAGATATTTTTGATGAAATCTGAGAGCTGGAATCACTCCTTCAAAGGCTTCTAGGCAATTTCATTCTGCCGGTCCAGAAAAGTTAGTAAAAACATTGTTAAAATAGTCCAAGTGACTACAGTGGCTCAACCTTAAGTTTAACAAGCGACAAGAAAACTTTTTGTGCGCAAAAAAACAACAAAAATAACAACTTTATTCAACTGTTTTCTTCTGTGTGGGCCTCTGACGTGAGTTCACGAGAGCGCCACGACGCATGCGGGAGAACTGAGAAGATGACGCTCATGATCATTTGATGGGAAAGCGTGAAAGGTAAGCCATTCATTTTGTGGCATTGGTAAGGCAGTTTAACGTTTTCTCGTTGGTTTCTCATGATTCGGACATCTGGGAAATGCACACTTTAGAACAGTACATCGAGATCCATCTGAGTCATCTTCTCAGTTCTCCGGGATGCGTCGTGGCGCTCTCGTGAACTCAGAACGTCAGAGGACCAACTCACGTTTTTGCGTACAAAAAGTATTCTCGCCACTTGATAAACTTAAGGTTGAGCCACTGTAGTCACTTGGACTATTTTAACGATTTCTTTACTACAGTTTCTGGACTGGCAGAATGCAATTTCCTAGAAGCCTATGAAGGAGTGATCCAGCTCTCAGATTTCATCAAAAATATCTTAATTTGTGTTCTGAAGATGAACGAAGGTCTTACGGGGTTGGAACAACATGAGGGTGGGTAATTACTGCCCGAATTTTCATTTTTGGTTGAACTAACCCTTTAATTGATACAGTCAGATATTTTATGTGTCTCTCTGGAACAAAAATATGCAGCAAAGAGAATGTTGTACTGTGCACTTGTTTTTGAGTGCCTGTCAATGGTTCAATCATTTGTGTTCAATACTTTAGCACAATGAGGTGGCCCCTACTGAATCATTTAATGTTTGGCAACACATAATTTAATATTCAGTACCATTTGACTGTGCATTTTCTTTCAAAGCAATTCAAAGATTTTTCGATTTTGTTATTTTTAGGTCAAACCGTTCTTGTCTGTCAGTCATATAATGCAGGCCCATGGGGTCCTCCTCAAAGAGCATACACAGAGAAGTCCAAATTAAACATGATTTAATGACTCATAAATGTAAGTACACATTGATGGCCTAAGACACGAAACGAGCGGTTTGTGTGAGAAAACGAACAGTATTTATATATTTTTTTCCTCTTGTAATCACAGTCACGTCCAAGTATTCTGATGGCGCGGGCGCCTCTGTCTGCGCAAGCGCCGGAAAGCCCCGGAAGTGATCTGTCGCGCGTGTACGTCACTCATTGTTTTACACAGATTTCGGACGTTTTACCTTTCACTGTGAAGATCTAAACATATTTAGACAGGACATCGCAATGGAAGGCGATTTCGGTATATCAACAGACAACGTATAATTTATTTCACAACCATATTTATTTGAACCCGAATACACCGATCAAGAACTCAGGGCGATGGAGGAAGCATCCGCTGCAGCTTGCCGGCGCATGCCGGCGCTTGCGCAGACAGAGGCGCCCGAGCCATCAGAGTACTTAGACGTGACTGTGATTACAAGAGGTAAAAACGATATAAATGCTGTTCGTTTTCTCACACAAACCGCTCGTTTCGTGTCTTAGGCCATCAATGTGTACTTACATTTACAAGTCATTAAATCATGTTTAATTTGGACTTCTCTGTGTATGCTCTTTGAGGTGGACCCCTATTGCCTGCATTATATGACTGACAGACAAGAACGGTTAGACCTAAAAATAACAAAATTGAAAATACCGTGGACACAAAGACACCTACATCTTGGATGCCCTCGAGGTAAGCTAAAACATATCAAAAATTAATTTCAAAGTGAACTATCCCTTTAAGTGCTGCTAAAAATGTCCAGAAATAAATGTTGCTTTTCTGTTTGACAAGAGGTTATTAGCCTTACTGTTAGTCTTTTGGTCCAGATAGTATGGTTGTCAGTCAATGATTTTCATATTTGAAATGAAACCCATTTATTGTATGGTACAGTTCACCTAGGCATTATCATACCTGTCCGGGTCCTCATGAGTTTAAAGGTTTCCTTGATGCTTTTTCTTTTATACTGTATATGGACCACCCATATATTGTTCTTAGACAGCTATCAGTACGCTGCAGCATATGCCTTATGTTTAAATGCTATAAACCACGGCTGCAGCTAAAAAACTGGTGTAAGGTATTTTATTTTTTTGGGAATGTGTTGGGAATTCAGGACCACAAACCACAAGTAATGTAACACTATCAGCTCCCTGTCAGGCACTCAAGATAACTCCACCATCTCCCCGTGGAAGCCCCTGCTTGTTATCATCACATTACAGTAGTGAGAGAAATACATAATAGCCTTAAGATAATGCTCTCCACAGGGAATATCAGGCATAAAAACACATTTTAAGTAGCCGAGAGTTCATTTGGTCAGGTTTGTAGATTTAAGGTATCTCAGGGGAGCACTTCAGAAACATTGTTATTGCTGGTTTGGGATCAGAGCTCTGTACCTCTCGCAGTCCACATTAAATTTGTATACAATGTAATATTGAATTGATTCACACTTTAGGGGAAACTCTGATGTGCAGGTTCCCTGTATTAGAAACACCTTCTGTTTTTCTCTGGCTCTCATTCTCTCTGTTTTTCTTTCTCCTCAGAGTATTTGGCAGGCTGTTGCATCCTTGGCCATTTCATCTGCAGTAATGTAATGCAAGCGTAGCATTGTGCCACATCAATGTTTAGGAAGTTTGTTGCAAAATATTTAGTTAAATGCTACATTTTCAGAGCATTGACATCAATTAATCATTTATTTACATGAACCTTGCCAATTAACCTTCCCAATGCTATAAATGAGAGCTCGACAACAATTCATACAAGCATGTTTTATTGTTTTCTTAGCTTGCTCGACTGTAAAGCATGCTATAAAAAATGAAATTACTTTTGGTTAGTTATTCTCAGAATTGCTACATTAGTGCACTTTTGAGTTTGGTGATTTTAATATTTACTTGATATAGTCATCAGATATTTTGGTGATATTTTAAGCGTCTCTCTGGAACAAAAATATGCAGCAAAGAGAATGATGTACTGTGTGTTATTGTAGTGACACGCTTGGTTTTGAGGGCCTGTCAGTGGTTCACTTCTGCTCTTTGTTCAATATAATATGTGCACTTCTCTTAGCATCTAACTATGCTGAAATGATGCATACGGTACACGCTCACCATTCTTAAAGATTACACTTAAAGTACCACTGCCATATTTAAAGGTGAAATGTGTCATTTATGCAAAAATAATTGCTTTTAAACAGGAAAACGCCCACCATTTGCCATTGGCCAGACAAACTGGTAGCTTCACCCTTATCTTGTGCTATTGCTGAGGATGGTGTTGCTCTGTTAGTCTGGCCTGGATCTTGGAACAAATAGCAATGTTTTGAAAGCACCACTGAGCTACAGTGTTTACAGTTATCTGGGAAATCAGCCTAGGAATGGCGTACTTGTTTCTCTGCGAGTAGGAGAAAATATTTGGCATCAAAGATATTATATTCTTCTCTTTTAATAAAATCTGACTGCTAGATTTCGTTGAGCCATCTCACGAGTCTGGATTTCAGTTTTTCTCCATTTGAAACTGCTTTATTTCCATTTTCGTTTTAATGTCAGAAACGTCTCGGTCACATATGGTAACCCTCGTTCCCTGAGGGAGGGAACGGAGACGTAGGTCATGACTGACCAATAGGAATCTCGCTAGAGAGGCCAATCTACTTCGAGTGAAACTAAAACAGGCCAATGCACATTGGTGTGCAATCATTTGCATCAGCTGCACGGCCTCGTTAGCGCAAGGATTTAACGAGCAGCTGAGCGATTGCACAGTTAGTTTTTTGCTGAGGAGCCAAGCCTGAGAAGCTGGCCGCCCCGGCGGGCGGCAGCAGATGTGGCGACGGGACTTACGTCTCCGTTCCCTCCCTCAGGGAACGAGGGTTACCATATGTAACCGAGACGTTCCCTATCGGTCAGTCACTACAACGTAGGTCATGACTGACCAATAGGAATCCCTACCAAAGCGCCACAGCTGCTGCACCCCATCCAGCGCCCCCATGCAAGCCTCTACACCACCTTGCCTGGAAGGACGATAGGAGGAAGCCTACACAGAGAGTTTGACACTGTTGTTCCGTGATAACCCATACAGTGACATATTGGATAACACTGGGAAAGCGTGCCCTTCTGTTTAGGAAGGAACGCTGGGGAAGCCACTTCTTCAAAGAGTTATGTGGAAATACATATGGACTAGCCTGAAGGCTGTACTTCATATGAAATAATGGGTGACTTAGCCCAAGGGAAAGACACGTGCTTCCGATAGGAGCAGCCGTGGAAATATATACACATATGGGATCCCCGTAGGGTCACACATATGGAACCCAGCCCAGATCCGGTTCTCAAGGATTCAACGGATAAGGGCCTGGCGCCGGACGCTCCGCCAAGTCCGGGCCGAGGGGTTTTGGAGGACTCGACAGGTTTTTCACTCTGGAGCAATAAGGGTGCACAGTAGGGTGCAGCAAGCCGACAGAGCCAGACCTCTCAGTGCTTCTACCCGTTTAGGGTGAGAACACGGGAGGAGACCGGCTCTACACGTAGGCTATAGTATCTAGCGAACGTGTTAGGTGTCGCCCAGCCCGCAGCTCTACAGATATCTGTTAGCGAGGAGCCACGTGCCAGCGCCCAGGAGGATGCAACGCCTCTCGTGGAGTGTGCATGCAACCTGAGCGGGCAAGGCACGCCTTGTGCTTGGTAAGCCAAGGCGATGGCATCCACTATCCAGTGGGCCATCCTCTGCTTGGAGACAGCCTTTCCCTTCTGCTGGCCTCCGTAACAGACAAAGAGTTGATCTGAGGTCCTGATGCTTTGAGTTCTGTCCACGTACATACGCAGAGCGCGAACGGGACAGAGCAAAGCCAGGGCTGGGTCTGCCTCCTCCAAAGGCAGCGCTTGCAGGTTCACTACCTGGTCTTTGAAGGGAGTGGTAGGAACCTTGGGCACATAGCCAGGCCCGGCCCGAACTCTAGGCACGATTCGTCGACCGAAAATGCATGCAGGTCTCCTACCCTCTTGACAGAGGCCGATGCAACCAGCAGCAAAGTCTTCATGGAAAGAAGCTTTAAGTCTACTGACTGCAGAGGCTCAAAGGGAACATCCTGAAGTGCTCGAAGCACCAGGGAAAGATCCCAAGAGGGTATGGAGGGGGGTCGAGGAGGATTTAATCGTCTCGCCCCCCTAAGAAACCTGACGACCAGGTCGTGCTTTCCAACTGTTTTGCCATGTCTATGTGGTCATGATAAGCAGAAATAGCGGCAGCATGTACTTTGAGGGTGGAAGGGGACAGTCAACGTTCCAACCCCTGCTGCAAGAAGGAAAGCACAGACCCTATCGAACATCTTCGGGGGTCTTCTCGGCGAGAAGAACACCACGCGACGAACAGGTTCCACTTTAGGGCGCAAACACGTCTCGTGGACGGCGCCCGTGCTGAAGTGATGGTGTTAACCCTCTGGGGTCTGAGGTGTTTTTGGGGCCATTGGGATGTTCTGACATGCCCTTACATTTGTGTTTTTTTCAGTTATTTATAAACATGTTAATGGCAAAGGTGTAAATTCACTCTATATAGCACAAACAGGGCTACCATAATATGTGAGCAACATAAATGTACATGTTTGAATTTTTGAGAGAATATTGTTTATGCGTGGTTATGGAAAAACTAAAAAATAAAGCTTTAAAGTTTAAGGCCACAAAACACATACTAAATATCTGTCCACAAGACTTTTGACTAATGGATGTTGTGGCCTAGAGTTTTTGCTTCAAAATGATCTGAAAATCATCCTGCATTATCATTCACATAAAACAATAGATTGTTTTAAATTGTGAAAAACATTTTTTTGTTTGGGAAGTCAATATGCAGATGGGCGTTAATGGCCCAACCCCCTCATGAATAATTAGGCAGTTCTCACCTGAGCAGACTGCATACTAATGAGCAGACTGCATACTAATGAGCCTTTCACTCAGGGGTGTCACACAAGAAAGAATGCAAGGACAATATATATATATATATATATATAAAAAAAAAAAAATATATATATATATATATATAAAAATATACATACATACATACACACACACACACACACACACACATATATATATACATACACAATCAAAACATAAATGAAAGTCAAAAGCATATTTATAGTCACACCTGGAAACAAATCATGGTCAAATAGGCTATATGGGCCATTCTACAGAATTGGTTCAAAACATCTTGAAAAGAAAATTTTCTTTTTCCATATATGTCTCATAAAGTATTATTTTTTAAAGTAGGCCAACACATTTTATTATCATAGGTATTTCAAAGTTAAGGATTCATTATTTTGATATAGCTTGCATTAGAACAAACACTATAACAGTTGATTAGTTTATTTGTGACAAAACATAGCCTACTAGCAGTATATATTTAACATATGAGCAGAAACTGTCTAACAAAAGCTTATTTGATGTCTATTTTATAAAACTTTATAAATTATCCAAAACTAGTGAACGAAATGTTGTCATTACAGACACTATATCACGATTAGAAGAAATCTCAGTAGGCTATATAGTTTGGACGTGTTCATGTAAAAATAACGTTTACTAATGTAGGAGCGAGAGTGAATGAACGGCACAGATGCGATGGACAGCTGTAGTAACATCGCGTGCGCGTCTGTGCCATTCATTCATTCATTCACACACAGGCACGCAATTCTTATTTAAACAGTCTTTGTGCAGTTTATGTACACTATACAATAACGCGATTAGAACAAACCACTTAAGAATAAATAACTTACTTCATCAGCTGAATCCGCGGTCCTTATTCTGAGCACTTCTGAGGTAACTTTTCCAGGATTATTAAGATAACAGCGCAGCAAGACGAGGTAAGTAGCCTACAAGATTCTTATTAAACTGGATGTTTTATCCAGCTGATGTGGGCGTTAACCGTTTGCATGGCTTGCCTCAGATCATTTGCGTTTGAATAGCGCGCGTCCTCCGTGGGCGTGTCAGATTAACGCGTAATTAAGTGTAATGAGCTGGGGGGAAAAATACTGACATACTCTCTTTTCATACAGATTACATAAACTGAGAATATTTGTTTTTTATATAAATTACTTCATTGAAAAGAGAATTCAAGCTTCATAAAGAAAAATCTCTCGTGCCTGTATGACAAGTATTTGCGGAGTTATAGTTATTTTTCGGACGCGATTCAGAATGGACTGCACTGACAGAGAGAAGGCAAAACTCGCATCATGTTTGTTTTTCTTTATTTGACAAAAAGCACAACAATTTGTTTTTATTGTGAGTATACAGAAAAATAATAGACACTTAACAGGATCGAATGATGTCTAACACTTATATGTAAGATCAAAATCAACAGAGTATTTTGAGTTTCTTTTGCACTGATTTCGCCCGCGCGATAGCCGACCTCAGAGGGTTAAGTACCTCTGGGGGTAAGTCACCTAGAACCTCCACGTCCCGAGGGACCAGACATGGAGTTTCCAGAGGTCTGGGCGCAGGTGCCATAGGGTGCCCCGTCTCTGAGTCAGAAGGTCCTTCCTCAGAGGAATGGGCCAGGGAGGGACTGTCGCGAGGAGCATGAGTTCCGGGAACCAAGTCCGGGTGGGCCAATAGGGAGCCACCAGAAGGACCTGCTCCTCGTCCTCCCTGACTTTGCATAGTGTCTGTGCAAGTAGGCTCACTGGGGGAAACGCATATTTGCGGAGGCCCTGGGGCCAGCTGTGTGCCAGTGCGTCCGTGTCGAGTGTTCCCTCGGTCAGGGAGTAAAACAGCTGGCAGTGGGAGGTCTCTGAGGAGGCAAACAGGTCTACCTGAGCCTCTCCGAACTCTCTCCAGATCAGCTGAACCACCTGGGGGTGGAGTCGCCACTCTCCCGGAAGCACAGCCGGGGACATACATGGCTCGAAGCGACCTCAGATGCTTCTGACTCCAGAGGAGGAGATGGCGGGCGAGTTGCGACATGCGACGGGAGCGTAGACCACCTTGTCGGTTGATGTACGCAACGGTCGCAGTGTTGTCCGTGCGGACCAGTACGTCCCTGCCCCGTAGCGGCCTTTTCAAGCGGCTCAGAGCGAGATGTACTGTTAGCAACTCGAGGCAATTGATGTGCCAATGCAGTTGGGGAGCCGTCCACACCCCTGACACTGCATGCCCGTTCTACGTGGCACCCCAGCCGCTGGCAGAGGCATCTGTGAATACCACAGCATGCCTGGAGACCTGTTCCAAGGGGAGTCCTGCCCGAAGGAACGAAAGGTCTGACCACGGGCTGAAGGTCTGACGGCAGGCCGGTGTGATTGCCACCCGGTGAGTGCCGTGATGCCACGCCCATCTCGGGACTCGGCCGTGAAGCCAGTGCTGAAGCGGTCTCATATGAAGCAAGCCGAGCGGGGTTCAGCACCGACCGAGCACGCTGCTCTGTGAGGCGAGCTGTCTGAGCGACCGAATCCAACTCCATACCGAGAAAAGAGATCCTCTGCACAGGGGAGAGTTTGCTCTTTTCCCAGTTGACATGAAGACCCA
This sequence comes from Meda fulgida, assembly GCA_030578275.1. Classification (NCBI taxonomy): domain Eukaryota; kingdom Metazoa; phylum Chordata; class Actinopteri; order Cypriniformes; family Leuciscidae; genus Meda; species Meda fulgida. The sequence continues at coordinate 16,591,156 of CM060632.1, read as the reverse complement.
ACTGGCTGAGGTGCCTGAGCACGAGGTCCCTGTGTTCGCATAGCTGATCTCGAGAGTGTGCTAGTATGAGCCAGTCGTCGAGATAGTTGAGGATGCGAACGCCCTGTTCTCTCATGGGAACAAGGGCCCCCTCCGTGACTTTCGTGAAGACACGGGGGGACAGGGACAGGCAGAAGCGTAGGACTTTGTACTGATATGCTCGACCCTCGAACGCAAAGCGCACGAACGGCCTGTGTCGAGGAAGAATCGAGACATGAAAGTACGCGTCCTTCAGGTCGATCGCTGCAAACCAATCTTGGGGATGGATGCATTCGAAAATGCGTCTCTGCATTTTCTTGGTGTCTGTGTCGGATATGCTGTAACGCGAGATACGGCGAGATTTGGCAGAATCTAACATGGCGTGCTTCTGAAGCAAGCAAACAACAAATGCTTAATCAACGAATCAACGAAAGGATAAAAATAATAATATATCAAGCCAAGTAAGTAATTTAAAACATTAAACTCGGCAATCCTGGATCATAGGGAGGAGGATTTAGCCAGCTTGACTAGCTTTATTGACGTGAGCTACCAGTGGGTCGTTATGGGTAAATCCAAGAGGAGTCGGAAAGACTCCCCCGGGGAATCCTCTCCGACATCACCAACCGGGAGCGACACGGCGGATATATTGCTCTCCATAGAAGGGAAACTATCCAGCTTTGATGCGCGGTTGGGTCTGCTGGAGGCCCTTTACCGGGAAATCCAGGCACTACGTGAATCTCTGGAATATAGCCAAAAGCAGGTAGAAGCTCTGGGCGCGGAGAATAGCACCTTCCGGGAGTCTGTGAAATACCTAAACGAAGAAGTAACACGACTCTCGGTAGAGAATAAGAAAATGAAAGAAACAGTTCTACATGTGCAGGGTAGGAGCATGAGGGATAATCTGTTCCTCGCCGGTTTGCCAGAGCAACCCGAGGAAGATGCTGAGGTAACTGTTAAAAACTTTCTGCAAACACAACTGAAACTTCCAGAAGTTAAGGCTAAGGCTATCCAGTTTGATTGCGTACATCGTCTAGGCGCAAAAAGATCAGCAGGGCAAAGACCGCGTCCCATAGTTAAATTTGTGCTTCATAAAGAAAAAGAAGAGGTGACGCGCTGCGGTAGACAGCTCCGGGGAACTGACTACAGTATGAATGATCAGTTCCCAAAAGAAATTCTGGAGCGTCGTAAGATCTTGTTCCCCATCAGGAGGAGATTCCTGGAGGAAGGAGCCCGCGCTGTCATCTCGGTGGACAAACTGTATGTAAGAAATTTACATTTTCTGGGCCTTACTGAAACCTGGCTTAAAGGTAAAATTAATACTAGTTTTTTGGAGGTTCCTGGTTATAGCTGTTTTCGAAAAGATAGAAAGACGAAGAAAGGTGGAGGGGTGCTAATCTATGTACACAACTCTTTGAAATGTTTCGAAGTAACAATCGATTGTGATGTCCAAATAGAATACCTATGTGTTGACATCTCTCTATCTCCTAGAATGCATTTTTTTATTTTGTTGTTGTATAATCCGCCATCTACTAATGAGGAGCAATTTTGTAATGAATTAGAGAAACTGTTGAAGGTAATATCACATAAATCCGAAATTATTGTCATGGGCGATTTTAACATTGACTGGTTTAAAAAAAGTAAAAAGAGAAAATTAAAAATGTTAATGACCAAATTTGATTTTACACAGCATGTGAAAGGGGCTACGAGAATTACAAAATCGAGTAAGACGCAAATTGATTTAATTTTTTCAAACAGAGAAGAACGTATTCTGAAATCTTATAATTTTTTGACTGGAATGTCAGATCATAATATGACTCTGATGGTAAGAAAATTATCTAAAAAACGCTTTTTAAAACCCAAAAAGCCTAACTACAACTCACTAATAATTCCTAAAAATGATGTTCCTAAATTGGACAATGAGTTAAAAGAAATAAATTGGTATAACATGGTGTGGGATGAGGTGGACAGTAGCTGTAGGAAGTTTATGAATAAAATAGATGCAACTGTGTCTAAATACTTAAAAGAGAGGAAAAGTGGTAAACAGAGATCTCTACCCTGGATAAATGAATCTATTAAAAAACTTATGAAGCAGCGAGACCAAATTTTAAAACAAGCAATTAAAAGCAAGCTTAACAGTGATATGGTTCTATATAAAAGCCTAAGAAATCGTGTGACAAAGGATATGAGACTTGCTAAAAGCAATTACTATATCACGGCGATTACTGAGGCAAGAGGAAATCCATCAGTAATGTGGAAAACAATTAACAACATTATGAAACCCAAAGGAAAGCAACCCCACTTGTGTGAACTTAAAATTGGGGATAAGTTTATAAATGACAGTAAGCGTATTGCCCAGGAATTTAATGAGTACTTTGTTTCGTCGGTTCAGGAAGTGTCGGATTGCTATGATTTGAGCAACAGGGTAGAGCATTACCAACCAAATAAATTAACTGACGCATTTTCACTTGAACAAACAACTGAGCAAGAGGTGCTAGCTGTCATTGAAAAAGTAAAAAATAGTCATGCCAAAGATCTTTTTAATATCGACACTTCCTTTCTAAAAAGAAATAAAGACATATTGGTAAAACCTTTAACTAAATTGGTAAACCTCTCGTTTAAAAATGGAGAGTTTCCAAATGTTTGGAAACAATCTAGGGTTATACCTATATATAAATCTGGGAAGGTTGATCTAGTATGCAATTATAGACCAGTTAGCATCTTACCAATTTTTTCGAAGGTGCTGGAAAAGATTGTAGCCAATCAGCTAATGTCTTTCTTACAGTTCAATGACATACTGCATCCTCTGCAATTTGGATTCCGGCCACAATACTCGACAGAAACGGCCAATTGCTATTTTATTGAACAACTTAAACTAGCAATTGACAAAGGCCAAATAGTTGGAGGAGTTTTTATGGATATAAAAAAAGCCTTTGATGCACTCAATCATGATGTACTTATACAGAAATTATCCCAGCTGAACTTTGATAAAACAACTTTACAGTGGTTTAAGACATATTTGGAACATAGACAACAATGTGTAATAATTCACAATGAAAAATCATCCTTTGCAATGCTGAGAACGGGGGTTCCCCAGGGATCGATTCTTGGGCCTCTGCTTTTCACATTGTACATTAATAATTTACCAAACATATGTCCGGGCGCAGGTTTCCAAATGTACGCAGATGATGCAGTTGTTTATGTGAGTGGCAAAAGTGTTGAGGCAATTACTGAGCAGTTGCAGCAACATATTAATTCTGTGTCAGAATGGTTTCAAAACTCAGGACTAACTCTAAATTTGAGTAAGACAGTGTCAGTTTGTTTTACTTCCAGATCACACTCCATGGAAGAACTGCATCTGACAATTAATGGTCAAAGAATTGCCCAGGTTAAAGAAGTAAAATATCTGGGATTAATCCTGGACTCCCAAGTATCGTTTGAAAGTAATGTAAAAAAAATCACTAGAACAGCCAGGGCAAATTTGTATAGTTTTAGAGTCATTCGGGAGTGTTTAACATTTCGTGCGGCAAATATATTTATGCACGCAATGATTTTTTCTCACCTCAGTTATTGTAACCTCCTGGTCACAGGCAACAGACACAACAGTTAGGCCTTTAAGATTGATTTACAACAGAGCTTTAAAAATATTGGATAAAACATCTGTTAGAACACACCATTGTGGAGTATTGCAGAGGTTGAACTTTTTTAATTTTGAAAATTTTATTAAATTTAGTAACTTGAAATTAATGTATAAATGTTTGCACAATCAAGCCCCTGATGTTCTTAGACGTCACAGAGTCCCCCCTTAGATCAGTGGGCTCCATCACACGAGGAGCTGCTATTGGAAATGTGAAAGTGCCCGTTAGAAAAAAGACCTTTGGACAATCGGCTTTTACTGTCCAGGGTGCTAAGATCTGGAACTCCTTGCCGATCGAGTTGAAACAGGACTTAGATCTGGGAGCTTTTAAAAATGAATTAAAGCTTATTTTAAAAAGAGATCAAGTATGTAATCATTGATAGTTTGCGCGCAAATGCACATTTCTTTATGTAATGTCAGAATTAAGTAGGGTCCTGTATATGTAAATGTATTTTTTTTGGTACTTTTTGTATGTACTTGTGTGAAAAGCTCATCTAGGGACGGACATCGCAAAATAGCCTTGGCTATAAATGTTGTAGTGCGGTGCATGTTGATTGTTCCCACTTGTCCCTATCAAATAAATAAATAAATAAAATAAAAATAAAATAAATGGGCACCTACATCGAGACCAGAACACTACCCCTTGGCTTTACTGAAATCAGATATGTATTCTCTTTCTTCATTTAGTTTACATGAGAGAGATATGTTAATCTAACTCACTGGTTTTAATACATAATATCTGCTAATTAATGTTGATATTTATTCACTATAATACTGCCAGTCTCTAGTCTGTCAACAACCATTTTTTTAATGGTTTCCGTATTTAAATTCTTTTTTTCTATTTTTTTTTCTATTTTCTTTTCTTGCACTATTTTCTTTTTATTTCTGAACACTATTCCCCGCTCTCACTCCCCAGGACACTTCATTAACACAAACAATATTCACATAGAAACATACTGGTATCTGTATAAGATCCATACACACAGACATATTAGTCACATAAATGCAAAGATACATACACAATTACACACACCATGTACTCGTTTACACACACACGCACGCACACGCGCACACACACACACACATACACACATACACACATACACACATACACACACACACATACACACATACACACACACACACACACGCACACACACACACACACACACACACACATTTGTAGATAGCATTCAACACACACCATCACTATGAGCATGAACACATTCAGATTTATTACGTGGAATGTACACGGAGCCGGGACCAGAAGAGGCTAAAAATTCATAGTCGATTAAAAGACTTAAATGCTGATGTTGTGTTCTTACAGGAGACTCATATGTTAAATACGTCAGTTGATATCCTCTCTACAGTACAGTTTCCGCATATTTTTTCTTCCAGTTATAATTCTAAACAGAGAGGTGTTGCTATTTTGATTAATAGAAAGGTCAAATTCACAGTATTCAAAATAGATACGGATCCTGAAGGGAGATTTATAGTAGTTAATTTATTAGTTCAGAATATGAAACTGTGCTTAGCCAATTTGTATGGTCCAAATGTTGATGACCCTTCCTTTTTTCATTCTTTCTTCACCTCACTGTCTGAACATACAGACAGTGCATTGATTATTGGAGGGGACTTCAACATGGTAATGGACCCCACAGCTGACAGGCTTAGTAATGCAGGTAACTATAGAAATTGGCAATCTGTTAATACAGTTAAACAATACATGAAGGACCTGGGTCTATGTGATGTTTGGCGTTCGTACCACCCCAATCTTAAAGAATATACTTTTTTTTCTTCAGTTCATCATTCATACTCTAGCTTAGATTACTTCCTAGTTAGCAACTCTTTAGTGAGTGAGTTATCTGATATTCAAATTCACCCCATCACCGTGAGTGACCATGCCCCAGTTTCCTTCAACCTGAGGAATAAATTAATTACCTTACCCTCTAGGAACTGGAGATTCAGTTTGGCATTGCTTAAAGACCCTGATTTTATCAGTTATTTCAAAAGAGAATGGTCCAACTATTTAGAAAACAATGACACACCAGGAATATCAGCAGGTATTCTATGGGAAGCAGGGAAGGCAGTGATGAGAGGAAAAATAATTTCTTTTGCATCATATAAAAAAAGAAGGAAAATGCAAATATGTCAGAATTAGAATTAAGAATTAAATCATTAGAGGACATCTACAATACATCACCGGGAAGAACAGACGCTTAAGCAAATAAGGAAAGCTAAACTTGAATTAAATGAAATAATCAATAAGAAAACACAGTTTATGGTACAACGGTTACGCTTGGAGCAGTTCGAATATAGTAATAAATCTGGAAAATTTTTAGCTAACCAATTAAAAACTAACAAAGAAAAATCAACAATTAATTCAGTTAAAGACTCAGCAGGTAATATCATACATGAGCCCAATGCAATAAATGACACTTTTAGAAACTTCTATAGAACTCTATATTCATCCCAATTAGATCCATCAGACAGCGACATTCAGAAATTCTTGGACAACATAAACCTTTCAAAATTAAATGAAGAACAAGTCATGGCCTTAGATTCTCCCCTTACAGTGGCAGAGCTACATGAAACCCTTAAACATATGTCTTGCAATAAAGCTCCCGGACCAGATGGCTTCCCAATAGAATTTTATAAAGAATTTTGGACAATTCTGGCACCAACTTTTTTCAAAATGGTCACACAAATTAAAGAAGAAAACCACTTAACATCAACCATGAACTCTGCAAATATTATCGTACTGTTAAAAACAGGCAAAGATCCCACATTACCATCTAGCTATCGCCCCATATCATTGATAAACGTTGACCTTAAAATAATCTGCAAAACCTTAGCAGGAAGGTTAGAGAAAATAACTCCTGTTATAATTCACCCTGACCAAATGGGTTTTATAAAAGGTAGGCATTCTTCTACAAATATGCGTAGATTTATTAATTTAATAGATTATTCCAACATTAATAATTTAGAAACAATTATAGTATCTTTGGATGCGGAAAAAGCCTTTGATAGAGTTAATTGGAAGTTTCTATTAGCTACTTTAAGTAAATTCGGCTTTGGATCAACCTTTATTAACTGGATTAAGATCTTATATAAATCTCCTAATGCAAGAGTTAGGACAAATGACCAAACATCTCCTAGCTTCAATCTGCAAAGAGGTGGTAGGCAGGGATGCCCTCTTTCCCCATCGCTTTTTGCCATCTTTATAGAACCTTTAGCAATGGCAATTAGGCAAAATCAGTATATTAAAGGTGTTTGGTCCTTAAAAAATGAACATAAGATAAGCCTCTATGCTGATGACGTTTTACTATTCCTTCAGAATTCACGTACATCTTTCTCTGAAACAATCTCATTAATTAATAAGTCCTCGTCTTTGTCTGATTATTCTATTAACTGGTCAAAGAGCACAGTTCTACCGATTAACTGTAGGTTTCAAGGGCCATCTAGTATAACATTACAATCAGGTAATATAAGATATCTTGGCATAAACATCTCTTCCAGATTGTCAGATTTATTTAAGTTAAATCACACTCAATTACTGAAGACCATAGAAGACGATCTTGCTCGGTGGAAATCTTTACCCATCTCACTCATGGGTAGAGTTGCCACCATAAAAATGATGATCTTGCCTAAAATCAATTACTTGTTTTCTATGGTTCCTACGAAACCTCCCTATACGTGGTTTAGATCATTAGAATCACATATTTCTCCATTTCTTTGGAAAAAATAAATCTTCTCGAATAAGCTTGAAAACTTTACAGAAAACTAAAGACAGGGGTGGACTAGACTTACCTAACTTCCATCATTATTTCTTAGCAAATAAGTTACAGTATATTTCTAAATGGCTCACACCTAGTGCATTAGATGAAACATGGATGGATATAGAGCAAGCACTATGCGACAACCTGGAAATCTCTAATTTACTGTATTTTAGCTCAAATATTAAGTCTCATAAGTGCTTTAAGAGCATTAACATAAGCACTTGTTTGACAGCCTGATGGGAATTTTTTTAAAAAAAAACAGACTCTTCAATGATCCCATGTAGGCTCACCCCTATATGGAATAATCCTGATATTACATTAAACAAAAATATGATTAATTTTATCCAATGGAAAAACAAAGGATTTAAACACTTAGAGCATTTAATCGATAACTGTAACTTTTTACCATTTCAAACAATCACTTCACAGTATGGGATAAGTAATAACAGATATCTAGAATATCAACAACTCAAATCAGTAAAAAGTAAAAAAATCCCTCTTAAACAAACAAACCTGGAACTCCCACCAAGTGTTACAGAATTCAGGAGCCTTGGTATTCCAAGGCTACTATCGAAAATATATAGAGTCATTTCCAAAATAGATAATACATTCTCATTACCAATTGCAAAATGGGAGTCGGATCTATCACTGAATCCCACCAATCGGTTCTGGTCAGAAATAATATTAAACAACTTTAATATGACTGACAGCTTAAATCTACAACTCATACAATACAAAATTCTCCATAGAACTTATTATACAGGACAAAGGATGTTTAAGATGGGCTTCAATCAATCAAATATTTGCACGCAGTGCACAAGTAATACAGCAGACGATTACATGCATGCCTTGTGGCTTTGTACACCAGTCCAAAGATTCTGGACTAAGGTCTGTGAGGACTTATCAATATGGCTTAGGTGTAATATACCTATTTGCCCAAAACTATGTATATAAGGGGATTTAAATGATATTAATATGGAGATTGATAAAGCACACATGGTCCTCACCACACTATCTGTTGCAAAGAAAACTTTCCTTTTGAATTGGAAAACTAAAAATAATCTTAGTATTAACCAGTATAGAAACCTCCTGTCGGATCATATCAGTCTTGAGTCCATGCTTGCTTTTAACAAACTTCGATCGGCTGAGTTCGATTCTCTCTGGGCCCTGCTGATTAATTACGTCACTTAGTGGGAGGGAAGGGATATGTGTTCTGCCTTACTGGGGGATATGGGGATCTGTGGTACGATCAGCGCAAGCCCGTAACCAGTCTGTGCTGTTAGCAGTCTGCAGTTAGCATAAGCTCGCGACCAGTCTGTGCCTCTGCCCAGCAGTCTGCAGTTAGCACAAGTCCGTTACCAGGCTGTGGACCAGTCCAGTGGTCTACACTTAAGGCAAGCTAGCTCTCAGTCTGGATCCCAGTTTAGCCGCCTGCAGTCAGCATAATCCCGTTACCAGTCTGTGTCCCAGCTTAGCGGCATGCAGTCAGCCCAATCTAGTTGCCAGTCTGCAAAGCACACATGACCATCACCACATTATTTGTGGCAAAGAAAACTATCCCCTTGCCAGCCCACAGTTTGTGGAAAAGTCTGGCATCCAACATCTAGCCTAAACCAGCTTACAGTCTGGCATTCAACAACCCACCTAAGCCGGTTCACAGTCTGTGGACCAGTCTGGCATCCAACAACCAGCCTAAACCAGCTCATAATCTGTGGACCAGTCTGGTATCCAACAACCAGCCCAAGCCAGCTCACAGTCTGTGGACCAATCTGGCATTCAACAACTAGCCTAAGTTAGCTCACAGTCTGTGGACCAGTCCCACATTCAACATCCAGCCTAAGCCATCTCACAATCTCTGGGCCAGTCTGGCTTCCAAAAATCATCGGTAGACCAGTCTGGCATCCAACAACCAGCCCAAGTCAGTTCACAGTCTGTGGACCAGTCTGGCATCCAAAAATTAGCTCAAATCAGCTTACAATCTGTGGACCAGCCTGGCATCCAACAACCAGCCCAAGTCGGCACACAACCTGTGGACCTGTCTGGCATTCAACAACCGGCCCAAATCAGCTCACAGTCTGTGGACCAGTCGGGCATCCAACAACCAGGCTAATCCAGATCACAATTTGTGGATTAGTCTGGCAGCCAACAACTAGCATAAGTTAGCTCATAATCTGTGGACCAATCCGACATCCAACAACCAGCCCAAGTCGGCTTACAATCTGTGCACCAGTCTGGCATTCAACAACCAACCTAAGTCAGCTCACCGTCTGTGGACCAGTCTGGCATTCAACAACCAGCCTATGACAGCTCACAATCGGTATACCAGTCTGGCATCTAACCAGCCCAAGTCAGCTCATAGCCTGTGGACCAGTCTAGCATCAGACAACCATTTCAAGCCAGCTCATAGTCTGTGGACTAGTCTGGCATCCAACAACCAGCCCAAGTCAGCTCATAACCTTTAGACCAGTCTGGTATCCAATAACCAGCCCAAGTCAGCTCATAGTCTTTGGACCAGTCTGGCATCCAACAACCAGCCCAAATCAGCTCACAATCTGTGGACCAGCCTGACATCCAACAGCCAGCCAAATTCAGCTCACAGCTTGCGGACCAGTCTAGCACCCAACAACCAGCCCAAGCCAGCTTGCAACCTGTGGACCAGTCTGGCATTCAACAACCAGCTCAAGCCAGCTCACAGTATGTGGATCAGTCTGGCATCCAACAACCAGCCTAAGCCAGCTCACAATCTGTGGACTAGTTTGGCATCCAACAACTAGCCCAAGTCAGTTTACAATCTGTGGACCAATCCGGCATCCAACCCAAGCGAGCTCACAATCTGTGGACCAGTCTGGCATCTAACAACCAGCCCAAGTCAGCTTACGATCTGTGGACCAGTCTGGCATTCAATAACCAACCCAAGCGAGCTTACATTCTGTGGACCAGTCTGGCATCTAACAACCAGCCCAAGTCAGCTTACGGTCTGTGGGCCAGTCTGGCATTCGATAACCAACCCAAGCGAGCTCATAATCTGTGGACCAGTCTGGTATCTAACAACCAGCCCAAGTCAGCTCACGATCTGTGGACCAGTCTGGCATCTAACAACCAGCCCATGCTAGATCACAATTGGTAGACCAGTCTAGTATCCAACAACCAGCTCAAGTCAGCTCATCATCTGTGGTCCAGTCTAGCACCCAATAAATAGCCCAAGCCAGCATACAAGCTGTGGAACAGTTTGGCATTTAACAACCAGTTTAAGCCAGCTCACAGTTTGTGGATCAGACTTTAGTGGTTTGCATTTAGTATAAGCCTGTTACTAGTCTGTGGGCCAGCCTAGTGGCCTGCAGTCAGCATAAACCAGCTCTCAATCTGTGTCCCAGCCCAGCAGTCTGCAGTCAGCACATTCCCGTTACCAGTCTGTGGACCAGCCCAGCGGCCTGCAGTCAACACAAACTCGTTACCAGTCTGTGTCCCGGCTTATCAATCTGCAACTAACACAAGTCCGTAACCAGCTTGTGGACTAGTCTTGCAGTCTGCAGTCAGCATAATTCAGCTACCAGTATGTGTTCTGGTCCAGCAGTCTCCAGCCAGCACAATCCCGTTATCAGTCGGTGGACTATCTATGTGGTCTACAGTTAGCACAAGCCTGTTACCAGTCTATGTCTAGGCAATCCCAATTCTAGGTCATTTCTAAAGCCAGAGCAGTCAAGGTACAGGTCTCCTTCCCGTCTTGGTTCCGAACGTTTGGTGCAACTCACTAAAATACCACTTCAAGACTCAAACTCATTCTGATTTCAAACTCATTCAGATATTACAGTTTAATAAAATAAAATAAATAAAGTTGTCCTCCGTAGAGGGGGGGTGGAGGTGGGACACAAAAAAAAAAGAAAGAAAATGCGTCTCTGTGTGAGCATTTTGAACGGTAGCTTGTGGAGGCTCCGATTCAAAACTCGCAGATCCAAGATCGGTCGTAACCCACCACCTTTCTTGGGTACAATGAAGTAGGGACTGTAGTGCCCTGACCTCATATCGGCTGGAGGGACCGGCTCTATCGCGTCCTTCGCCAGCAGGACTGCGATCTCCGCACGCAAGACATGGGCATCGGCTGCTCTCACTGTAGTGGAGTGGATGGCCCGAAACTTGGGGGGACGCGGGGCGAACTGAATCGCATAGCCGAGCCTGATGGTCCGAATGAGCCAGCGAGACGGAGTGGGGCAGCGAGGTGGAACACAGGGACGCGGCTCGGGGGGCTCTCTCTGGGAGGCGGCCCATAGCGGGGTCTGTGTGCGCTGTGCAGCACTTACCTGGTTCCACAGGGCAGGTGGTGCAGGAGGCGGCTCGGTGGCGTTCTCGAACTGCACACTGCTACTCACTTGGCGATAGAGGAGGCGGATGAGAGTGGTGAGGATTCTGTCCCCCCACTGCTCTCCGGGTCCCCTTCGGACCCAGAGATGGTAGAAACTGCTCTTTTATTGAAAATTTGGGTACCGCTGGTTTTAAGGCCAGCGGCGGAACAAAAGGAAACAAAAGATTTCCCACCCGGCCCTCTTCCGGGGGAAGGAGCGATGCAGTCATCGTCTCCTGAAGAGCAGTCCCTTCCATCTCCGGGTCGCCCGTCCTAGGGCTGCTTACTCTTGGCTTTGCCGCCCTTCTTGGCGGGGGCCTGGACGGGCGGGGCGCCCTGCCTGCGACTGGCTCCACGGCGCCGCTTAGGTTGAGGCTGCTGCTGCGGCGCGGGAGCAGGGGCAGACGCAGGAGGACGCCCTCGGCGACGAGCAGACTGAGGAGCCGCAGGCGGTGGAGTGGAGGCAGCAGCTGACCGCCGCGACAGGACGTGTCTGATCGCCTCAGTCTGCTTCTGTACAGCCGAGAACTGCTGGGCAAAGTTCTCGACCGCGTCGCCGAAGAGGCTGGTCTGGGACACGGGGGAGTTAAGAAACCTGAGCTTGTCGGTTTCCCTCATGTCGGCCAGACACAGCCAGAGATGGCGTTCCTGGACCACCAAAGTGGACATCGCACGACCCACAGACCGCACGGTAACATTCGTCGCACGAAGCGCGAGGTCCGTCGCGATGCGAAGTTCTTGAAAAACTTGCGGGTCGTGACCACCCTCGTGCAGGTCCTTCAGTGCTTTAGCCTGATGAACCTGCAACAACGCCATAGCGTGTAAGGCAGAGGCAGCTTCCCCGCAGGCCTTGTAAGCCTTGTCGGTTAAGTCCGACGAGTACTTACAGGCGCGCGAAGGAAGACACGGTTCTCCACGCCAAGTGGAGTTAGGGCACAGTTGCATAGCAACGGCCCGTTCCACTGGCGGGATACGTGTGCATCCCTTAGCTGCCCCGCCATCAAGGGTGGTGAGGGAGGAGGAGCCACCGGGACGGTTTCTGGCAGTGAAAGGTGCCGTCCACGTCCCCGTGAGCTCCTCATGCACCTCCGGGAAGAGAGGCACTGGGGTGGGTTGCTGAGAACCAGCGCGCGCCACCCCGAGATACCAATCATCCAGCCTCGAGGGCTCGAGACACGGCGGAGGGTTCCACATGAGCCCGATCCTGTTGGCGGCCCGGGAAAGCATGGCCATCATCTCCGGGTCCGACTCGGGCACAACTGGCACACCCGAAGGAGGCAGCGGCTCCGAGTCGTCGTCCGCGCAGCGGTCTGACCCACCCTCCGATGCAGCGATCGACATCTGGTCGTCGCGGGGAGCGCCGAACGAAACGACCGGTACACATCTCGAGGATGGTCCGGCACGTTCCGTTGGCAGCTGAACTGGCTGCGGAGCATGAGAGGAGTGAGGGTTCCTAGGGGGTTGGTTCCCCGAAGGAAGCGTGCTCACTGTAATCCTCAGGTCACCCATGTCACTGCCGGAAGCAACCCGCGAAGGGGGGGTTGGACCGAGGTGCAGGCACGGGGACTCCGCCCCTTTGCAGGAACAAGAGTCTCGACCTCAGCTCCGAGATGGTTATCTTCCCACAATGGGTACATGACTCATCCACGAACGCTGTCTGTGCGTGTTCGAGGCCCAGACACACAAGGCAGCGATCGTGACCATCCCGCGATCCCAGGTAACGACCGCACACAGATAGAACGTCATCTTGAAAAAGACGCGAACTATCTGTGTTTGCTCTTTTAGGGACTACTCTCACTGGTGCTGAAGCACGCAGGGGAGCAGCCTCAGCGATCACAGGGGAATGTGCACCCGACTGTGCGCTGGGAGATCTTACCAGCCGTTAAAACAGCTTTTTTGTTTGCTCTTTAATGAGAGGAGGCTGCTCACGCTGCCGTGCTGTCGCGCCCAGCACCAAAAAAAGAAAAGAGAGAAGTCCAAAAAAAGCCTGTAGAAGTTTTCCACTGCAGTAGAGGCATCGAAGTGTTTGGCTCCGAAGCAAAAAGCTAACTGTGCAATCGCTCAGCTGCTCGTTAAATACCCGCGCTAACGAGGCCGCGCAGCTGATGCAAATGATTGCACGCCAATGTGCATTGGCCTGTTTTAGTTTCACTCGAAGTAGATTGGCCTCTCTAGCGAGATTCCTATTGGTCAGTCATGACCTACGTTGTAGTGACTGACCGATAGGGAACTGATGTTTTTTTCTGTAACCTCTTCAGTGTCTGTTAATGAGATGACACCAACTGAACCATTTGGAAATTATAAAAAGGGAAATCATCTCAAAAGAGACAGTGTCTGGAATTCATTCATTTTTCGAAGAGAGTTGATGATTTGAGGTGACGAGTGGCAGTGACTACTGGCAACGTGAGAAAGTTGAGCAGACTTTATGTAAATGAGCAGTGATCTGCCTCATGATACTGTAGTCGAGTGGGAGCGCTGTTACGATTGATGGTGCTGAGAAATGCTCACAGCGAGGAAGAAGGTTGGAAGGAAGACTTTAATCATCTAACACATTGGACCAAGGAAAAACGCAGGAGAAACACGACCAAACATCAATGAGAACCACCAGATACTGAGGGAGAACACAGGGAATATATACATGGGACAGACAAAGAGAACTAATGAGATAATTAACGTCACACAGCTGAACCAAATTAACTAATGACGACGATGATGATGGAAACAAGGAGTGGCGGGAAACTGAACACAATGAACACCGAATGAAGAATGTTCCTAAACAAACTGACAAGTAATAAATGCCTGCTAGCCAACAAAAGTAGAGCGACGTGACAACCTCTATAAATGCACTTTAAGAAATTGTACACTTTCACACATTATAAGCCACATTTGAGCTGTTGTAATATGAAATCTGATGGCAACACATACTGTAATTACCATATAACATCAGGTTTCTGTCACAAATTGGACAACTTCATTTTATTAATAATCATAATCATTTAAAGTCAACATGTATTGTCATTAGCAAACCTTTTGACCTCAGTAAGTTGACATTTACGAGTGAAACAGAACTTTATTGAAATTTATTGAATTGCAAAAAGTAGGTGTTAATTAACAGAATAGCACTAGTTTGAATGTGAGTTTGCTAAAATAGTACTTAAAGTACTATCCAAAAATTTAAGCTTTTAATGTTGTTCAATGTGGTGTTTTTAATAAGCTTTAAGACAAACCATGTGCAAATTCATAAGTCTGCTGATTGCTGATTATTTTCTCCTTAAAACTGCAATGAACAAAAGACAGTCTCAAAAAATGCAGTTTGAAATCGCTAGTGTTTCTGACGTCACAAACTACCTTGTAACCAATCACGTCAACGTGTGATCATCAACAAGTGGATCTCTGAGATGGTGTGAGTGAGTGGAGGTGGGGCTAATTTGCATATTCATAGAACTGCATATACTAAAGAGGCAAGGGTGTATAGTTACATTCAAGCTATTTTAAGGCATGCAGATTTTTTTTTTCGAGGATTTTTTTTTTAAATGTCATTTTGGTGATCAAATTTGAGTTTTAAGGGAAACATTTATTGACTACAGGGGGACTTTAAAATGTCTAGTTGCTTATTTGATAGCATTGTCCAATAACCCATGCAGCCTAAGTAAAAGCAAGGAACAAGTTACTTGTTTGATTAAAGATTACACAGACTATTTTTTTATTTTGAATAACATGATTAATCATTAACAAAATGAGCAAGAACATTCATTAATAGAGTAAATAACATCAGTTTTTGTTTCAAGAAAAATAAATAACTTTTCTTTTCATGTTTGAGTAATGTATAGTATGCTGGCCTTGCTTGTGACACCCCACCAAGCCACTAAGTGCCTACCATTAATACAACAGCACAACTAATCTATCACTAGCATTCTTGCCTTCCACTCTTTCAGGAAATTCTACATGTTCCACTAGCATGCGGTTTTGCAGGTCAATATTTATTATCAATAGTGTGTACATAGTGCCTTTTTATTCCTTCTCCTTACTCCAGAAACTGTGAGAAAGTAAACATACAGTTTCAGACGGCCAGGTAGTGGTGATTACGGATCTGTCCCTGATAAGACCCTCATCTGAATAAAGTGCAACTATTCACTTTGTTGTTTCTAAATAAAATATGCATGGTACCTCAGGCATCTTGTTTGCCAAAATTTCATCACATACAGTGAAAGAGTAAGAAAAGCTGTCTTATAGCTTCAGCTGCAAGGTTTCTCTGAATAACACATATTTACGCGTATGTACAGCTAGCTGATGAGAGATCTGTGTCTAAGTCTGTATAAAAGGTGTTTATTGTGTTTAAACTAGTTTTGAGAATGACACACTTGGAACTGCTCGAGGATCTGGTGAGAATGCATCTGCACAGAGCGACATATGTTTGACGAGAGAGACGAAACGCTGTTAAAGGGACAAAGGCAAACATATCACTTTCCTCAGCAGACATTCAAACTGATTTTGTATAATGGATATAATATTATGGACATCGACCTGAAGAACGAATGCTAAATCAGATACAGGTAATACACTCGTTTAGTCGATTTCTCTCTCATAATACCACAATACTCTACTACATAATACAATAAGCTTCAATTAAGTGACTCAAATTTCCTTCATTACTAGTTCTAAAGTGGCGTTTTAGAATTAGTAATGGAGGCTTAGGCTCAACTGTTAAACTGTCAAATTGAGATTTGAATCCTTGACAGACGGAAGTAGTTCTTCACGAAAGAGTATTTTTTTATAGACACTCCATTGTTGTTTATTATTTATTTACTCACTTGTGCTGTCGAACTGTTGTATAAACGCAAAATCACACTCGTAGTCGTGCGATATGGCTGTATATCAGCACACTGTGATCACCGGCCGAATCACAGATGTGCTGATATACTGCTATGTCGCACTGCTCCTTGTGTGATATTGCTCTATTATATTTTATTATATTATATTATATTTATTATATACAACAGTTAGTTCTGGTTCTCAAATCTGCAGCCTTTTCCATCCATGCAATATTCTACTAATACCACACGGAAACCTCTTCAAAATTTGTATCACAACACTTGTTTCTGCCGGGTCAATACTGGCAGCTTTTCTCACAGCAAGCATCAATAGTGGAAAAGCAAAGCCACTATAATTTTACTATTATTGTGTCAGAAAATGCAGAGAATGTAGTTGTTTAAAGCTCAAATATATGATTTATATAACGGTATAAACAGTGCCTGTTTGAACATTTGTTTAGATGTTCTGGAAGATGTGAGTTCCAGGCCGTCAGCTGCTCATGTAACCATTGAGAACATCTTTTTTTCGGTCAGTCCTTCTGGAATTTGCTGCTGGCTCTTATGTACAGTTGTGGTTAAACATGAAGTATAATTAGTTTTGGGTAAATCAAACAGCCAATCTTTGTAAGTTACAATATTACGCCATTAGATGGCGGCAAAGACTTCTGAGTGAGTCAGTAGCAAAGACTTTTATATTGAAAGGGACTGAAACGAGGTTGTAAACAAGGACATCTCTCCATTAGTGTTACTCGATCTTAGTGCTGCATTTGACACCATTGACCACAACATTATTTTAAATAGACTAGAAAAACTATGTTGGCATTAGTGGAATTGCACTAGCATGGTTTAAATCATACTTATCAGACCGTTATCAGTTTGTTGCAGTAAATGAAGAGATGTCTTATCGATCACAAGTTCAGTATGGCGTACCACAAGGCTCAGTATAAGGAGCACTACTGTTGACTCTGCACATGCAACCATTTGGAGATATCATTAGGAAACATGGAATTAGCTTTCACTGTTATGCCGATGAAACTCAGCTGTATATTTCTTCACGCCCTGACGAAACTTACCAATTCACAAAATTAACGAAATGCATAGCTGATCTAAAAAATTGGATGACTAGTAATTTCCTACTACTAAATTCTGAAAAAAAAAAACAGAGATTCTAATTATTGGACAAAAAACATCCACACGTAATAACCTAGAATAGTGTCTAACACTTGATGGCTGCTCTGTTAAGTCTTCGTCGTCGGTTAGGAACCTGGGTGTGCTCTTTGATACCAATCTTTCATTTGAAAGTCTGACTTGACTTGACATCATTTTTTACTTTAAACACCTTATAAGACGCAACCAACAAATACATTGACTAGCGCTGTAATCACAAAACCCCTTAACTGTTAAAAGGATTCTAAGACAAAGACATCACTTTCCTCAAAGACATTCTAACTGATTTTTTATTCTGTATATAAGATTGACCTGAAGAATTTCAGATGCTGGTAATTCACTCAGTCGATCTCTCTCATAATACTCTACTCTACATAATACAATAAGCTTCAATGAAGCAAATCCACATATTGTATCATATTACATATTATATTTGTTATATTCTTGTAGTATACTATTTTAAAGGGAAAAATCCGATTGAGAATTTGGAAAAGCACATATTTTAAATATCTTTAACACAAAACATATTATTATTATTGAACGTATTTTATTTTTCACACTTTCACAGTTTTTGTGCTTTATTAACTCCCTCAAAATGTGATTACAAGTGGTCACAGGAGATGCGTTTGAGATGCATGTTATTACCAGGTGTAAACAGCAATGTGTTTCGGCTGACCACTTGTGATTGCTCGAGGTGGATGTTAATACCAGGTGTAAACAGGACCACAGTCATCCCATCCATCACAGCAATGCATTCATGACCAATACACATGTATGATCATTTCCGTTCTAACCTGCTGTTGATTTAAGCTGCATCAATGGGCGTCCCTAAGCTACATGCAGTAAGAGTTCTCTTACTCCCAGCTTGAGCATTCCTCTCCCGCTGTTGTGTTTACACTGGAGACTGAGTGTGCTTCTTTTCTTAGACAGGTCTGTACAAGAGTCCTTCCTCAGGATGCCATGTAAGGCCTGATTATCACTGTGTAACATACGGATATGGAGAGAATTCATAGGCACACATGGTGGTGGAACTTTACAGAATGGCATGGTCAGAATGTGTT
The DNA here is from genome assembly GCA_030578275.1 of Meda fulgida. Lineage (NCBI taxonomy): Eukaryota > Metazoa > Chordata > Actinopteri > Cypriniformes > Leuciscidae > Meda > Meda fulgida. Next base: position 16,572,347 of record CM060632.1, on the reverse strand, counting down.
TAAGAAAATGATGATTGTTATAGCGGCAGTTGTATTTAAAGGGACATTGTGTAGGAATTTTTCCCATCTAGCGGTGAAATTGTATTTTGCATTCAAATGAATTGTGCTGTCCAGCGCCTATCTACGATAGCCATTATGTACCAAAAAGCTATGACAGGATGTCTTCTAATAGCACTTCGTCGAGTTTTCCCTATATGAGTTTTCCTTCAGGTGAACCGGTTTGTTATTTCAAACAAACTGCAACTTGACACAATGAACAAACGAATGTTACAGTATGAATTACTGACTGTGAAAAACATGAACTATTGTAATTAGTAGTTATGCCTTCTTTATTCGTTATATTTTCTGTAACATTGACTTACCTGTCGAGGAGAAAGCAGGCAACTTCAACGTCTCTTTTGAAATCTTTCTCCTGCATTAGCTCTTTCCACATTGACTTTTTTGGCGACGAGGATTTCTTCTTCTTTCGCCATTAAAAATAACAGTGCAATGCAGCCTTTTAAACTTGCCGGGGCAGTGACTCTGCCTGACTCTGGCTCTGAATGAAAACGCTTTTTTTTTTTTACTTTTTGTCCCTCTGCTATTATAGTTTTTCAAGATGGCGGAACTACATGGAAGCCTCCGTGGACTTACCCGTCCCATGTATATAAAGATAAATTCTTCGTTTACGAGGATAAGTCAGATAATGGGCAGAGGTATTTGTACACCATTGAGGACATATTTATGAATAAAAATATTGATTTTAGATAATAAAATACCTAAAAAAACTAAACATTATACTTTTAAATGTTATAAAGAACATATCTTGTAATGGATTAAAATGTGTATTTTTAGAAGACTTTCTTATCAGAATAAGAAAATGTGTATGTGTTTTATATACAGTGTGTGCGTGTATTCATATATATATATATATATATATATATATATATATATATATATATATATATATATACTTTTGTTCAGCAAGGACGCATTACATTTATTAAATATGACATTTTCTGTTTTGAATAAAGACTGTTCTTTCTAGTCATCTACCGAGCCCCTAATATGAGATGGATTTGCGTTCCCCCGCAAATGTTTGAGTTCTGCTGAGAAACTTTGCATTCCCTTTGCAAAAAGTTTGCGTGTGAACGCAAATTTTCTCGGGGAACGCTAACATTTTGCGAGAGAACGCAAAGTTTTGCGGCAAAATACAAACATTTGTGGGGGAACGCAAAACCATCTCACATTTTTTTCACATGTCCTTTTAAGGCCGGGACACACCAAGTTTTTTTAGTTTTTTCACCAAGACAAGTTTTTTTGGTGTGTTCCGCACCGTTGGCTGTAGCCAGCTGGGTTTTTTTGGGCCGATTCAACATGCTGAACTGCATATTGTTGGACGGTCAGTGAGAGAGAGAACTGATTGGCTGTTCAGCTTAGTGAACGAGTTACAAATAAAAGTGAAAGCGAGCAAAGTCAAGACGGTACAGACAGAAAGCTGTTATAATTTCAACTCATCTTCCCTGAGCATTCGAATGCAAGAATATTTTCATAATAACATAATCAGCGTGATTGATATTCAAAATAAGCAAGCGCTGCTTTGTTTACGGTTTGTATATCTGCAGTCCTAGTTTCGGTTTCCCTTTTTGAATGACGAAAATAGACTGTTACCTGCTGATATAGATAGATATTTACTTACATGCAGGTGCAGAACGCACATGCTAGTTGACAGTTGCCTTTAGTCCTTTTGTGTTCAAGCACAGATTTGTGGCCAAGAAGCTTGGTGTGTTCCAGGATTTAGGAGCTCCGTAATTATCAAAGTATCCTGAAAAATGTATACAGTATATTTCTTGGTTTCCACAAAAATATAAAAAAAAAATTCAACCTTGATAATAAGAAATGTTTCTTGAGCACCAGATCATCACATTATAATGATTTCTAGAGGATCATTTGAAACTGAAGGCTTGAGTAATGATGCTGAAAATTCAGCTTTGCAATCACATTAACAGGAATAAATAGAGCACAGATATTTTAAATTGTAATAAAAATTCACAGTACTGTTTTTAGCATTCACTAACTACTCACATTCCGGTTTAACATGGTACTGAATGTGTTGATGTAATGCTTTGTGAAAATTTAAAATGATGGTCATTCTTTCAGTGCAAACAAAACAATTATTTTAAAAAAATGGGATTGCTCCTTTTTCACGTTTCATTTTCAAGGACGTTTGTATACTTTTCACTTATCTTGGAAGCAATAGTTCATCAAATGATGGAGTAGAGCATTATAACCAGGCATATTTCCAAATACGTGTATACGAGCGCACTTTCAGCATTTTAAAGTGCTAATTGTAACTAGGTGGAAATTCATTTATTTTTGTGCCACTGCAGGCAATGGATTCAGTTGCATGGTGTGCTCTATTTTACCCCTACTTAAACTCTCTTCTGAGGAATCACAGAAATCCCTTGAGCCTTTAAAATGGTCTGCTTTGCAACCACACTCTGAAGAGATTTTAGTAAATCTAGCCTTCTCACACCAAGCTATACATGCAGGTATGTGTTTTCTGCAACATGAGTATGCACACACATGCTATTTGCAATCAAGCATGCACTTAAACATGAATGTCTATTTATGTTCTCGGTTGCATACTGTACTTTTTAATTATTTTACGCACTCTCAAGCACAAGTCAACGGGTGGCATATGTTTCCACAGCTTAACATTGTTATAGACCGGTTATGCACTGGCGTTTTAAGACCAACAAATTATATGCACAAGCTATAAGCTTGTGTATTACAGGAATTCCTTCTAGATTCATTAATGTAGCCATGTGCCAGCACAGTTTATAAAAACAGTAGATGTAAGTTATTGGGTTTGAAACCCTGTGCTGCAGTGACCATGTTTATCTTTATCTCTGCCAGTGTAAGCATTCCTTTGGGTGCTCCTGGAGGCTGGGTAATACTCAGAGGCACAGCCCTGGTGCGTCAATAAAAGGCTGTTGAACTGCATGTGGTCTGCCCTTCAAGGAGAAGAAAGAGAGGTTACAAAGACCTGTTGAGCGGAGCCTAATATTTACTGCATCTAAATATCTAGCAGATGATCTTTTTTTATGGATACGAGCATATGGTTTTTCTTTTAGCATGATATCTAGTGTCTGACAGTCAGTAATGATGCTACTAGCTTTTATCAGAGTAGTTCCTTTTTTCCAACATATCTCAATTTATAATTAACAAACATATGTATTGCGTTGCACACACAAATTGATCTCAATTTTCCTCTTGACAACACTCATCATTGCCTAAGACAATGGGTCCCAATCACTAATAATTGCCTAGATTATTTTGTATTTGTACGCACAGTACGTCTCATGAAAAACCCATGCCTAATTCACAACACATTCGTACACGTGACACACTCTGTCAGTTCAAAGCTAGACTAAAAACACATCTCTTTGACCTAGCATACACATAATATATTATAGACTTCTATAATTCAATGTTAGGCTGCATAGATTAGGTCAGCCGGAACTGGGAACACTTCCCTTAAATCCTGATGTACTCGTTACATCATCATAAGAAGAATGGCATCTACGCTAATTTTAGTGTCTTTGTTTATCCCGAGGTTTTCCCGCAGCCTACCGGATCCAGGCCGTATACAGATCTGACTAGGAGCTTTGCCTGGACCCGATGACAACGCAGTGCTGAAGTGCCAACTAGCCTCTCCCTATGGAGGATCCCTTTCCCACTCTACAGATAAAACGTTGTGATTCCGGTTCGCGTACCCACCCTGAAGTGATAAAATAAAACAAAATTCTGTATCAAATTACAGTTACTATAAATCCGGCCTCTAGTTCATAAACGCCAGAGGAGAACTGGCCCCCGACTGAGCCTGGGTTCTCCCAAGGTTTTTTTTTTCTCCAGTAGGTCACCTGATGGAGTTTTAGGACACCAGTAGGTCACTTGGAGTTTTTCGGTTCCTTGCCACTGTTGCCTTTGGCTTGCTCAGTTGGGGATATTCAAAATAATTAACCAAGCATTAATACCATTGATCAGCCCTACCAAACGTGGATGTTTTTTCACTAAGAAACAAACATTGTTATGTTATTTGATTGATATTGTGAAGCTGCTTTGATGCAATTTATATTGTGAAAAGCGCTATATAAATACACTTGACTTGACTTGACTTGACATGAATTTGCTCTTAATCTTGTTCTAATGTTAGTGAATTTGGAGTATTCTAAATGAGCAGTTGCGTGCAAGAGTTTATCCATTTGCATAAAACACGCTCAAACCATCTCCATATAAGGGCTTTCCGCGCAATCTTTCCTTAAAAGATTTCCCATGACAGCTCTAAAACAACTTCCTTGTTCTGACTCACTCATCTTTGCTGTCATCTAATGGCGTAATAATGTAACTTTCACTGAAGTCCATATCACGATCACTAAGGGACCATTTATCAATACCAAATATGGCATATTTATATAAATAATATTTATTGAACAACAATATTTAAATAGCTATTATAAAAGACAACAGCAAAATAAAACAAGCAAACAATGCAGTCAAATGTACAAAATAAGTGCTCTTGTACAGGATTTAAGTTAAATATAGCCTAAATATAAAGTTATGAAACTTAATTTTCCCCTTAACCCAAATATTGCCTTTTTGATATACCCCAAATTAATTATATCTCATGTTTAATCACTAAGAGCCAACGGCAAATTCCCGAAGGACTGACCGAGATGAAGCTGTTCTCTGTGGGAACATGAGCGTCCGCTGAAGGCCTGGAGGTCGTATCTGCGAAAACGTCTAAACAAATTGTAAAGTAGGCGCTATATGTTTATATGTCACATATTTGTGGTTTACATAACTACATGCTTGCCTAAAAAAAACTCTTAAAACTACATTTTGAGACACAACAACAGTAGTAGTAGCAAATATGGTGGATTTGCTCGACTGCCATGAAAGTTGCTGCAAGCGGAGTGATATAAATGGGGAAATGGTTTCAGTGCTGATCAGGGCCGGCTGTAGCCCTTTGGTTGCCCTAGGCGAGATTGATTTTTGCGCCCCCCCCCCCCCCTTTAAAAATAATGAGTATTTATTTAACTAAACAAAAATGCTCTTATAGTCACTCCAAAACTTCAACAAGGAAATTATGACTTGAACTGTAATAAATTGTTTATACAAATGCTACAAATACAAAGAAAGTTCAAGGATATTTCAATCATCCTACATAGTTGCATTGTACAAATACATTTTATCCGACTATGTAACTTGTAGTAGATAAATGACAATTACTACCACCACTACTATTATTAATAATCTATTAGGCTGCTACAAGGGGGGTTCGGGGGCATGCTCCCCCGTAAGAAAATTTTGTGCATTTTAATGTTAAATTCATCAATCTGGTGCACTTTGAGAGTTCAAAATTAAAAGCTCCAACCCATATTCAGTGTTCAAATTAAACAAAGAAAAATTCAAACCTCTTTTAGTTAGTGTCTGTCTACATTACATAATAATAGTTATAATATTAATCCCATGATAATACTCATTTATTGTAAAACAATGCACTGAAAAATAAAGGAAACTTTCATAAGTTTTGTACTAATTTCTATACTAATATAAGTATTTTTCTATACTTCACATTAAAGATGTGATTGGGCCAGCCCAGTGTCAATCAAGAAAACAACTAATGATCCGCTGATCTACGCGTTTCATGCGGTGTCAGAAAAAAAGCTAACGCTGACTTTTCTTTGACCAATGCATTACACCAGCACTAACCCAGCGCCGCCGATTAAGCAAAACAAAACAAAAAGAATGGGCTATTTCTATTTTAGCCCCCGGATGCTTTTTTTTTGCTTTATCCATCTATTTCGACGACAACTCACTACTCGTGCCTGTTCGCTCAGCGCTCACTGTGCCCACGCCCGCTCGCGATATTATTGGAGGGGGGTCCCCTGTCAAAATTCTATGATGAAATCTTATGAGGGCGCCTACTCCGCTACACATACCGGTATACCCACTTTTTGCGCCACTGGCAGGCTGTTGCAGTGTTAATGAAGTACAATAAAAGCGGAAAGTTCCTTACGCGGCTCTGGCGCCCCCCCTAGGGTATAAGGCGCTGGCGCCCTTAGCATTTGCCTATACTGCCTAAGCCACGGGCCGGCCCTGGTGCTGATACTGGGGGAATGTCGCACGGCTGGAAAGGGCTCTCAGACAATTCGATTTGAGAACCAGAAAGAACTGTGGTATAATATTATATAATATATACATTTTAAATGAACGAATGAATGAAGTCCTATTGTGTTGTTAAATATCAGTAAATTTGAGTACATTTATTTTCCTACATATTTAAAGGTGAATGTGGTCAAGTGCTATCCTACTGCGATCCAATCATTGAACATGAATGTTCTCTGGCCTATGTGCTTTTATCTAATGAATGAAGTAAACACATACAGCATTCTACTTGAGAACTTGGGCAAAGGAAAACAACTCACATTTGATACCTTGCGATGATGTATTATTCCCTGTGAGTTCAGTGCAATTATTTTCCACAGAAGCAAACTCATCTTCTCTGGATATGTCTCTGTATATTTCATTGACTCCTGGGTTGAAGCAAAATTAATGTTCCCTTTTCCCTTTCATCCGACCATAACCCTGCAGCCAAAACTGCATTAAATATTCCTTTTATATCTTCACCTTCGAAGGGCAGTGTCTTGTAATTGCTTGGCTGCGCTGTATGCCAATAAATAACTTGTAAAAAAAGAGGGAAAAAACAAACGCTGATTTCTGGTCATACTGGAACAGATCCTGGGAGAAATTCATTCTGTATTCATTACAATAACACCATGAGGACACGCTTGGAATTTTGTCTGCTCGAAAAACATAACATCTGGGAAAACGTTAAAAAGTTTTCTTTTCCTGTAGCTTCTAAAATGTATCAGCAAGCGATGTGGAGACAGAGAGTACAGTATATTTATGTCAAGACAACTCTCTGAGTGTTAAGCATGGTAATGGATATGACAATGTTGATATGTTTGGTCTTGGCGGAATAGATCTGCTATGCTGCTGATGCTGCTGTTATTGCTGCTGTTGGTTATTGTTGCTGCTCCAGAGTAAGTATGGGACTTGCTACTGCCAATACATACACGACACATTGATGTGAGCAAGTAAGACATGCAGCTGCTTTACATTATAGCATACATGAATTACCCATAGCAGATCTATACAGGTGGAGCTGGGGAAGGTGTAGGGTTTCTGAAAGCGTTTTGCACTGCTAAGGCAAATACTATCCAAGTATGGGAAGGTTGAGCAGAAAGCTCATTGGCTACTTATACAGCAGGAACCAGTCAGCTGTGCTTTATAGAGGAATGATATGATTGCAAGCAGATTGAGTTAAGGACCTAACAGCTGGTAACATCTAGAGTTTCATGACAGAACTTTGTATTTAGATTGAAATTAAATTGTATTATTTATTCATTTTATTATATAATTCTATATATTATATTATTATTATAATTATATTCATGTTAAGATGAAATATAACTTAACACAATTATATTCTCCACAATGAAAGTGCTTATTGTGTGCGTATAGTTTCAGTTGTTCCTAAATTGTTCCACAAATTTAGAATACAGAAGGGTTTTTGGTGAATCATGATTTGTTCGTGAAAACGTTTGTACACAGATTTTACACACAAAGTTTTATTTTTATTTTATTTCACCTTTATTTAATCAGGATAATCTCTCTGAGATTAAAAATCTCTTTCACAGGAGTGTCCTGCGCAAGAATGGACGGCAGTTACAGTCACAAAATTACAGATCAAAACAACAAATACAAAATTACAACATTAAAAAACAGTTGCACATCATTGAGTCTTCTTCAAGTGACCGAATAATAGTTTTAAAATGTTCCATAGCCAAGTAGGGGCAAGTACATATGCTAAGTGAATGAGACCCGATTTTTGTGTGGGATTAAAATACTAGTTTTCCAAAAAAACTTGCATTCCCTAATGTGGATCCTTTTGCAGTAGATCGGTTCCAGCTTTTCGAAGCAGATGAATTAAATCCTGGCCAATCAGAGAGAGAGACAGAGAGAGAGAGAGAGAGAGACAGAGAGAGACAGAGAGAGACAGAGAGACAGAGAGAGACAGAGGATATGCTTCTGCCCCAGGGATGTGGATCTTGTCAGAGACTATGATGGATTCTTTGGCCTGCCTGAGATTAAGGTATTACTTACCCGTGGTTTCAGGGGTGGGTCGATACAGATGCACTGTCGATGACTGGATAAAGGAAAGTCTTTTCTGTTCTACCAGTCTTATATGATCACTTTTTTCTTTTTATTATTTGGTTGCAGCCTTGGTGTGTAGCACGTACAGTATCTCACCTTATAATTCGCACAAATTCGTGTTAGGTTGTTCTGCATGCAGAGGTGAAGGGTATACCGGTAATGTAAATTAGCCCATCATGCTGATGAAATAATCTAACCCTACAGAAGACCCCGTGTCTAATATCGAGTGCTGATGTAACAGATTTTATACTGACTGGCATTTTCATTTAGACCATAATAAGGTCACCAAATTGCTTTGGCTTCACAGAAAAACTGTTTACCACTAGCGATGTATACAAGCATCTCTCAGGTGATCTGGCTCAGAGCCAGGAATGAGGTGTTTATACTGAGAACAGTGGAGCAGAGAATTTCAGCTTCCTGATAACCAACCAACCAGAATGTTTGACCAAAAATAGGTAGTAAACACTAATAGAATTGCCAGGAACAGGTAATAAACACAACTAGAAAAGCAAATAAGGGCAGTGTGATTGAGGGAAACGGGAAACCAAAAACCAGATGAACACGACAGAGAACCAGAGTATCAGCACAATTATAGTAAATACATTCACTAAAATTAGCAACATTGACACTGAACTAAGTACTAAAACAATATAAACAAATGTTGAACCACTAGTGAAAATGCTTGTTTTATTTATTTATGAATTATATTATTAGTGTAATAATTAAAAGTTGAATAAAAAAATCTACATGAATTTTTTAATGTCTTATTTTTTTTGTTTCTTTTGTCTCTCTGAAATGACAGAAACACATGAGCTGGATGAACTACAAAAGTTTGCATAAAACCAGATGATCATGTTCTTCGGCCTGTCTCATATAACGTTAGACGCGCCTGTCTCAAATACAAGCCGGTGCAGTTCGGCGATTTGGGAAAATAAAAGCCCGGGCTATTATTTGAGGTTTTACTAGTTTTAAATAATATATATAAACCATTTGCTGAAATTACACACATCACCTTCAACTGGACTGAAAAGGACTAAAGAATGTCAGATATGGAGCTGTAAAATGAGGAAAAGGAAGTGGCTCAGGGACAAATCCCTCACCAACACTTTTAATCATAAGAGATCAGTAAATAATCTGTAAGAGAGCAGTCTCTAATGCTTCACTGATCTCCATTGAGTTTCTTATTGAGATATTAAGAGATAATTATGGCTTCGCTTCTATAATTATACCCATGCCAGTGATTAATTCCAATTCCAATCAGGCATATTGATCAAGGTTCTGCATGCGTTCGCCGCTGACATTTCTGTCGGCTAAAGGCCGTGTGAGGTAATCACGGATCTCCCTCAAACTCTGGAAAAGAACGTGTTGACATTTAATCATCATTCTTCAGAAATCCTCATTCATAGCACATGCCTTACACTGAAATACACAAATAAACGAAATACACAACACTCACACCTCTTACTACACACACTCTCCTCATACTTAACTAACTCGCCAGGGGGGAACAGCACCAGACATGCCAGTCTGTTTTACTGATAAGTGTGTTTTCCCACAGAAGACGTAAAAACAAAAGCAGCCGTCGTTGCGGTTTTCAGTCCGTTATCTTTACAGACATATTTCTTCTGAATGTTAAGTATTGCTTGTGTCTTTATGGCATCATTAGATGCAAATAATTATTTAAATGCATAGTGGTTTTACACACAAAAACTATGTTTGATGTACAGTATGTGTTTGAAGCCATGCATGTAAACTCCAGATGTTCATTTGATTCTCAGGTCTGTCATCAAAGGCTTCAGTGTGTGTGTGTGTGTGCGTGCGTGCGTGCGTGTGTGTGCGTGTGAGAGAGAGAGAGCGCATTCTGTTGTGCTTTTGTACGTATGCTCTGTGAGCGGGGAAGAAAGGAGGGCTAAAAAAATCTATTTATCTTATCCTGCCCTCTGACATTTACATTTGAATCTTGTTACACGTTAATTTTTGCAAGAATTTCACAGTTGACATTAACTATAGGTTTATGTTTATGTGTATGCAGTTGGTTCTAACTGCATTTGCCATTGTGTGCCCCTCACGCTTCCCTCCACATCCACCATGGTCACCATGACAACAGCCCGTTCATCAGATGCTGTTTGGGGATCAACCGAAATTAAGACAATTCCCAAATTCCATGACTTAATGGAATTACGACTATGCGTGTCACTAGTTTTGTACAAAATATGTTTGCAATCCTCCATCTGTGCTTGTGTGTTTCAGGTCATAGCACAAATCTAATAGGATAAAAGCACAGAGCTGAACGCAGGAGAGCAGGGGCCCGAATCAGAGCCCAATGCCAATTAGATTTTTCTCTAACTCCATCTTTTTTTATTTGATTCCCTCTCTGCCATTGATATCTCACTCAGATGAATGAGCAAGTAGCCTGTATTTAACGTCAAACTCTCTTTGAGTTTTTTTTTAATTGCATTGAATGCTGTGTGTTTGAGTCTTTACGTGTAAAGCCTGTGTTTAATGTGTTCTCTTCACTGCATTCAGTTTATTTTTGCAGGATTTTGTATCGAAGCTGATATTTCTTTTAGACATGAATCAAATCATCATTCTCAATGCTCTACACATCTCTCCTAAACCGTGTGTGTTCATTTATAAGCAAGTAAGCAAGGATGGACTAAATTGACAGTTATGGCATTTATAATGTTAGACAATTCAAATTCATTCTGTTCTCTTTATTCATCAAAGAATTGATCAAAGAACTGAATCTGTTTTCTGATTAGTTAAACAGATATTTCCTCTCGCAATGCCTGTTTTTAAACACTGAGATATCTCTCATTGTTTATTTTCATGTATTAAAAACTGACGTATTTTATAAAGATTATTTAAGCAAAACAAAAGCACTGTTTTTCTACTGAATGAAGCAGTTATAGTCATTTTTTTTTTCATTTATTTTATTTTTGAACATTGATTTTTAACAAACCAGATTCTGTGACAGCTTTATTCCCTCAGTTTTGAACACAGTGTCTATATATGTATTCTTGCTCTGCCTAATGGAAAGTAATTATCCCTTCGTTTCCGCTGTAGTAGAACTGCGATTGAATCCAATAGCTAATTACCTCTGAGTCTTTGGTGTGTGTGTGTGTGTGTGTGTGTGTGTGTGTGTGTGTGTGTGTGTGTGTGTGTGTGTGTGTGTGTGTGTTGTGTGTGTGTTGTGTGTGTGTGTGTGTGTCTCACAGTGGTCATATCCATTTGTTCATTTCACTGTTTTAAATATTCAAGCCCATACTTAGCGACAATGTGATTACCGTGTGATTATGTGATCAGGCTGTTCCAGCTTGCATCTCACCTTTTCACTCACATCCTTGTATTTCCCCTTTGCGTCCCACTGCCGGATCAAGATGAAAAAGAGTTTTTTAGAGAGAGACAGATGTTCTCGGTTCAAAATCATCTCTTTCCTTTTAAAGTTTATAATGACTATATTTAGTAACGTAGGCCTGTTCTGCTGAATGATGCTTTATGATTGTCATCCTTCCTTTCAGAGCAGTGGTCAGCAGCCTTTTTGACTTATTCCTGAATTTAGATCGTCACTTCGTAAGGTCTTTTTTTTTTCAGAAAGAAGATGTGTGTATCTGTGTGCAAGAATAGATGAGACGTTCAGCCATCTTTGGCCATGAGCCAGTTACATTCTATTCTCTGCCTCTATCAATGAGATTAACTGCGTTTGTATGAGGCTGTCAAGGAACAGTGAGAGAGGACTCAAGTGCAGAATGAGTTTTAAAACAGTTTATTGAGACACACAGCAGGCGGGACAAGAGATGGTGGGAGAGAAGGTTAACACAATCCAACAGAAGGAATGAAGCATAAAGACCAACTTGACTTGAATTTGACATTGACTTGACCCACACAACAGGAAACGTAGGCAGGAACAACATACAACAAAATCCACAACTTGGAACAATGGGCAAGAAAGCAAATGAGGCAATGAGTAACAGGTAGCACAACACACTCAATTACAATGAACTGGCAAAACATGAAGAAAAGAGAACAATAAATAGTAATAAGAGAACACAATGAACAGGTGAGCACATCCAGAACATGAAGACTTAACAAGGGCTTAGGGGGCTTTCACACTGGCAGTTTTGTTCGGAACGGGACACGGTTCGCATGAAAAATCGCTAATGTGAACGCTGTCATGCGGACCCGGGTTCGCACTGGGGTATCGAACCCGAGACTACCTGGAGGAGGTGGTCTGAGTTTGGTTGCTCCTGAACCGTGGCGAGGTTCGCGTGAATGTGCAAGCAACACAGATTCAGGTGCGCACTTTTTTAGGAAGTAAAGTAACCTGCGCATGCGTTTTAGCTGATTATGATGTATTTAGTTAAATAAAAATCATGTAAGGGATGATAGTGTTGAAGATTTACCTTGGATACGAGCGAGAGTTGAGCCGGCAGTGTATTTGCGCATTGCGCGTAGAATAGGGGCAACACATTTGTAAATCCACTGTCTCCTCAAAAGAGTCCATTTGCAAGCAGCAGAAAGCCAACTTATGCGACACACGCACAATAAACGTGTGTTGCATAGAATAAATAAAAAACACAATATTTTGACCCACGTTCTGTTATCTATCATGCGCCGTGCACATTTGCGATGGCATAAGATGCACGCAAACGCACCAGGGTTCGATAGAATCAAGTTGAGTGTTAAACCAGACCAACGCTGTGGGGGGCGCCGGGAACAATCGCGCCCGGGCTCGAACCGCAGCAAACGAGCCCAGTGTGAAAGCACCATTAAACAAGGGGGCATGGTAACATGAAACAAGGAGGCTGGATGAGAGGAACACGTGGCCAACACAAACAGAGACAGAACCATGTAAACCAAAACAAACAAGAAAACATGTAAACAAGACACAGAACAGACAGATGAGAACCCTGACATGAGGCATTTTGGGAAAGCTCTGCAACAACTTCCTCCACCTCGTCCATCTTTCTCAATGTTAACATTTTCTCCTTTCTAACCTTTTTTTTGTGTGTGTGTACCTCCACAGCCCCATCAGTCCTCTGGTACCGTTTCATTGACATGTGAAAACATAAAAAAATGCATCCCTTTTGACTTGTACACAATATTATTTAACATTATCATTAATAGTATTAAAATTGTCATTATTACAATGATTCACTTCAAAACAGTTCCTTAATTTTGTATGGTACACATTTTTCTTTTCAGATGTATTCCCATAAAAATAAAAGAATTATTCAAGATTCAAGAACATAAATAAGGCTTAATGAAATTAGTTGTTTGAATGAATGTTTTTTTTTTCACTGAAAGAACGTATGATTTATATTTAATTTATTTTCCCCAAAATGAGCTAATGCTTTCAACATCCACATATTTGGATGCAGTAAGATTCACAGAATATATCTTGTGCTGTATTGAAAAATGTATTTCTTTCCAAGTTTTATGAAAAGATAGATCTGTTGATTTAATAGATCAACATCGCCCTCTAGTGTAGATATAAAGCAGTAGTATTCTTACATCATTTAGAAAGTATTCCTACTTTGTATAGAGAGTAGTGTCACTGCAAAGATTTTACATAAGTGTGAGATGAATAAACATAAACTGAATATTTTCTCTTCTTGCTCAGAATATGCCCAAGGCTGCACGATGGACTCCAACAACACAGAGTTGGGCCTGTACTCGGCATCCGACGCCCTGGGAGTGGGAATCTACCCGGAATCTACTCCGTGGCCACTGCTGCAGAACACAAGCCTCATCAACCTCAGTGCTGTTTTCAAGCTCAATGGAAGTAATGTTGAGGTTGAAGGTAAATCCTATGATCCTCTGGGCGGCCACTCACTCTGGCAGGTCATTCTCATCGTTATCTTTACAGGACTGCTGTCCCTTATTACTATTATCGGCAACATCTTGGTCATGGTGTCGTTTAAAGTCAACCGGCAGCTTAAAACAGTTAACAATTACTTCCTACTGAGTTTAGCCGTTGCAGATCTCATCATTGGGGTCATCTCTATGAACTTGTACACTGCCTACATCATCATGGGCCAGTGGGCAATGGGAAACTGGGCATGCGACTTCTGGCTAGCCATAGACTATGTAGCCAGCAATGCATCTGTCATGAATTTGCTGGTCATTAGCTTTGACCGCTATTTCTCCATTACGAGGCCTCTGACGTACCGTGCCAAACGTACCACCAGGCGGGCAGGAGTGATGATCGGCCTGGCATGGTTTGTGTCGCTCATACTTTGGGCACCTGCCATTTTGTTTTGGCAATATTTTGTTGGAGAAAGGACCGTACCACCGGATAAATGCTACATTCAGTTTCTCTCCGAGCCCATTATAACATTTTGCACTGCAATGGCGGCCTTCTACCTGCCGGTGACAATAATGAGTGTTCTGTATTGGCGAATATACAAAGAGACTGAGAACCGTTCTCGGGAACTTGCAGGATTACAAGGCTCGGGCGCACGGTTTGTGGGTGTCGAACGACCGCGTTTCCACCTCCGCGCTACTGGGGGGAGCTCTAGAAGCTGCAGCAGCTTCGAACTGGGCCAACCTGGCCACAGACAAAGCTCCTTTCATGGTCTGAGGGGCCGATTCCACTGCTGGGGGTGGAAGTCAGGTGGCAGGGATAAAGGTGGCCCGCACCGGGAGGCGGATCAGAGCAGCAGTGACAGCTGGAACAACAACGACACTGGACTTTCAGCCGACCACTCGGGCTCATCTGACGAGGACGAGAGCGCGCCATCCACCACACGGGCAATCTTCTCCATTGTTCTCAATCTGCCTGGCATGAGGGCAGCTGTAAGCTCCCAGGTTACTTCTTGTGAGGATTTGGACACGGAGGAAGATCCGTTACAGTCCCCTGAAGAGAAGGACGTCAAGGGTGGCAGCATCTCGTGCTCTGTCACCAACGGCAACAAGCGTTTTGTCGCAAGTATGGGTAAAGTTCCGTCAATGTCCTCCATACAGCCTTCAATTGATCCAAGTGCAGATGGTGGGAACACCACCATCAAATCTGCCTCAGCCCCCATAACTTTCAAAGAGGCAGCTCTAGCAAAGCGTTTTGCAGTTCGTGCAAGGTCTCAAATCACCAAGCGGAAGCGAATGTCGCTAATAAAAGAAAAGAAAGCGGCACAAACTCTAAGCGCTATCCTTTTCGCCTTCATTATTACGTGGACGCCTTATAACATCATGGTGCTAGTAAACACTTTCTGCAATGGCTGCATACCTGAGAACCTCTGGGCGTTAGGCTATTGGCTATGCTATGTTAACAGTACAGTAAATCCTATGTGCTATGCACTTTGCAACAAGACTTTTCGTACCACTTTCAAGATGATCCTGCTATGTCGATGGGATCAGAAAAAAAGCAAGCCAAGCTTTCCACAAAGACAGGCTGTGAGGTTTCACAGAAGCATTCCAACCGACTCTACATAGCAGCTCAGTGGTGAGGCAAAATTGCTAATGCTAAAATGTAAGTTGCAAGGGGAGAATCCTCAAGTATCTGTACTACATACTGATGCGTTAATGTGAGTGTCAATGTGGATGTGTAGTTCAGTCTCGGATCCCTGGTCACTAGATTTTAACATTAAGGCACTGTGGTTTAGTGTAAAAAGAGCTTCACACCTGAGCAAGAGCAATTGCCATAAGTACTTCCTGTGACTTTTATACTTTATGCCTTTAAAACGGCTGTGCCAACTTTCAGGAGTTCATCAGCAACGTATAGAAAAGAACATTTAAATGGAAACTGTGTATCTTTAACCTCAGAGAGTTCATCGGATCCGATACTCTCGATTCATTGTTTGAATATTTTAGGGTTGAATATTAGATATCTAAATCTTGTCAATGAACAGAAACTAAAATGTTTTTTTTTTTTAAATAAGGCAATGTATATCAAAGTATTTACGGTAAATAATAAGATATTTCTTTCTGTAAGTGAAATTTGCTGATTTTTGTGAAAGCGTCCCACACAGAGGTTCAGTATCTTTGCTGTCTTGGTAGATGTAAGTGTTCTTCTGCAACATGTGAGCCACAGTTGAACACTTAGTAGGTTTTTTTCTCCTGTTGATATTTTTGGTTACTCATAAACAGCACTTCTTTAAGCTGCTCTTGTATAAAGCGTGGTTGTTTACATTTGTTTTGCTATAAGTATTTCAATAGCTATTATGTATGGTTTCAGTGCACATTGAATATGTTTGTATATGTTTGGAATGCCTTATGTTTGAACTTTGAGATTGTGCACTGATTATACTGGGCTAGCTGTGAAATCATATATGAAACCTAAAGAATGTTTTTAACTCTGTTTAATCAACATTTAGATTTTGACAGTAGTGTTCTGGGATGTTATTCCATTTACAACCAAACTGTTTGCTTTATCATCACCTTATTTTGGAGTGCCAGGTTTTAACATAACAAGCCAAATTGGTTAGCCACAATAGCTGCATATTTGCTTAATAAAAATCACACCAAATTTAGACCTATCAATCAAACATGCATGTTTCTTCAACTATGGGCTCTGTTGGCCCTGTGGAGAAAATAAAATATTTTAAAACACACACAGATTATTTAATTTACCCACTAATAATGTCCAACAGTGTACTTACAGTACATGCATTTTCATGTTTCTAAAACGTCATGTATATTTAAAACACAATGTCATTTCCATCAAATCTCAACTGATGTGTTGTTTTTAATTACCTTCTGTGATGGAAATCACATTTTAAACATATATGAAATAAATGGTCTTCTCTTTTTCTTGCTAAGGCTAATTTCATAGATTATGTATCCTAAAAATACACAATTAAATCACATTCTTCACACATTTTGTCAAAATTAATTGGAAAATCTGAAATAATCTTTGGAAATGACACAAATTTTACACTTACCATTCATTTCCAACCCAGGTTTGAGGAATTATGAGTAATTGCCTGATTTGTAACTTAGCTGTCATTTGTATTAGAGTAATGAAACTAACTTTTTGATATGTTTTTAAGTTTTACATAGCAAAAAAGGCTGTAAGTTTTGTAAGGCCTTGTAAGATCAAAGTTAAAATTGAGCTTCTGTGCGGTGTTGTTTGTGACTGTGTTCGCATTTTGTTCCAAATTGGCTGTGTAGAAGTCAAAGTTTAAATGATAGAGTTACTGTTTTGTAATAACTGTTGAATGTTTCAAAAATACAGCCCAGTTCAAAATGCATTTTTATCCTCAAATTGTTTCTCAAAATAAATGTAACGTTTTAAAAATGCATCGTTGCTCTTAGTAAATACACAACATGTTTGTCGAAACTTGTTTGTTGGTTTGTTTTTTTAAGGCATAAAGACCTAACACTGTCTGTTTATAAAAGAAGATGCACCAATTGCTATTGGCGTATGTAATAGGAAAAGAAGCCATGTGATGACAGTACTCATGTGATCTAGGAAGAGGAGCAGCACAGTCAATGTCACAAACACTTACTTGATCCCTCAATTTACTGGAGACTCCATTGAGGCAAGTATGCGTTTTCTTTCGGTACTTCTCTTTTTATGCTTTTCTGTCTTGTAGATTAATTCACAGCAACAGGTTTTCGGTTCGTTCTTGATGTCGGGTTAGATCAATTCGGATTAGCAGTGAATTTCTAGACTAATCATACAGCAGTAAAACTGAGCTCGTACACTGACTGATGTGAGGAATTAATCTAGGAGAGATGTATCAGTATGTAATCAGGCTAATAAATAGGTTCATGCCTTATTGATGAAAAGGTTCCATTTTTAGTGAAGATTGTATATATATAGTATTTTTTTTTTTTTTTTTGCGAAGATTGTGTGTGTGTACATATAGTAAAGTTGTACTACTTGACAATGATCTCTGAAATTTTGTTCAGTACTTATCTCTTTTTTTTATATGAAAATGTCACATTTTCTCCAGGCACAGATACAAGCTATGTTCTGGATTAAAATGAATATTGTATAAATCTGTTGAGAGCTAACAGGAAAGTGTCTGATACTACAAGGCTGGAGGACAACACTGATTTCAGGCCTGCTGGCCACAGTCGTACATCAGTTTATGAGAACAGTCTGTAAGCTCACATGACGCTGCTCTGGCGGCTGGCGCACACACACACAGTTGAAATTCCTGTGCTATTCTCAGACATTCAGTGTGCAGATTTACATGGACTATATAGAAAAAAAAAATAAAAAAAAATTGTAATTACAGTTTTGGATTATTATTATTACATAAATGAAATGCTTAAAGCTACAATATGTACGATTTTTGTAATATATTTCCTACAGTTGTGTACTCACAATATCCCAAAAGTTCCCAAAGATATTTAATTTCAGAGAAATTCCAATTTTAAAAAATGGCTTGTCCATGTTCACTTGTCGCCTGTCAATGACTTAATATCCACGTTATCCCTGATTTTCGCTCGTACTGCCCTTAACCATGGCGACAGATGTGGACAACTGCGTTACGTCTAGCGGCACGCTCTGCTGTTGTTGTTTCGTTCAAACAGTATGGACCATGGCAAGCAGACTTTGGGACAAAAGGAGAACTAAAACGAGGATCAATATCAGTGTGGTGTTTTTGAGGCCGAGAGCTCCACGTCCGTGACAAACTTCGACTTGACAGAGACGCCACTCTTGCATGTAACTGTTACTTTAAGCAAATGTACAAAAAACTAATCAATGTTATATAGCTCAATATGATGAAATGTTAGAATATGATCAGTATGTAATTCTAATGTTGGTCTAGCTTACTGCTAGTCTCATACAGACAAACTAACATATAGAATAACTTTCAACACACTCAAATGCATTTTAGATAGTGTAGACCAAGTGAAACAGTGCTGCGTTACCTCACAAGTTGCATTCATCTAATAAACTGACCTGTGTGAGTATCAATTCACTTGCCTGTAGTTCGGTAGGATGAAATGTCCTTATTCCTTTATATCCGCGGGACTCGTGTGTGACGCTGATATCTGTCTCTCATTAACAATCTGCTTTATAGTCATGTTAAAAACATCAATGTATTCACTCATCCAGAAACATTATTAGATCCATCAGCATGAGGACAAGTTCCATAATTCCGCTTATGCGTCATAAACCTATACGCCTTTGTTATTGTAAGAGGTTAACGACCCCCAGCGGCGAAAAAAAAAAATACATATTGCTTTAATGAATGAGGTTTTGAGATTAAATGGAAAACAAAAACTTTTCAGCTTTTTTTATTGATTTTGTTCATGTAAAGCAAAGATTTACCCGTATATTAGGAGTTACTGTGTGTTTTATAATCAGTACTTGTGCTTTTTTCGAAGTAACAATTAACACTTTACTTAAAGAAATTGTTGACTTAAAAAATTTAAATTCTGTCTTCATTTACTCACCCTCAAGTTGTTTCAAACCTGTATGAATTTCTTTCTTCTGCTGAACACAAAGGAAGATATTTTGAAGAATGTCGGTAACCAGACAGTTAATGAGCCCCATTGACTTCCATTCTAGGAAAAAATAATAATATGGAAGTTTAAGGGTACATCAACTGTTTGGTTACCGACATTCTTCAAAATATCTTCTTTTATGTTCAGCAGAAGAAACTTGATGACAGAATTTTAATTTTGAAGTGAACATCCTTTAATTTGCTTTTTTAATGCAAAACAAACACAAACTTTTTACTTTCTATAAAAAGTAACAATGTTATATAGTTACTTTTTAAGGTGATATACAATAATTTAACATGTTGCATTTAAAAGGAAATCCTGAATTCTGCTCTTTACAATAGAAAGTCTTTTTTCTTTTTCTTTTTTTTCTTTGTTTTGCTCAGTTTTAATTTATTTGTTTCCTCCTCCCAGTATAGCAAGAAACAAGATGCAAAACATTCAGACGATAGAGATGCAGCTACCTGTCCTGCGAGAGAGTTTCCACTCCTCTCCCTTCAGAGAGAGAGTGAAAGAACGGAGGAAGAGCAGCCTGACAAACCTTATCAGAAGACAACAGCAACAGTTATTACGCCAGCAACAACAATCAGAATTGCATCAGAAGCAGGAGCTGTCCCCAACCTCACGGCACAACACTGGACATGCTCAGTTGGTCCGCTCCTTCAGTAGCCCGGCGGAGCAAATAGATGAGCTAGAGAAAGTGAAAGAGATTGGGAGGCAGGGGGAGCTGTCTCTCAGACAGTCCTCAGCTACAGCGTCACAGCCAGCATCATCACGGCAGCTGCTCTCGGCGGTGAAGAGAGAGAGAGGGGGATTAGGAAAGGAGGGGGAGAAAGTGCAAGGGAGCGCGGAGAGGGATATAGGAGAGAAGAGAGAGCAGCAGAGAGAAAGTCAGTCTGAGCACAGACATTCCCATCATGGCCTGATTGCTAAAGGTGTTCGCCTTCTGAGAAACATGGGAAACCAGGAGGCCAAGCAAAAGAAGTCTACCATCACAACTGGAGTGGAAGGTGCTGGGAATTGGGCGAGCACTGAGGACCGAGACCATGAGCATCTCAAGAAGATTAAGAAAAGTAAATTACAGAGTGACTCGGGCAACAAGAAATCCAAATCTGAGGGCTCCAAAAGTTCTGTATTTTCCAACATCCGTATCCGCAAGGGCCTATCCCGGAAAGTGTTGTCCAAAGAGGATGTACTGGATGGTGGGATTAGGATTAAGTGCGTGGATGCCAACGACAGCAGCAATGGTGGAATATCAGGTGATGAACTGGAGGGTCTCACTCCAGACAGTAAGCAACTCGTATCAGAAAGCAGGCAGTCGAGCCTGGACATGACTGAAGATGATGTTAAGAGAGAGACTGAGGGATCGGGGTCAGATACAGACCTCTACAGCTACCACTCAGCCACTGAGGCTCAGGATCTGCTGTTGGATATTCAGAGGACCATCAGACAACAGCAGCAAATGGAGGGAGTTGCTGAGGGGCAAAACTGTAGCGATGCGGTCAGGGAAGGACAAGTAGGGTCCGAAAGCCAGGTCACTCCGTGTCTTACTAGTAGTAGCTTTGCTTGTATGGGTGAACCAGAAAAGGTAGGAGGAGTATCTGCTTCTGACAGCAAAGAACAAGATCTTAAATGCAGTAGGGATACAGTAGGAGGAGTGATTACGACATTAAAGGTTGAGCAAGGTGGCGAAGTGACTTATATTGCAAATAAAGTACACTTGACCAATTTGGCCAATGACTATAGCATTCAGGATACTTTTACTGAGACAAGTAGTGTCCAGGATATCTTGGCTGTTACCAGATCAACCAGTAACAACAGTATTCAGAATACTACAGAAACATCCACCTCCTACGAGAGCGCTGAGGAGATCTTGGAGAATTCATCTTTATCATCTCCTCTTAAAGAGTGCCATTATGGCAGTAATAGCCTGACCCAAAGCTTAGAAGTTGGTCTCAATGCAAATAATCAGACCAGCTCAACATCCAAAATCAGCCGGGTCATTTTCATACCACAGAAGAGCATTAGTAGTGTAGAGCTGAACGTAGAGGGTGATGGTGGTGTAGAGGAGGTAGAGCGAGGGTGTTCCAAACAACAAAGAAGGAAAAGCAGTGCCGGGGCTATCACACAGTGGGCATCCGAGAACTTTTTAGGCTCAGGGTCAGGACCACGTAGAACTTCCAGTGCAAACCTTGGGGTTAAACCTTATCCCACAATACACACTTCTTACGTTAAAACAACCACCAGACAGCTCACTTCACCCATAATATCTCCTTCCCCAAGCCCTATGCGTCCTCGCAGGCTTGTCTTAGAGTTAGGCTCAGGTCAAGGGTCATCCAGAGCAGGGAGCTGGAGAGCACGGAGACAGCGGTCCTGTAGCATTGCCGGTCCAGTGGGTTGCCATGATGAATGGTGTGAATCAATACATGTTCAATCAGAGCTTATTGAGAGTGGCCTCCAGACCGTCAGTTCGAGGTACACACCTTCCACCTTTCCAGATGTGTTTTCAGGTGAGTCAGTGTGTGTTATGAGTTCACACTGATAGTCAAAGAGACCTTATTTTAATTTCAGAATACATTACATGAAACTTGCCCAGAATTTGCCCCGAGACTGCCCATCATACACTACACAATTGTTTGAAAAAATGGTCAACTCTTACAGAGTCGACTGTTTTCACAGACAATCATATATTGTATGATAGGCACAGACTCCTGATATTTTAGCTTTAGACTCTGATTTAATCTAGAAGTCATCAAACATGCTTGACATTTTCTGCCTTTCAAACATTCATTTGTCACACATCTCCTAGAAATCACAAGCATGTTTCTGTATTTCTGTACAAGCACGTTTGTTGTGTACGGAACGACTTAAAAGCCAGGTATCCTCCTGAGGTGTGATCCTCAGTCATAGTGCATGATGCAGTTCTTCTCTAAGTGTTTTAAAATCTGTTCAGTGTTTCACGTACATTTATTGTACATTACATTTAATGAACAGTGTTTAAATGTAGTGTATTTCAGCCCTTAGTCAGATGCTGTTTATATATTTTAATTTTGGCAAGTGAGATCCATGTTCCTTGATCAATATCCTTATAGGTCCTGGAACAGCATTCATATCAACCAGTCCGATTTTATGGTTAGGTTTAGGGCTGGGTTTGGGTCTTGAATTCATATGAGCATTATAATTATCCTCTGATTTTAGGTGTAGGGTTATGGTCAGGGTTGATGGGGTTAGAGAACGGATTTGTACTATGTTTGTTTGACAGGAATGTTGGGCCCAGATGCCCAAAAAAAGATGTTGGAAACTTGATATATATTTTCACAACACATGTGAGGTAAACATGTTGACACAGACATTTATGTTTTCAAATCAGTGATTCTCTGAACTATTAATGTGTATAATTCCATGTCATAAGATAT
Organism: Meda fulgida; assembly: GCA_030578275.1. Lineage (NCBI taxonomy): Eukaryota > Metazoa > Chordata > Actinopteri > Cypriniformes > Leuciscidae > Meda > Meda fulgida. The sequence continues at coordinate 16,549,266 of CM060632.1, read as the reverse complement.
AATATAACAGTTAGTTGCCTGGGCATGAAATAAATCTATTTTTCTGTACTTTATTCTGGTTCATTCCCCTCAATGCTCAGTGAGCAGTCAAAAAACATAAAACATGGCTCTCAAATATGTATGCTACACACACAATCCCACAGAAACACACACAGACACACATTAGCTGCTGGCTAGGAAAGCTCTGGATTCTGCCTCATTGAGTCAGAGTGCCACAGGAAGTTACTCAAATACACGCTTGTACAAAAGTACACACCCACACTGTTTTTAAGAGGTTTAGGCATTTAGACTGCTTTTGACAAACCATTCAAGAAGGTTATACCAGGACAGATCAGATACAAAGGAACAGAAAAAGATTTTTTTTTTTTTTTTTTTTTTTTTTTTTTAAAGGTGAGATATGAACATTTCAAAGGGGGCATTTTTTCATTTTTACCTGTTCACTTCCTGTCTAAATACAAAGCTAGTATCCATATCTGAATGTGTTTACAAAGCCTTGAAATTGTTGAAGCATCAAATGCTAATTGAGCCAAAGGCTACATGTCTTTGAAACTCAAAAGCACAATCTGAATATTATGCTGAACCTGCTGTTTACAAGAGTAAATATAATGTTTCATAATTTGATTTGAACATTTTTAATTCTCATTAAAATGTTGTCATATTCATTAAATACTATATATAAATTCATGTTTAAACAGACTCATATATTTATTTTCATAACGATAGTCTTGCATGCCTTTTTATATAGTGCACTCAACACTTGCTGCTGACTGCTTCAAACAAAACTTGATTTTTTTCTTTACTTAAAATCATTTGCTTGATCAAATTTAAGTTAGTTATTATTTTAAAGCATTATCAGGCTGCTAACTTTGTTTATAGGTCAACTAACAAAAATCTGAGACAGCCGAGCCATGACATCCAAATTTAGTTCATCTACAAATTTGCTCAACAGACGATATATGATGATTATCTAACAATAACCACCCCCAACACACATTCATTCAATGTGCAGTCTATAACAGAAGAACTTGACAGTTACATATAAATTCAATATTTTCACCTTCTATATTATTTTCAATATGAATCTTCTCTATTTCACTCTCTTACAGGTCGTTCTCTGTTGGAGAGGTGTTTGGTACAGTGGGGTTCTGAAGATGACACACAGGATGCTGAGAGGTTCTGTTCCCGTATTCTGGCTATGGGGATTCTACAGCCCTTCAGTGACTGCATCAGGGAACTACCGACAGGAAGTGATGTCACAGATAAGCCCAATTTCAATGTATGGCTATCCAATTCTTTTCTCTTGCTTTATAAGGATGCTCTTCCACATTTTATCATGCAAATTTCACAAAAATATCCTTATTATTGTTTTTTATTAAAACATCTGAGATGTATTCTGCCATTCTTTGCCTACAATGACATTAGTCGTGGAATCTCTATACATACATGCCTTAATATTTCTATTATGAAACATAAACCACATTTACGTGTTGAAATTACTTAAATGCATGTGTAGAAAGTGGTGGAGTGTCTTGTGCATTTTTCTTGCTGCCAGTAGTGCAAGTGAGGCATGGACTGATATGAATTCACACAGGTCCATTTGACCCACTTAAAGTGATATTTAATGTATAATTTATTCCAAATCACCACCAGATTCAGGCAAATGTGTTGTCCACTTGTTCATGTTGACTTGTTATAAAAAAAAATTGTTACATTGGTTTAAGTTTAGATTTAAAAAAAATAAATTAGAACATTTTGATTATGCCATATTTAAATGAAAGAGGTAGTTCACCCAAAAATGAAAATTCTATCATCATTTACTCACTCTTATATAGTTCCAAACCTGTATGAGTTTCTTTCTTCTGTTGAACTAAAAAAAAAATACATTTTGAAGAATGTTGGTAACCAGTTGACCAGTTGCCATTGACTTCAATAGAAGGAAAAAAAATACTATGGAAGTCAATGGCTTCTGTCAGCTGTCTGGTTACCAATATTCTGTAAAATATCTTCTTTTGTGTTCAGCAGAAGTAAGAAATTCATAAATGTTGGGTGAGTAAATGATGACACAATTAAAATTTTTGGGTGAACTACCCTTGTACCCTTCCTGATTTTAATGATGAGTTTGACTAAATATATTAACACAATGTTCTAAACTGAATCCATACATCGTTCAGCCCAGGTTTTGTCGGTGAGCTCACTACTGAATTGAATTAGTAAGAAGCAGAAAAGCTGTTGATGAGTGTTACTAAAAATGTGCCAGAGTTCACACATCTTATATCACTTCGTTGAACAACCCACAGAGTTGATTCTTCCTTAACAGATGTGAGATGAGCAGGCTAACTTTGTGCCATTGTTTGAGACAGAGGAAGAGAGGCTCATTATGTATTTATTATCTTATGCATGAGAAAATATTGTGATTTTCTTCTCTTTTTTTTTTATCCTGCTACGTTACACAAGGCATTTTGAGATTCTCAGTTGAATGTTGTAATACAGTACTGTATGTGAGAGTAATGTGCTAGAACATTGCAGCAATGTTGTCATGTTTCTTTGCTCGGCCACCCCATGTGACCTGAATAGAACGAATCTCTCTCTTTACTCTTTTGCTCCGCCAGTCAAAGCAGATTTGTGTGATGAACATTTAACACTGCTTCTGCGACTTGCCCTTCCCCCTTTCTATTTCACCACACACATATACACCCCTCCTAACCCGCTTTAGCAGTATGAACACATATTCATGTTGTGAGTGTATATTTATAGATGTGTACGACACGCTTTCACAAATATGCGTAAATATGTGCATCCGGTGCTTGTACACACTTAAATAGACACATCTGCATGCTTAAGCCATCTGACCAGGTTACATAAATTGGGTCACATGCCCTCTATTGCTGCTCCATCTTTGTATTCATCTCTCTAAATAGCAAACATATTCAATATCCATTTATCATCTATTTAGCAGCCTATTTGTGTATTTTTATACCTATATTCCTCACTATATTGCTTTCACCTAATATATAGGTAAAAGCAATATATATTTAGATATTCATCTAAATGCAGTGGAATCTCTTTAGTTACAGTAGGTTTTTGAGCAAAAACAATATCATAGGCTTCAGTGTTTGACCTGAAGGCTGGCAGCCAAATAAACCTTAATGTCTTTTAAGGGCAGTGGAAATTAGACCTTTTGAGTTTATTGTGTAAATGAGAATGTAAATGAGGAGGTTCTGTATTAATAATCTAATGAAACATTCAATTCTCATTATGCATCATTCGCTAAATTTGAATTAAGTAAAAATATATTTCTGTTCCAGAGTATCATTCCAAAGACGCTTAAACACTTAAACACACTCCTCTGGTAATTAATTTAATCACCACTTTTTTATTGTATTATACTTATCCCAGAGCAATGTTATTTCTCTGAATCTGTTCAGACAAGTGTTTCTCTTGATCCTTGTCCAGTTGACAGTCGTCATGTTTTAAATTCTCCCTTTCCATGTAATGGAAGCCATTTCAATATTTTCTGTTCTGTTTCGTTCTGGCCTGCTGTACACCTTTCCAGTATGGTGAGATACTGTACAGACACTCGGTACGAGTGGATCGCAGTTGAACTCTAGCTGAAACTGACCTGTTTAGAGCTGGTTCTTGATCTAAGAAGGAGACAACTTCTTGTCCTGTGCATTACAGTTAATTACAAACTGAAAATCTGTGCACTATTCACATGCTGTTCCAAATATATATGCCTTTATTTCTTCTGTGGAACTCAAAAACGTCTCGGTTACATATGGTAACCCTCGTTCCCTGAGGGAAGGAATGGAGACGTAGGTCATGACTGACCAATAGGAATCTCACTAGAGAGGCCAATCTACTTCGAGTGAAACTAAAACAAGCCAATGCACATTGGCATTGTGCAGCACTTACCTGGTTCCACGGGGCAGGAGGCGGCTCGGTGGCGTTCTCGAACTGCACACTGCTGCTCACTGGCGACAGAGGAGGCAGATGAGAGTGGTGAGGATTCTGTCCCCCCACAATGGTAGAAACTGCTTCTTTATTGAAAATTTGGGTACCGCTGGTTTTAAGGCCAGCGGCGGAACACAAACAGAACAAAACAAAAGATTTTACACCCGGCCCTCTTCCGGGGGAGGGAGCGATGCGGTCATCGTCTCCTGGAGAGCAGTCCCTTCCATCTCCGGGTCGCCCGTCCTAGAGCTGCTTACCCCTGGCTTTGCCGCCCTGTTGGCGGGATCGAGGCAGAGGCACGGGGACTCCACCCCTTTGCAGGAACACGAGTCTCAACCATAGCTCCGTGATGGTCATCTTCCCACAATGGGTACATGACTCATCCACAAATGCTGCCTCAGCGTGTTCAATGCCCAGACACACGAGGCAGCGTTTGTGACCATCCTGTGAGCCCAGGTAACGACCACATCCAGAAACACACAGATAGAAATTCATCTTTAAAAAGACGCTCTCTGTGTAAGCTCTTTTTGGGACTACTCTCACTGGTGCTGAAACACGCAGGGGAACAGTCACTGCGAACACAGACGGGAATGTGCACCCGTCTTTTTGCTCCGAAGCAAAAAGCTAGTGTGCAATCGCTCAGCTGCTCGTTAAATACCCGCGCTAACGAGGCCGCGCAGCTGATGCAAATGATTGCACGCCAATGTGCATTGGCTTGTTTTAGTTTCACTCGAAGTAGATTGGCCTCTCTAGCGAGATTCCTATTGGTCAGTCATGACCTACGTTGTAGTGACTGACCGATAGGGAACTGAAGGTTTGCAAAATGTTCATGCTGCTTTCTACAATATAATGAAAGTTGATGACCAGGGGCTGTCAAGCTTAAAAAAGGACAAAAAAAGCAAAATAGAAGCATAATTAAAATAAGCTATAAAACTTGTGCACTTTATTTCATGTCTTTTGAAGCCATATAGTAGCTTCGTGTGAGGAACAGGCTGAAATGTATGATTAATTTAAATCTTGTTTCATTGCATGAATGAAAAAAATAGCTTGGACATTTAGACAGGTTTCAAAAGACATCAGTTTTGAGTAAATTACAGAACCTTAATTTTTGGGTGAACTGTCCCTTTAACACACACTGCTGCTCAGTGACTGAAATAACTTAACAATAACCCTGTTGTGCTGGTAGATGGCAGAGCATGACTTAATACTGTGATTTCAAAAGGACAGCATAATGACAGCATTAATGCCACTATTCACTCAAATGACTGTCTGACTGTTGTATATAACCTAGACAGATTTCATCAACAAAATTCACAGGTATGATGTAATAGATGCATGTTTCTATAGCCAACAGCCATTGCTGGATGGAGGAGGGTAATTCGCTCCTGAGAAATGCGATAGCTGCTGATAATACTAATAAGGAGCTTATATATGGATACCGTAATAGTTGTCGTAGGTAGACATGTATCAGCTGATGCGAGCTTGACTAACATGACCTGCCAGAACCGACGCTACACTTGATGTTTGTGTATCAGGTTGTAGTATTCCAGACCGGTCTTGTCTCGGTCTCAACCACATTTGAACTCGATGTCTTGTCTCAGACTAAGAGGACTCAGGATTTTATTTCAAGACCAGTCAAGACCACAACTGCACAGATATCACTACATTTCTGGTGCATTGTCTGATTTATTTGTTAACTTCATAATTAATGTTCCTGGAAGTAAAACTTCTTGCTTAAAGCGCAATCAATAACTTATTTCTAATTCGATTTCTTTTGTTTCTGTCAAAGATTTCACCAAAATTAATACAAATGCCCCAAAAATTTCAAGATATGATTGCAAAAAAGTTATTGTATGAGATCTTGTTTTTTATATTATAAAATATGCTAGAATTTACAAATATCTCAAGTGCATGGTTTTCTCGAATATGAGCTATCTATCTATCTATACTGTATATCTAATCTAAATGTCTGTCTCTACATCAATCCATCTATTATATTTCCTTAGAGAAAAAAGTGCCTGTTTTAAAACCACATTTTTTAAGCAAACCAATTAACAACATTTTTACAATTTAGATGTTTAAAATTAAGATTTTTTTTTAATGTATAATGCGCTATTTATGCATGGACACTTTCTGATTTGGGACCACTGTATAAACACACATGCACACCAATAAATGTAAACTAGTAAAATGCGTTTTTTAAAACAGTCAAGCCTGTTATACTTATAACCAGCTTGTAAGGGTTACCTATAAATGGTGTAATCATGCAGTGCAACTCTACGGCACGTCTTGATCGAATGACATGTTCACTGCATGCTTGTGCAACCCCCCACTGATGTGAATGGACAGCCTTGAACAGCCTTTCAATTTGTATGTGTGAACATGCTGGCAGTGTCAGCCAGACAAATGCCATGTATTTTTTCTGCTCTGGTCAGTGGTGTTTTTTTTTTTTTATTCAGTTTTCCAGCAGAGGTCGCCCTTCACACAGTGCTGCCACATAATCATACCTTTTTCTTGCTGTCTAATCAGGAAAGCAGTCCCAAGAACAGAAGGCTAATTTTAGATTCCTGTATGCCATTTAAAAAATTTCTTGCCATAATCAGCTCTTTTAATGCTCTCATTCGTTTGCACACTTACAGAATGAGCAGCTGTATACCTGGGCTCCAGTGGGACAGAATGAGATCAGAACACCTGGGCGTCTCCAAACAATGTGGCCTCCGACCCCCACTTCTGTACAGGTGCGAGTATGTCTTCCAATATGGTTTTGTATGCCCAAAATTAGGATTGTGCGGACATTATTCCCATTATTATTGATGTATTTACAGTTTTTCTCAGTCACTTTGGTGCATTTCTCACATCACTATTTACATTTGCACAACAGTTAATGCAGTTCTCAAAACAATTAGTACAAACTGAAAAACCTAGTTGATAACCTGCAAAAGCGTGTCACTTGCTCAAAATGGATATTTCATTCCTTAAAAGCAAGTATTCATGTCAATGAAAGTGTCAGTGTCGTCAAGATGAAAAGTCCTGACACCATTGTTTATGAACAAGATGGCTTTTTGAAGTCAAATGGCTTCATTATGACAGTTTACTCTGTAAATGTTTTCCAATGCAAAAAAAGTCAGATCTTGGTGACACTACCTGAAAATGCTCAAGACAGCACTATATACTATTTGCACAGCCATTTTAAAACTACAGTAAATTACACATTACTGTATTTAGTGAGGTAACTGAGTACAAGACACTGAATATGTATGTTTCACATTTTGACTGCATATGCTCTTTGCAATTCTGTTTTCTTCACAGCATTGTGCAAAAGAAAAAAATACACCCTTATTTACAACAAACATAAACTCCCTTTGGGTAGAGCTGTGCACAACTAAACAATATTGCAGTACATATTGGAACTGAACATACAGCATACATAACTGTAAATCATTCATGCACATCCAGACGTTCCTCTCTGTCCGGCCACATAAGTTCACCTGAGAGAAATTGTTCAATTTAGGAGACATTTTCATGAAAAAAAAAAAGATACAATTTTTTTTTTAAATTTCCTTGACAGATTTTGACAACTAGTTCAACATTTTTGTATGTGATGACTCAAGCTATGAAATGAGGACTATTCGTTTTATATGGAATGACTATTCAGCATTCACAAGAATAGTTAATTTTGACTGACATTACATAAGCAAATGATAATGTTATAAAACAGCAGAGAGTTGTATGAAAGCAATTGATGCACGTCCAAAAGCATTTGCAACTTGTTGGAAGGAATGAGAAACTGCTACTATGATGTGCACAAATGACTAAATTTTGTGGAGGTTGAACCAAATGTTGTGCAAATGTAAATAGTGATGTGAGAAATGCATTAAAGCGACTGAGAAAAACTGTAATAAACACACTAGTATGTAATGATTACCATATTCAAATGCTAGGATATAATATTTTCGGTACAATACTTCGCTAAAATACGTCAAAGAAAGCCATGGTATTGCTATCTTATATCAAAAAATATATAGTTTTACCATGGTACCATATCCAAAGGTAATATCATGCTGCTACTCTTACATATATGGTACATATGGTACACAAAACACCACCCCAGTACTTTTTATAAGAGTAACAAAAAACTCCAAAATTACCACAGTAATGCCATGCTTTTTGGACATTTTGGTGGTACTATTATGTTTTTGAACATGGTTCCATGGTAATACATGTTTTTTTGGACATGTAATATGATAAAATATATTTGTATTATTTGAAGTACCTTGGATCATGTATTAATATGGTAATTATTCAGTGACATGATAAATATCAACATACCTTGGTATTTAATTCCATTACTTTACCACATTTACACAAACATTTTTGCAAGACCTATGTGTAATCAAACACGCATTTGCTTTTGTCTATTGTCTGTGTATGTTAATGTGTGCAAACTCTTAAATAGTTTTAAAAATTTCGCCAATAGGTTCAACACCCTCATGTTACTCATGATGTATTTTACAACTCACTAGCCATACGTGTCTTTAATGTTGCTATGAGATCTTCTGCAAACAGAACAGCATCTTATCCTGATCTAAACATCTGTCCAGCAGGCGCAGTGCCTGGCATTGCATTTTAAGATCCACCATGTTTGAGTTTTGAAATGATAAATGACCACTTGCATTCCAATGTTCAAAGCACACACACGCAACACCTTATATTACAGTTTATTCCTCATGTTTCTTGTAGGAATATTCCTGAATGTGATTTGGAATGCAGATCTTTTGGGGGAATATGTCTTTTTTAATTACATTAATACTTGTAATACTTAACATACTGTATATAATGCCCTGGTACACGTGACCATATCAAATCGCACGAAGGAACTTCTTTGGCTACTAATGACTCTAGAATTCCTAAGGGACTTGAAGGTCTGGTGCCAAAATTAACCAAAGCTCCCTGGCTGTGGAAAAGGGTTTTGTGAATGAAAGTGTCTCCCCAAACCCTTGTCAGTCTGACAAGGCCCAACATGTAACCAGACTCCATGTGTGTGATATGTTCTTCCCCCCCCCCCCCCCCCCCCCCCAATCCTTCACACAGACCCACACAAACTCTTTGAAGCTGTTTGAAGCTCTGTAAAAGGCACAAACCCTTCCCTCCTCATTCCCAGAGACTCTGCGGCTCGCCTTTTAGGAGTCCTCAGAGACGACTTCTGGAGTCTAGACTTGTTGGACTTCCTTGACCCTCTCTGCCAGATTGTGTGTGTGTCTCTGTATATTGTGTGTTTATCACCATGTTTGTGTGTTCGCCAAGTGCATCCCTTGTGTGTTGTGTGCCGATTTTTACACGCTGGCTGTGGTTGTTCATTCATTTCCCTGTTGTTCATTTCACTCTCTTCCCTTCATCCAGGAAGCACTGCGACGTTTTCCATGATCAGCCAAAGTGCTTTTATTGACTTGTGGGATGCCACATGCGTGCCTGGTCTTTGCTATTAAGAAACACGGCCCCTTACTTACAAACACACACTCACTCATACCATTCCTCAAAAAACTTAGTCTCGGAGGAGAAACTAACATCCGCTAAAACAAGGCATAACTCATGATTGTACGATCGCATGTGACAGGAGGTGTCTGTGTTTTTCATTCCATGCTGCTGTTTCTTTTTAAAGACGTGAAGTCTCTCTGTTCTGTATCCTGCTCTCCACAGGATGGATCCATGGGGCAATCTGGGATTGTTCCAGAAGGGACTTCCGTTTCCATTCAGGAGCTAGAGCGAACAATTGAAGAATTACTTAAGAAAATATCAGATATGGAAAAAGACAATAATGTATTGGATGGCACAAAGCTTGAAACAAGGGATCAAGAAGTGGGGGATAATCAAACCATCAAACAGTCTAAAGTAAATGAACAAGGAGTTCTGCGCCACGTGAAAGCCATTCAGACCTCACCTGTTGAGGAAGCCTTTAAAATTCTAGTGCCTTTTTCAGACCAATCACAGACTCCCAAATTAAGTGACAGCGCCACTTCACCAATTGGACTGCCCTATTTCTGCAGCTGCCAAAGAAAAATAGAAACCAGTCCCCCTGCACCACCCCTACCTACTGTTGTTTCAGGTGTATCGACACCTTCAGCACCACATGTATCAATACCTTCACCTCCTCCACCTCCACTCCCAGGTATTGTTCCACCCCCTCCTCCGCCTCCACTTGTAGGTATGATTCCGCCCCCTCCTCCACTCCTAGGTATGTCTCTACCCCCTCCACCTCAACTCTCAGGAATGACTCCGCCCCCTCCACCACCTCCACTTCCTGGTATTGTTCCACTATATCCACTTGTGGGCATGGCTCCACCCCCTCCTCCCCTCACAGGTATGGCTCCACCCCCTCCCCCTCCACCTCCTGGCTTTGGACCTCCACCTCCCCCTCCTCCACCTGGTTTTGGGCCCCCACCACGCTTTGGTCCCCCTCCACCCTTCATGGGGTTTGTTCCGCCCAGCATGGCTCAGGAGTCCGCCCCTCTGAAAGCTGTCATTGAGCCTCCAAGACCCATGAAACCACTCTATTGGACACGGATTCAGCTACATGCCAAAAAGTAAACTTATGCCTCATTGACTGAATGCTACATGAATTTGGAATATATATTTTGAATGTTTGTGTTTCACCTTATTTACATTGAGCAAAGGTTTAATTATTATGATCACACATTCAATAAGACAAACTGATATTTTTTTTTTCCTTGCACATAGGGATACCAAAAGTGCTCTGGTGTGGGAGAAGGTTCAAGAGCCATCTGTAGACTTTGCAGAATTTGTGGAGAAGTTTGCCAAAAGCGCAGTCAAGGAAAAGAAGAAACCTATCTCAGATACCATAACTAAATCAAAGGCCAAACAGGTAAGAATACTTTACTACACCCACATTGATTGAAATCACTGGAGCCCAACAAATAGGCCATACCCTAGTGGACCTTGTCAGATCCCGGGACAACATTCCCGGTTGTCTGCCCCTGAAGGTAGATCTGCCCACACCTCACCACACACAAAACCATTAACAGTGATTTCACACGCACAGCTTGTGAATCAGAGCCTTACAGACGTTCAGTAAATGTTATAAGCTCTACTTAATGTTCTATCAACCAAAGTGTGACTGTGAGACTCTTTGATAAGAATGTTTACCATCAGAAACGATCCAGGCATCTACCACATCTGAAGCTAATCTCTCTCTCTCTCTTTCTCTCTCTTCCGCTCTGGTAGTGGTGTGAAAATTAGTCACTGGTGAGAGTTTTCTGGGTCCTTCGTCTGGAGTCGAACAGATTTCTGATAACAACACAAAGCTCCACAACAAGCACATTACAAACTGCATCACAAAAAAACACAAAAACTATTTTATTTAATTATCCTGCAGCTGTGTTCGTCAACTATGAATTACTTTCAGATAATTTTTTAAATATCCTTAATAAAGAGTAATGTGGCGCTACCATAGAACAGTAATTGTAACAAATGGTAGTACTATCATACTTTGAAATATACCATGGTCCTGAAATTCACGTACCATATTGTTTACAGTACATAGTACTATAAATAAATGTGGGTAAACAAGGTTTTTATGAACACGTTTTGAGAATACTATTACTCAGTGGTATTGTCTACAAATAGGATAAATGATGAACTGGATATTTAACCATGTAAATATTGAGAAATTCATAAGACTTTTGAAAGTATTATGTTTGCTCTCTCTCTCTCTCTTTCTCTCTCTCTCTCTTTCTCTCTCTCTCTCTCTCTCTCTCTCTCTCTCTCTCTCACTCTCTCTCTCACTCTCTCTCTCTCTCTCTCTCTTTCTCTCTCTCTGTGGTCTGTAAGATCTGAGGAATGGGGGGGGGGGGGGGGGCCCCTGTATTGAGTTAAAACCCACAACCCTCAAACCACCAGCCAACCCAGCGACTCCAGTCGGCCTAGTGTGGTCATGCCACACTTTATATGTGTGTGTGTAAGAGAAAGAGAGAGTGGGTGTGTGTAGCATTGTTCACAGAAGAGTTGTTTAGGCCTATGGTTACAGTTTGCTCATATCAGTCAAAATTACAGTGCTAATCTAATCAAATGCCCACCTTTTACATGAATTAGATATATAAATTAAAAACACATTATCATGTTAATTTTATGAATCATATTTATTTTATGGCCCATTGCTTTGGCAGGAGTTATCTGGTTCTTTAGCTAGTAGTTACTGTATGACCGCCGAACCTCCATTCTCCCTCGTACAGCGACATCCCCGGTTCTCACCAAAACAGTGCTAAAGTATGGAATCAATTCTCATTGGTTGGTAAGCGTCTGGTTTGAGATCCAGCTCATCACAGGCATGAGTGTGTTTCCCACATCATTAACGTACCACACCACTCTGCAGTCGGGCTGTATTTAGTGGTCATGAGCCCTGTGGAGATAATGGGAGCCAGTGGCTTCCTGATGATCACACTGAGCCGCCATCACACACTTTCAAGTGTGTCCTGTTGTAGAAGGTTTTCATGGCTCCAAATTCTTTCCAACATTCAGAATTAGCATGTTGTTAACGGGCGGCAATGAAAGAAGACATGTTTACGATGGCACTCAATGTACATTTGTTAATGCACAGAAGACGCTAAAGCTACAGTGAACTAGCAGAGAGCAGAGCTCAGGGAATGTTTTCTCTTTCAAAAAACACAGTGAAAAATTATACAGAGTATGTGAGGTATTCCATGCATCCACACACGCATCCACTTGTTTAGAAATGCCTGATTTGAAGGGGCCGTCTGAAAGTGTCAAAATCTAACTCAGTTTAATTGGACCAGACAGGTCTGTCATTTGCATAATTACTGTGGTGTTGTTTGACAAAGCCAGAAACGGGAGAAAGTAAAGTTCTTTTGATATATGTGGATGGAATGCATGAAAGAATGAGACGAGACCTCTCCATAATGCCATATGAGGAAACAGTCATAAATACTCATACTTTGGCTTTTGTTTTTGGTTTCCTTTTTAGGCCAAAGTACCTCTCTGTGCTATTAAATTTATGAGGGCAGCCAGATGAAATACTGTGTTTGTTTTTTTCAGTATTTTTTTTATAGTATAATGTGGCTGATGTTTTACTACAGTAATGAAATAATACCCTCTGTCTCTCTCAGGTTGTCAAGCTGCTGAATAACAAACGTTCTCAGGCAGTGGGGATTCTAATGTCCAGTCTTCATTTGGATATGAAAGATATCCAGAATGGTGAGCAACCCAAAGAAGTGTTCTTTGCACTTAGTATGCCCATTGTTAGTGTTGTGTGTGTGTATATGCGCACACTTGGTCTGCTGTTGACTACTTGTCATGTTTCTGAAAAAAAGCCGTTTATATATATATATATATATATATATATATATGCCACATGATGTCACAGCCAATTAAGACGCGTTGTTCGGTGATGTTTATACATCTGATACTGATTGTGTTTGAAAGCTGGGTTGGTTGCGTCTCAGGGTTCAAGAGTAGGTTGATACTGTAGCTCTTAATGAACATGATGATTAGAGTCGCATCCTCTTTCTCATTGTGTTCTATTCTTTTACTGTACTTACAGTTTTAATCTGTTTTTGCATAAACCCTCAATGTCCTCAATTTCTCTGCTTAAGATATTTCCAAATCTGTCTCTGGAGTCTTTTTCTCTCTAATTCGTCACTTTATATCTTGCTTATTGCTGTCATCACTCTGTCTGCTCATTCATCCCCTTGAATGGACTATAAAAGAAATAATGCAATTTCTTCTCGTCACATGTTCGGGAATGTTAGTCCTGTCTTGGAGCGCCCAGAGCAATCTAGAACTCTTTGTTGTGGATTTTTATGTGGTGAAGGAGTTACTGAAATAGAATACAAAGGAAAAAGGCCAAATACTAAGACAATTAATTAGTAAAAATAGGAAAATGTTTTAGAAAGGTTGATTATTTCACACATATATCTTCAAACTGTCTAAACTTATCTTTTGTTCCTTTTCTCATCCAGATAATGATCTGTGCATTTCTTCTTTGGATTAAATTAATAAGATTACCTATGAAAAGCAAAGAGACAGCAGTGAAATAGTAATTATTATTAAATATGATATGATATTAATTATATTTTTTCAGTTAATCTTCTGTGCAGGTTACATCCATATGACAGTATGGTCACACACTGTGAAACTAGTCTTTTTGAGTTAGTCAATGAATACTCCACTGTTGTTTGGATACGTTCAACGGTCGATTCTGCTTTGATTTTTACTTTTTAGTCCTAGATGGATAAATAGTGTATTCTTCAGCAACATAGTCTAAACAATGTGATTCTCTTTTTAGTCATTCATTGGTTAACAGGCGGCAGACAAGCTGAATTCTGTTTTCTTTCAGTAACATTTTTCCATGCATAATTTCCCTCCAGTCTAATCCACTGTAACAACAACCCTTTTTTAAATTCTATTATTCTTTCTTTGTTTTAATGAATCAGCAAGGCTGGATGCAGTTTTAAAAACCACATCACATTATGTTAACGGATACCTAATATTTTACACACACACACATATGCACACATCCTTTAAACCGGCGGTATTTGAAGAAATTTTTTACTGGCTCTTTGAGAATTTATGGGCACAGTCCCCATCTATTATGCAGCTCAGTACCCACAATTCAGCACTGGTCGAGTCTCATTGGGGATTGCAATTCCGCCTAATGCAGAGGCCAGTATGTTTGGCCAGAGTAAACCACCAAATAGAAACAAACAGTTTCTCTGAAAGAGCTATTTACCCAGAATCAATACATTCCTCAACATCACGCTTCACCACACTGACCTGGATCAGGCCCTTTGAGGAACTAGGAAAGAATGTCGTGAGTTGGTTTAATTGCAGAGTTTAAAGGTTCATGCAAAGTTATAAGCCATTTTTTACAGTCAGTAGAAATGTTACCCGTCTGTCTCTCTTTTCTTTCATTATTCAATTATCAGCCATCAAACAACATTAAAAAAAAACCTCTTCTCAAGATTACGACTTCTTGTTAGGGAACCTAAACCTAATCTGGTGCAACTCCTCTGTGAATTTCCACTGAATCACTCCCTTTGTGCCAAATTTCTTGTTTCCCTCAGCTGGTTTTCATAAGATCTCATGTTTGAGCCCTTCACAAGCTGAAAAACACTCCTGCATGACTGACTAGAACACAGGCTGCTCTTGCACCAACATGGTGACAAGCCTTTGATTTCTACCCATAACAGTCTCAGAGTTTCACAAGTCAGCTCGGTGTTTATGCGTATGTGAGATTGGATTCCTCAACGTGTGACGCCGACCCCCTCCGGACCTTTTGTTTGTTATATATCTTTAGTGACTCACACACTTGTTCTGCAGTTCCGTCTGTTTGGGTCTTCTAAACTGTCACAGGACATTGTTTTGTGGAAACATTCAGAATCATGGCAGCGATCACAAAGAAAGCAACAAGGAAACATATGTGTATGATCATGTCCTTATATAAAATCCTTCTCTTCTCTTTGTTAGCCAAGCATTGTACTGTTTTATAGTTAGTGGTGTTTAGAGAGAGAAGGTGGTATGTGTCTGTACAGCTGAAGAATTGCAAACATGGTAGCATTCGCTTGACGTTTGGAAGATAGTAATTATGGAAGTTTGGCACAAACTGAACTTTGTAAACTTGCTAAGTACTGACTGCTTTAAATGTTTGGCTTATGAAATATGTAACAAGAACATAAATGTAGAGTAGCATCTAGAGGTATAATCCTGAGCTAGCATTGTTCACTTAAACAAGGCATTTAATCCAAGGTTGCTCCAGGGGGATTCCTCATGTAATAGGTGTTATTTGGATAAGAAACGTCAGCTAAGTGATGAGCTGTATAATAGTAAAAGTGCACGAATTTCAGGTGATTATAGTCATCGTGGTGTAAAACGTATAATTGTGTTTATAGTTTCAGAAATGTGAGAATTGTTTCACAGATACTCCTACTATTTCCACGGAGCATATCCTAATTAAAGTCACTCTAAATGGGTCAAGATATTATTAATAATATATTATTAATATTAATAGTATTATTATGTGTGACGCCAACCCCCTCCAGACGATTTGTATATCATACTCACTTGTTCTGCAGTGCATACTATTTAATATATTTATTATATTATATCAAATTAAAAAAATAATAGTATAATATTTAAATTTCTATTAATATTGACAAACAAATGCTAAACACGTCATCATTTAGCACAATTTATATAGCACTGTTTTATAATAATAATTGTATTCTTTTTTGTGTGTGTGTGTGTGATGCCGACCCCCTACGATTTGTGTTCTGCAGTGACTCACACTCACTTGTTCTGCAGCATGTAATATTTCATATATTTTTTATGTATATAATAACAACAATATTAGTATTACAATTTCAATTTAAATTCTTATTTAATATTGACAAACACATGCTAAACACATCTTACTTTAGCATACATCTCTTCCGTACGATTTGTTTGTTTGTTCAGTTACACTATTTCATATATGTATTATATTACAAAATAATGATAACTATTAATAATAATAACTATAAGCACATTAAAATATGAAATTATTTAGTATCTCTAATGCAGGAACAATAACTGACCATACAGTTTGAAAGCTTTGTGTTAATCACTTTTTTTTTCAGCTAATAAACTTTAGAAAGCTTTCATAACCATTTCTTCCTCAGATTTTAAATCAAGACCACCACACTAAACTACTGCATCAGTGTTTTGGGGAAGCACAGACCACATCCCTGGACTTCAAGAGACAAATTCTTTGTTTGGAGACTTTGTTGTGGGGGTGTGGGGATTACACTGTTGTTGTTTGTGTATGTGGTAATTGGGTTTAGATCTGGTGGGAGTTGGTGTTGTCAGGTTGATGACAGGTTAAACTACTAAGTCATGGATTGAGCATACTTTTTTCACTCTCTTTCTTGTCTCTCTCCTTCTGTCATGTGTTCCCTCTTCCAATCTCTTCTAAGGCTGCAGTTGTTCTCTTTGATATCTTTCTCCCATAACAGGAGGAATGCTTTGCTGTCTGTCTCCATTTTATACATCTGAGCATTGGCCAGATATGGATTATTTTGTTATTTTTTCTTGTGTGGTTTCTGGAACGCGCCAATGATCAATTTCTCAATTCCCCAAATGACTGAACACACAAAAGTTGGCCCATAATAGCTATATTTAGCTCAGACAAAAAGTGTTCAGTCAAGCCAGCTCAATAACAGCCCTGCCAGAGATTCAAATGCTTTTATTATGTAAAAAGAACTGAGTAAACCCGTTTTGATTGTTAAATCATATAATCGACCATGCCATACTGAAAATATTTACTACCCAAGTTTGGGGTTGGTAAGATTTGCTAACGCTAACGAAAGAAGTCTCTTATGCTTACCAAGGCTGCATTTATGTAATCAACTATACAGTAAAACACAATACAGCAATAGTGAAATATTATTACAAATTTAAAATAGCTGTTTGTTTTTTCATTACAATGTCATTTATTCCTTTGTTGGTAAAGCTGAATTTTCAGCATCATTCATCCAATCTTCAGTGTCACATGATTAATTAAATCATGTCAAAATTCATTAATTTAAAATAAAAATATTAAATTATTAAAATTATTAAATTAAATTATTAAGTAAATTATTACATTGTTTTTTATATATTATATATTGTTGTTTGTTTATAAATTGTGGAACTTATTGTTTTGATTTATGGGCATATTATGGTTATGGATTTTTGAAATTATATTAATTACTTTTATTTTGGTATTATTGGAAAAAACAAGTGTTGTGGTATTTTAGTTCTTTGGAAAAGAAATTAATTTAAATTCCCAGACAGTTGTCGATCAGTATTCCTCATAGTGTTCCTCTGTCTGAAAAATCATTTGAATAGATCTGTATTCTTGATTGGTCAGTCAGTGATGGATTCTCTCATTTTTCATCTCTCTTTCTCTCTCTGACAGCCATCTTGAACATGGACTGCACAGTGGTGGATCTGGAGACACTCCAGGCGCTGTATGAAAATGTAAGCCCACAACATGACAGGATGTGACAGTCCAGATAAGCAGATGTGATGAATCCTGGCGATCCTTATGAAGTATGAATTCCATAAGTGATCATTTATCATGTCATTAAACTCTTAAACCTCTCAGAACTGGACAGGATATACCCTGAGATCTTGGAGCTCTGCCTTGACGCGGTCCACTCCAAAAGAGAGCTGCGGAAATGTGTGTTAAATACCAAAACAAACATGCAGGCCACAAACACCGCTGGAATGAGTAAGGTTTACCATGGAGCCAGGGTGCGTGTCACTGTCTGAGGGAAAGAGAGCGAGGAAATAAAACGACTGGATAAAGACAGACATGCAGACATGGAACTGACAACAGACAGGAAGACAAATGGAGAGGATGAGGTTTTCCCTCTCAAAGAATAAAAAAAAAAAGACAGTTAAAAAATTCAGGGAAAAAAGTTTGAGCAAAAGAATTGCAGCTTATGTAACTTTTTGGCAGTTGCAATTACGTCAGTTTGACATGGCGGCATAAATCAAACCTCTTTCTTGGAAGATCCATGAATCGCTCTTAGATGATTGGCTGCTACCAAATACTGATTTTCTTTAATTCAAGTGTGTGTGTGGGCGCTGATGAGTTTGCACACCATGATTCGCCATGTGTATTGAAGCAACAGTCATAAATCTGGCTGTCAACACAAGAGGTCCTTTACATGTTTTTTGTGTGTGAGTGTAAGCTGCACTTCAGTATAGCGAGATAAAGACCGGGCGACGGGAGTCATAGCCACACACCATGACATTACTCACAAAAGTCTGAGGATATCTTGGCACTATTCTTGCTGTTTTGCTCTGTGTATCATTTTGGGAATATGGCTTTCATTCATGTCATTGCATCATACGTATCTTACAAATTTTTCGGCACACACATGTGATTCCCAGATTAGTTTGCAGTGTTGGTTAAGTTACTCTAAATTTTTTATGAATTACTAGCTACTAATTAAATATTCAAGAGTGTAATTAGATTACTGTACTAATTACACTCTCTTTAAAAAGTTGTAAGTAGGCTATATACTATGTAACTTTATTTGATTAAAAAAACATCTATTTTATAATCTTATTTTATAAATATCTAATAATATCTTTATTTTTTAAAAATATAAAAAAAACAAAAATTAATCTTCCAAACCATGTCTTGAATGTCTTAAATTTGTCTTAAATCTTCCATTCCACTTTAGCCAAATACACTTTGATAAACCGATTTTGTGGGAAATTGCACACACGTCTTTTACCCGTACGTGTCACATAACACGCGTACAGAGCGTAAAGTAGTTTTGGCTGTGTGTAATGTGAAGCTAAAATTGGCAAGTCTCCATGGAATCACTGGTTGTAAAAACAAACAAAAAAGCTGTTTTTTTTTGTCGATCTGCTCTCTGATATGATGTCGATCTGCTCTGATACGATGTCCTGTATTCCTGTGTACACCAGTGGTACTAACACGTGTATGGCGGAAAATCAATGTCAATAAGAACCGAGCGCACAACTGATGCTGGCGCGCGCGGTAAATGACTTTCGTGAGAGGATAACAGATCCACACGCGAGGAAACGGGGACTCGCGAGCTCATTCATACCCTGCGCGCGCTCATGACATCTCCTCTCACGCAATACAAGCCCTCGTGCGCGCGCACGATCATTCCACACGCCCTCGCGCTTGATCTGCTCTCGCCTGCTGTTTTTGCTCGCTCGTACAATTTTATTTTTGACAGTCGAGGGGCGGGACTCCCCTTTTCCGGAAGTCAGTTGTGATTGGACGCCTGTCCAATGACTTGTAATTCACTTGACTTGAGACATCACTTAATTTGTTTTATTTATTGTGGTTAATTAATGTGTAATGTGATTTAATGCATTGTTAATATAGAATATATTCTTACCAGATACTTTTTTTTAACAGAAAGTATTACTAGTGATTGCATTGTGGTGTTAAGAGATATTTACAGACTGTAATGACAAATTTCCATGGTTATTAGCATTGTAAATCTACCAAAAAATCTTATGAATTTTTACATAATTTAAATGGTTCATTATATTTTCTATTCAATGTAAAAGGGGTTCTGGCTTCTCAAGTTAAGATACAGTACACAGCATTAATTATAGCTTAAAAAATGCCTTTTCAGAATTTACTACCGAATACAGAGAAACTATATTAAATCCAGCAAATTATTAAACCCAGCAAAGCTATTACAACATTATATAGTGATCTTAATCATCTAACTTTTTGTAAGCTAATAACTTAATAAGAGAATGAGGCAAGTAGTACACAGCATAAATTATTAAACCCCATCTGCAAATAACATATCTTAAAAAAAAAAATGCATTCATGCTGCCAGAACCCCTTTTACATTTAATAGAAAATATAATGAACCACTCAAAATTGACATAATAGTAATACACAGGATGAAAACAAAAAGCTTACACAACAACTCTTGCTTATTGATATAAACAAGTAATTTATCTTTCATCCAAAGCCCTTAATGGACACTTTTTACATTCTGTTGAAGGTTCTCAGATCCACTTTAATTTTGGTCGGAAAAAAGTAAATAGTGGTAAATGGGGGTCTAGTGGTAGTGGTGAACTACAGCAAATATGACTTTTTCTGCAATTTATTTTAAATATTTTGAGCCAATAACACAAATCATAGTGTTTTAAATATAAAATGTAAACATTTATAAGAATTTTGGTAGATTTACAATGCTAATAACCATGGAAATGTGTCATTACAGTCTGTAAATATCTCTTAACACCACAATGCAATCACTAGTAATACTTTCTGTTAAAAAAATATCTGGTAAGAATATATTCTATATTAACAATGCATTAAATCACATTACACATTAATTAACCACAATAAATAAAACAAATTAAGTGATGTCTCAAGTCAAGTGAATTACAAGTCATTGGACAGGCGTCCAATCACAACTGACTTCCGGTAAAGGGGAGTCCCGCCCCTCGACTGTCAAAAATAAAATTGTACGAGCGAGCAAAAGCAGCAGGCGAGAGCAGATCAAGTGCGAGGGCGTGTGGAATGATCGTGCGCGCGCACGAGGGCTTGTATTGCATGAGAGGAGATGTCATGAGCGCTCGCAGGGTATGAATGAGCTCGCGAGTCCCCATTTCCTCGCGTGTGGATCTGTTATCCTCTCACGAAAGTCATTTACTGTGCGCGCCAGCATCAGTTGTGCGCTCGGTTCTTATTGACATTGATTTGCCGCCATACACGTGCATCCACGCAGAGCACGACCAAAACAATGTTCTTCCACAAGACGTATGCGCTTTTATTTTTAACCACTAGATGGCCAAAAGTCTCATAGTGTAGTAATAATAATGAAGTTATGTGTTTGTGTAGAATTGTGTGTATTTGTAGTAACTTTCTGCTGAAAACTATCTTCCCTTCCATCCCTCTGTTTTTCCTCCAACCCACCCACCCGTTCCCGCTGTAGCTTGAGGCAGTGTTGTTGAGTTTAAATGTTGAGGTTGTTTCTCTTTAGTGTGCGAGACTCCACGCTGTCTCTGACTCTTTCAACCAAAACCACAGAACACCCCCTCACACATACACACACACACACACACACACACACACACACACACACACACACACACACACACACACACACACACACACAGAGTATATCCCCACTTTCCTCTTCGGCTTTTTCTCTCTATTCTCTTTTTCACTGTCTGACTCAAGCACAGTCTAAAGTGTGGATCACTCTTTGTATGTTGGGTTCTTAATCAAAGGTCACAAAGAAACACACATACACACACATGTGTGAAGTATATAAATGTATTTTCCCATTTTGAAATCACATTTTCCCTTTCTTAGTGTACTTTCATTCTATTCTTTTGTCAACCTCACAGAGAGCTCAAAAAGAAGAGATGGATCAGATTGAGAAACATATCAAGTCTTCAAAAAACAAAGAAAATGCAAAACCACTGGACAAGCCTGAACAGTATGTATCCATCCATCTATCCATCCATCAATCCATCCATCCACTTATTCTCCTTTTGTCATTCATTTGCCTCTGTCTCTTTGTGTTTGTCTGGCTCTGTCAGGTTTCTTCTGCAGTTGTCAGAGGTTCCTCAGTTCTCAGAGAGGGTTTTCTGTATTCTCTTCCAGTCCAGCTTCACAGAGTGTGTTACATCAGTTCAGCGTAAACTAGAAACACTGCTAAGAGTCTGTACGGTGAGAGAGAACGTGAAGCACACTAGTCAGATTGCACTTACATATATTTCAAGTTGAAAGGTCAGATAGAAAGCAGTGAAGATAACACCTGTGCTTCCTCATCTTTCTCTTCTCTGTTTACAGGCTCTGCAGTCAGGTCAAGCCATCCTGCAAGTTCTAGGTTTGGTTCTAGCATTCGGGAACATTATGAACGGGGGCAACCGAAGCAGAGGACAGGCAGACGGATTTACCCTTGACATCCTGCCCAAGTTAAAAGATGTCAAGAGTAGTGTGAGTAAATATGAGATCACTGTCACCAGTTTAAATAGACAGTTCACCCCAACAAGACACAAAAAGAAGAATGTTTCTGTCTGTTTATGGTCATACAATGAAAACCAAGAGGGTCTTAAACAACATTGGATCCCATTGACTTTCATTGAATGGAAATATATCCCTTTAAGTTACAATTTTGCTGGTCAACATCATGCCTGTGCATATCCACCAGCTAGACCAGCACAGAACCAGCATAAACTCTAGTATGAACATGCATGGAAATTCCCATAGTGTAGTTTGGTGGACTCCTGACCCCACTGACTAGGTCATAAACAGGCCTCTTTTTGGCAGTAACACTCACAATGAGCAGTCTATACAGTAGTGTCAAGTACTGCAGTAGCCTACAGTATATCCACATCGCATGCGTTCTGTGCTTCTGCACACGTGCCAAGAGCGAGCGAGCAGGTCTGGCCTCTTATTCACAACCGCTTTGAGCTAAATGAGTGTATACAATCCTAAAACATGAAAAATGATTATTCTCCTGTGTTTATTTCCATCTCTCGTCTCCTTCTCTCGCTCCATCAGGATAATTCTCAGAGCCTGCTGTCCTACATAGTTGCTTACTATCTACGACATTTTGATGAGGTAGGTTTGGCCAGCTGTTTATTTCATTGGCTCGACTAACAGACCCCCTGGTCCCTTAGAATCACCCTTCATGTTAGACAAAAATGTGTCTTTGTTTTTGGTTTCATTACTTTGATTTGCCTTTCTTTCCCTTCACCATATAGACAAACGGCTGCTCTGAACGAGCAGAGCTCTTTGATTGCTTGATGTCCTTTTTGGACACAGATTAAAAGGGCTGTATTGTAAATACCGTCAGCAGTCAGTCCAGATGTTGTGAATGTCATGTCCAAATTGACAAAATATGATCCACAGGTTGTTGAAATGCTTCTAGCTTTCAGGCAAATTATAAGAACGCATATGTGTGCATGTCTATGCGATTGCGAGCGGCTCTGACCTCTGACAGACGGAGCTCTATTGAGATTGATTTGGTTTGTTTGATGTTTTCATTGTTTTTGGAATCAAAATGATCTTTACACACCAAACTATTTGAACAGAATTCGCAATCAATTTTATTTTTCAAATCAAGCACCATTACAGATATGATCTCATAAACACAACATCTGTATGATTGTGCTTTTTTCCATTGTTTGTGTGTCAGGATGCAGGTAAAGAAACATGCGTGTACCCACTTCCAGAGCCTCAGGATCTGTTTCAGGCGTCACAGATGAAGTTTGAGGATTTTCAACGTGACCTTCGCAAGCTACGGAAAGATCTGAATGGTGAGACGTGGACACGCACAAAGTAAATAAATGAATACACACATGCTTTTACACACACTTCCATGCATATACATTAGATCACTTACATGCAAACACATGTGGACACAACACATGGACATACAGACAAGCAAGAACTGACATACAAGTGTGCATATACAAAAACACACAGATATGTTTAGTTTGTATACATCAGCACCAGTGACTCGTGTTCTCCTTTAGAAGGCTCATTGATTTTCAAATGGCTGTTTTTATTGAGCCCCCAGCTGGCTGCCACGATCAATACTGCAAATGTGGTTTGTTAAAGTACATTAATGAGAGAGCGGTCATTTTCAGCACTTTACCGAGAGGTCTTACCTGTTCTTACAGGCCTAAAGCACTTAAGGTGAGCTGTCCCTATATGTATATGTATAAAATATTCTGTGAGGATGTGTAAAATGTGTTTGATAGTTTGAGTTTTATATAACGGTTAAACAAGTGCTTGAAGTGGGGAAAAAAGGTGCCGGTACTCTCTTGCATGGGCGAATCATGACATTTGAAATTTCTACAGTGAAAAACAAAAATTGGAGATATTGCTGGTACAACAACAATTTAACAACAAATGCGTGCGCATTTCTTTCCAAAGACAACTAAACATTTTCTTTTTAAAAGTTGGTCATTAATAAACTTGATTTTTGAAGTTTGTTAAGATGGGAGGTATACAACAATTGCATGTAAATGGTAAACAACAAAAACAACCAAGAAAACAGCTCTGATCTTGTCTTTTCAGTCATTCTTCGATATGTTTACAAGACAAAAAAAGTACACTCGGGTTTGATTTGGGCATGTATCTGTCTAGTACATAAACTAAAAGAAAGCGTATATTCGGACTAGTTTGCTCGTTTTTATTTATTTATAAAACATATACTTTTACCCAAACTGAATAATAAAAACAAGGTTAAATGGGTTGGCTAAATCTTCTATAAATATTTTTGAGTCTTCATTTTCTTTTCTGACGTAACCTACTCCAGTTTTTGTTAAAACACACTGTGCAAATTCTGTGCATTTTGGGCACTTTTTGTGTGAAATCATATTTATTTTCTCCATCAAAAGTGTGCTTTCACTTTAAATGAGCGTGAGTAGCACAACAAAAAAGACTCGGCGCCGAATCCCCGCTTCACTGCTGCTCACGCGACGCTTCATGCTCGCGGTGTGAATGTACTCATTGATTAACATGCAAGCCGAAAAGAATACGCGCCGCTCACGCTTGCGGTGACCGCGATCAGCTCCGGTAGCCTTTCGCAGCAGTAACGCGCCGCAGATGTGTGCAGTGTAAATAAGGGATCAAACGGCCGTCACGCTTTTTCTGTCAGTGGTAGAGTACCAGCTAGATGCGAGTAGTAGCGGTACGCAAGAAAAAGTGCAGGTACGTTTAAGAGTAAAATGTTGAAGTGCCGGTACTGCGTTCCGGTGAGTATCGCCCCACTTCGAGCACTGATTTAAACATTCTGGTGACAGAAATGAAAAGTTAGTGATTACAATTTAAATCAGCTCAAGATTTTGATCAAGATATTTGTTTAAATAAATAAATAAACAAACGTATATATTCAGTAAATGTATAAATACATTTCAGACCCTCTCTTGTACCCTATTTTTAGGAAACGCCAGAACGGTGCTTTTAAAAAGAAACTAGAGGACAGGTAGAGGGCTTAAACTGCCTCTTAAGAACTGTCTGCTTTGCTCCCTGACCAGTAAAGCAATTTACCAGGGTCTTCAGGAGGTTAGTCAGATTGGTTCAGCTTTGCGCCACGTCAAAGGTTGTACGACCCAGCTTGAGTGCACGACGGAGTGTGAATGAGGTGTAAGAATCCGATTACATGCTCAAAGCTGAGTTTAAATCCCTGCAAACATTTTCATTGCCACACCAAACACACACACACACACACACACACACACACACACACACACACACACACACACACACACACACACACACACAGATGTGGAAATACTCACATTCCACTGTTGGCATGTTTGGCTTGAAAAAACACTGGTGGATGTTGATGTGGTCAAAATAGAACACTGTCCTACATCAAAAACACATTTACAATCAATCATTAATCCGGAGTGAGATTGTCTACCACACACAAATAATAACGTCCGAGCATTTTGAGTTGCACTTGAGCGAGTCAAACATATCAGATGGATTTGCATTTGGCTCATGGAAATTTCGATTGAGGGATGGTCGCTTTGATGCATTGCTATACATCCTATTAACTTCACCCCTGCTGTTAGCCATATTTTTGCGTGACTTAGCTCGAATCCCTAGTCAGCGATTTTCATTGTTAATCTTTCAAAAGCTTATTAGTTAGGCCCACTATACATGTGGTTGATAAATTGTAAATGTACTTTTCCAGAGCTTGTATGCTTAGCTAAATGGTTTGGCGTACACCTGCGGAACAGATCAAGCCTACATTTGTTTAACGCAGGCAAATATTTCTCCTCTGGCAATGTTCTGTGCTTCTCTGAATCCTTAACAGTTCACGTCCCTGAAATCTCCCCGCGGCCCAATAAGCATGGCTTCCCTCTTATGCCAGGTTCATACAATAAATGGATCATCACTACATTAGCAAGCTAAGCTAAGCGCTACAGCAGATGTGCGACACTGACAGCTGGAAGGGGCACAGAGTTATGCAGGCGGCCCGGCAGGTCTTCGCTTTCACAAAGCCCATGATCCAGCTGGCAGGGATATTAGCGTGTGTGTGTTTGCATTGCGCTGATTGGCATGCTAGGCTGTGATCCATCACCGAATGTAGTGATGGAGTGTGACACGGTGAAGCCGTTCGAGCTGTTGTAAGACTCTAGGTGTACACGAACTGAAGCGAAGGAAAGGTTCATGAAATGTGATTCATTAGCATCTGTTAGCTCAGGTCACAAATAGCACATTTTTCGTTATACTGATACATCTGTGAAGTGCAGGAGGACGAAGCAGAAGGATTGAATGTAACAAGCTTCCTGCTTATAAAAGTCAATGGCAGCTGCTTTAAATGCTAGATTGTTGCTGGTCTGGTCAGTTTAATCGGTGAAGACTAGTTGTCTAGAGAATTTTGGATATATGTTGAGGCCATTGCTGTGCTCACTGCTAACAAAAATATGTTCTAAGAACGTTTTATTAAGATTCCCATTAATCTATTTTTTCTGAACATTTTTCAGTTTTTTAAATGTTTTAAAAACTTTTTTCTTGGTTATGCAAATGTTAAGGGAACAGTACATTTAATCATTTTGCAAACAGTTTGAGAATGTTACTTTTTACTGTTACTGAAACAAGAAGAAACAGTAAAAAAAAAAGTTAGACGAATGTCCAACTAAAACTTTCCATGAACAGTGTATAAATAATGTTATAATTATGTTGATAATGTAATTAACGTTTTGAACTTGTAATGTAACTTTGAACTAACATTCTGGAAGATAATGTGTTTAGAACTTTAAGATAAACTTTCCAGAACGTTAGCCAAAGTTCTGAGAACGTTCCCTGTTCAACAGGGAGGTTGACTACTGTATATTACCGTTTGTATACAAAGACTTGAGGTCATCAGTGCATTCTGAAAATGTGTTTTATGAGAGTTATTTAAGTGGCTAGTAGTGGTGTAGCCTAACATAAGATGTTTTCACTGTTTAAAATAAGCTGTTCTTCAGTTCCATGATTGGTTTTGTTTGTTTCTTTCTCACATCTGTCTTCCTGCTCTACTTTATTTTACAGCCTGTTCAGCAGAAACAGAAAAGGTGTGTAATGTCTCGTCTGAGGAGCACCTGCAGCCCTTTAAGGACAAAATGGAAGAATTTCTCACTAGAGGTAAAATATACATAGCAAATATAGGCCCTATTCAGACGGCTATCGTTTTACATGAGGATATGCCATTTGAATCAGAAATGTTAAGATTTTTTCTTTTAGCATCTCACGGATTTAAACAAGAAACCAAAGTTAGTACTCAGAAATGTATTATTGGAGTGAATTCCTGCAGTGATTCCAGAGACTGCATTTATTTTGAAAAACAGTCCTCGTTTTCAGGGAGTGCATTCCAAAGGCAGTTCATGATTCGGTTTTCAGCGTCTCGAAGCAGTTTGGTTCATTTACTGTGAATTGGCTTGCTAAATATATATTAGGACGAATATATGTTTGTATTGTAATTTAACAGTTGTACTATAAAATAAAAATATTTTATTAAATACTCGAAATACTTTTTATTTACTGTACAATAGTAGCAATATATTTTTTAATTTGTTTATATTTTTATTGAATAAAAATCATATTATTAATAATATTTATGGTCCTATTGAATGGGTCAAAAACATTGAGAATGTGGCCTATGAAAACTCAAGTGAAAGATATTTCCAGATATATCTCTAAAAGGATCACACTCAAAAGTCTTCATAGTATGGAAGCATATGGGTAGCAATATTCAATTTGAAATGTAATATGCAAAATGACAATGGAATATGTAAAATGGCAATGCATTTCTGTATTTAAATTTACATTTTCCATTAGATTTGCGCAACGTTGGTGCAAAATGAAAATCTGACTCACGGAATCTGACGGGTCAAATTCTTGACCGAAAAATGTGACCGCTCTTTGTTTCACCATAACTGAATGTAATGTTCAATAAAGTGACTCATTTGATGTGTAACCATCCATCTCCCCTTTCTATTGTATAAAGCATATTGATCAGATATTAATAAATATATAGGGTCACGGAATCTGACGGGTCAAATTCATAGGAGACTAGCCTTTTTTGGGTGATTGTGGAGCTGGTGACGTCATCGTTTATAATTTAGTGTCTAATATTGAAAAAAAAAAAACGAAGCAGCACAAACAATATTTTTACAAAACAGCACAAACGAAGCACAAACAAACAAGACTATTTTGCGTGAACTTGGAGCATGTGGGGGGCTGAGAGACCAAAGAATGACCAATAAATATTATTTTAAAATCTAAGAAACCGAAGCAGCACAAAATAAACCTTTACCGTTGTTGTGCCGAATTTCGACCCCCGCCAATAATAATAATAATTTGGCAGGGGGTCAAAATTCGGCACAACACTGGCACAAACGAAGCACAAATTGAGCCTATTTTGGGTGAATTTGGAGCAGGTCGGGGGCTGGTGAGGTCATTGTCTATAATTCAGTCTAATATTTTAAAAAACGAAGCAAAACAAACAAATCTTTTTCCGGAACAAACGAAGCACAAACAAACAAGACGAATTTGAGTGAATGTGGAGCAGGTTCGGGGGGCTGGTGACGTCATCACCTGTAATTAAATGTCTAATATCTTAAAAACTGAAGCAGCATAAACAAAACTTTAACCGGCACAAACGACCGAGATTATTTTATTTGGAGCATTTGGGGGCTGGCTGACCTCCGCATGACCTATAAATATTCTTTTAAAATCTAAAAAACCGAAACAGCACAAAAAATGTTACAGTACAAACGATTGAGCCTATTTTGCAGATGTTTGCATTGATTGGGGCCATGGGGGGCGGGGCCAATTTCACCCAGTGATTATACTGCAAGTATTAGAACATGATTGGTTAGATGTCAAGGCAATAAGTGTCTTCCTGGCAGAACTTACGCTTGCATTGATTGGGGCCGTGGGGGGGCGGGGCAATTTCACCCAGTGATTGACAGGGTGGGAGGGGGCAGGGACGTGATCGAGTCGGAATGCATTTTCAATTACCGGTATCACATTGAATTTTGCTACATTCATTGCGGGACATTTAATGAAAATGCAATCACTATGTTTTAACTGTGAGTGAAAATGAAATTAAGAAAAATAACATTTAAATGATAATTTTGCTACAGTTTTTGCTTGAACATGTTAAACATGTCTAATTATTTCTGTAATACATTTTAATTTTAATTTTGCAACTTATAAAGCGTTAAAATATGTATTCAATTTACATTAAACTAGTGTATGACATGGCAAATGTAAATTATACAATTGAATTATCATTTTCATTTTCCAAACGTTGCACAAATGTAAATTTAAATACAGAAATTCATTGACATTTTACATATTTCATTGTCATTTTGCATATTACATTTCAAATTGAATATAGCTACCCATATGCTTCCATATCAGAGTAACAGGTAAATTCAAAACTTTATTTTTGGGTCCAATTCTCACTATTAACTAACTACCGGTATTAACTATGACTTTTGCCTCAGTAAACTCCTAATTACTGCTAATTAATAGTTCTACCAGAAAGACTCGGGAGATAACATGATGTAACAAAAGCATATATTTATTAACAGCCCAGCAAGCAAGTATTTATAAAGTTCTTCGGCGTAGACCCCGTCCGTAGCGCGCAATCCAAGGGTAGCGGAATCTGCATGTCCTGCCTGAAGACGAAGGCAGGGGTGCAACCGACCCCCCGGGAGGTATGGGAAGGGACCATCCTGGTGGTGGTGGTAGGATGGAGGGGAATGTTGGCGTCAATATCTGCGAACTCAGAAATGTATAAGTACCGATCTTTTATACTGCAAGTATTAGAACATGATTGGTTAGATGTGAAGGCAATAAGTGAGTCTTCCTGGCAGAACTTACGCTAAAACTTTCATTTAGTAAAGTAATTAAGTTTAGGTATTGGATATGATTAAGGGATGTAGAATATGGTCATGCAGAATAAGGTATTAATATGTGCTTTATAAGTTCTAATAAACAGCCAATATCCTAGTAATATGCATGCTAAGAAGCAACTAGTTAATAGTGAGAATTGTACCCTAAACTAATGTTACCAAAAGTAATTTTTTAGCTTTTTTAAATGATTTTTATTTTTTATGAAAATGCATTACTCAACAAAATCATGTCAATCATTCTAAAATGATTAATTCTCTTTTCAAATCATCTGGTGAAAATGCCTGTATTTTTGTTAAAAAACAATATTGAAAAACAAAATTTTGTTTTTCATTGCCTGTATAAATAAAGTGGCATGAATCCCTCTTCCTAATATGTTAGTTTTATTGCAGAGGAGCCTTGCAAATGTTCCTTTACAGACATCACCCTGGGAAACAATTAAAGTGTTTTGTGAATAATGCTGGGATGGATGTACAGTGACCCTGTGTGAGAGGACAGATGAGGTGCTGAGAAATAAATGTGACTGAGGCTCTGTGACGGCCTCTGGGAGCCAACAAGGATTCTGGGAAATGCATCTGACCTAACCTAGACCCGATCACTCCAGCGTTATTTGTGTAAAGCTAGTGACAAGAAAAGCGAGAGTCCTTAATTTCATTATTTTCACTAATTTCATCCACGTTCCACCCCGACGTGATAATCTCTGATTCAACCCTTTCAGTATTTTGTTTCTCTGATGAAGAGCTGAACGATCTGGCGATTGTGTTTTATTATGGTTTCTCTCCATCTTGTTTATTTGCCTTCTCTATTCTCCATCCCGGCTTCGATCCTTCTCTATTTGATATGGTTTCGGTTCTCTTGTTTATTCCTCTAAGCGTGTCTGAGTCAACCTGCCTGTTCTGTCTGTAGCACTGAAGACTGTTTCTGTCGGCACTTTATTCTTGTCAACGTTTCACTGGCCTCTTTTTGTCTTTCACAATCCAATCATTTCAATTGCCATGGCGTAACCTCCTTTTTTCATCGCTCAACTTGGAGCATGGAAAGTCTCTCTATAACTGTATTGCTATTTTTCATTCTCTGCTTCAATACAGGCTTTAGTAAATGCTAAATATATTGCTGTCTCTCTTTCTTTGTATTCAAATTGGTCCTCGTAACAAAACCCACATGTGCTCTGGCGGCAGGGGTAGCAGGGTGGGGTCCTCGCTGAACGTCCCCCTTCTCATCTCTACCCTTTTGATCTGGAAACTCATGGGTCTCCTTCGCTGAGCTCTTAGATGGGTGACATGACCACGGAAAGACCACCTTCAACCCTCCATTCTGCCTCCAGTCAGAGAAACAGACAGAACGGGGATCGGGAAAAAAAAGACCTGGTCTTATTTTTTGTTATTTTTATGAATTTTAAAGTCCAGGATAGTAACAGTCTCTGGCTCCAGCGCTTCAACCAGTACTGTTTATTTTTCAGAGCATGAAATTAACTACAGAAAGGAGGAGAGGAAGAAAAAACTGAGAGAGACAGGCGTGCGTATATGTGTATGAGCGACAGAGACTGTCTCTGTGCTGTTTGGTCTACGCTCGTTCTACTGATACCATGTTTAATTCTGTACCATTTCCGCTGCCCTGGGCTGAGAAGCAATGTGATGCATTTAATAATGCATTTAAAGGTACAGCAGGTACAGCAGATTTGCACAGAACAATTATACAATAGCTACCAGATGAGCCGGTTTAGTACAATTAGACCATGCTTCCTTACAAAAGAAGTACTGGGAGTAACATGGTACAGTAATGGTGTGAGATGGCAAGTTATTTGATGGTTTCTTGTGCAAAAAAGCATGGTAATACCATGATATCTTTTTGTAAGAAAAAGGGATCCATGCTAAAGTGGTCCATGCAAAACTCGCAATGAAAAGGTGGTGTGGGTGGTTGCCAGGGTAGTTGCTATGTGGTTTCTAAGAGGTTATCAAGTAGTTGATATGATAGGGATTTCTACATAGTTGCAGGATGTTGTTATGTGGTTGTTAGATGCTTCTGATGTGGTTGTTAGGGCTTTCTAGTTGGTCTGGGTTGTTGCCAGGGTGTTGCAATGTGGTTTCTAGGGTATTCTCATTTGCTAGGGTCCTTTTAGGTGTTTGCTAGAGTATTCTGGATAATTGCTTATTGCCCAAGTCTGTACTGTATAAAATTCTGGGACCCAGATATGGCTCGAGTCCCTTCTTCAATGTACATGTAGTTCTAATAAATCGTTTACCTGTTTAATTTTCTACCAGGCAATAAATCACTTAGAAAAAGTCATTTTGTTCTTTCCACAACAAGTCAATTTCAGGTATATATTTCCATAGCATAGTTACACACCAAAATGTAACACTTTGAATGTGTCTGATCATTCATTATCTCCAAACCCAAGTATGAGCAGTAGTTATAGTTATAATTGCCTTAACGATTACCACTACCAATAAAAGAAAAACGTTTTTTGAAGCACAAATGCAATATTTTAAGTCAGTTTAATGAATTGTAGATCTCATGTTGGGGCCAGAAGAGGTGGGAACTGAAGTGATCTGTGTTTTGGGGATTCTCTGGTTCCACAGAATTGTAGTGGTGAGTGGTAAGAAAATGTGTAAGAACACACTGGGCTCATCATTCAATTTATTAGTGGATAACAGGAGACTCTCCGAGCAGAAGTAAATGAAGTGTCATTGGCATTACAGCGGTAAGGCCTTCAGAGACCAGCTTCTCTATCTGCAGTCAAACTATACCTCATGAAATGCTGAGCATATTTTCTCCTTGAAATTTGATGTCAGCGGATTACAACTGGCTTATGTGTAAGATTCTGGAGGGTTTATGTTTGTCATAAAGATCATAACCTGCAAGGACCTATACATACATGTATGTGCACAATCTCACGTAAATCAGCTCTCACTTTGACTGAAATAAAATCATGTTTGTTTAAAACTGTCTGGAACAAATCTCTTATAACCTTCTTATGATAACCTGTGTCATTCAGTGACAAGCAGTACATTTTAAAAGTATAAAATAATAGACTGTCACATTTACAACGTCTCTGTCCAATTTTTATTCCCATAGCCAAAGCAGAGCTGGAGCTCCAGGAAAAACAGCTTGCTGACACACAGAGCATGTAAGTTATCATACTAAGTTTATCGTGCCAAGTGTCTTGTTCACTTATTACTGTGTCATATTGGTTGTGTGTGTGTGTGTGTGTGTGTGTGTGTGTGTGTGTGTGTGTGTGTTTATGTATTAACATCCACTGAGCAATCCACTGAGATTGATTGAAAGTTAGTAGATTGTCTCCTTTAAAAAGTTCCAGTTTTAAAACCTTGGATCTTGGAGTGAAAAAAAAGAGCAAATTTGACACACCAATTAATTTTAAAGGACTTAATGTTCA
The DNA here is from genome assembly GCA_030578275.1 of Meda fulgida. Classification (NCBI taxonomy): domain Eukaryota; kingdom Metazoa; phylum Chordata; class Actinopteri; order Cypriniformes; family Leuciscidae; genus Meda; species Meda fulgida. The sequence goes on along the minus strand of CM060632.1, from coordinate 16,515,475 downwards.
TTGTCTGAATATTGCAGATTCTTCCAAGTACTAGACTTATGCATACCAAAAGATTGCTGTGGGCGAAAATAAATTACACTTGTCATTCTTTATGTAAGAGCATTATTTTTATAAGCTAAAATTTCACATTTCACATGCTTGAAGTAAGCTGATCAATTTCACAATTCCTCAGTGTAAACTTTCTAATCTTATTTTGTAATATTTTGTTCATAGTGTCATGCTTTTCTTTGTATGCTTTCCAGTTTTGTGGAGCTGAGCGTGTTTTTCTCGGTCAAGCCTAAGGCGGGAGAGAAAGAGGTTTCACCGTGCACATTCTTCACAGTGTGGCACGAGTTTTCGTCAGATTTTAAGGAGCTGTGGAAGAGAGAGAACAAACACCTACTGCAGGAGCGGTGAGGAATATTATGCCTCTTTTGTCGTTGTGTTTGCTTAATTGCTTCTCTAATATATTTAATTTCATTGGTATATTATTTTAGGTTGAAAGCTGCAGAAGAGACCTTCAAACAAGCACGGGAGAAGGCTAACTACAACGTAAAACCTAAACATGCATCAGGAATAGTAAGTCTTTCAAAATCCCTCAATTCACATTACAAACAATGAATAACACACACTAACAGTGTCAATTTTAATTGCAAACAGGATCTTACTCTGTTTCTTTTCTCACTCAGAAAGCCAAGCTGGGACAGAAGATGTGAATTTCTGCTGTGCCGAATCCAACAAAACTCATTGTTTCCCCTGTTATTTAAGTCATCCTTTTTTTTTTTTTTACTTTACATTGACTTCAGCATAAATGTAATAGCTATGAGACAATTTTAAGGCTTTGTATTATTTTAGTAAATGGACATGGTCAGAATTGTATCTGTTTATTTATAAACTTAAGCTTTAAAATGAAACAAACGCTTACAATAGCAGTTTAGTAGAATCAACAATCAAGCCCAAACAGAATCTGCACATTTATTTTCATATTTTATTCCATGATAGTGTGCTTAAAGATCTATCCTCTATGTATTTAAATATCGTAAAATATGTACTTTATGCATATTTGTGGGAGAAAGCCACAATATTTAATAACCTAGAGCAGATAAATAGCAGATTTCATGCAGGTCGACCAATGACGAAATGCTGACCTTTTTGTCACTGACATTTAAAAAAATGGAATAACTGAATGCGTAAAGAAATGGCAATCTCCAGATATAATGTTCGACTTTGACCTGTGTAAAGTCTTAAACAGTGTGTCTTGGTTCATATAGGAGGAGAAAGCCATCAGAAGAAACCATTCTTTAACTGGATACTGGATAATATTCTGCTTCCTCTACATGCGTTTACCTACTTCAACCTATGAAATTTACACAGTGTTGAATGATTTGTTGTGAATTTTTCTGTTACGACTGAACTGTGAGGTGTTTAATGACCAGTTGTTGAAAACATGCAAATGCCATTCTTTATTGTGTGTGTACGTCTGTTATCAGTAGTTCACTGTGTGCAATAACCTTTCATATTTACCAAAATGTATTTTCAATTAAAGCTGACAGCTTTGTATTTCATGTGCGATCATTACTTTATGTCTGTATGTGCTACATGGTTAAGAAATGAAATGGAGCAGCTGCATATGAATAATGTGATGACATTTCCTTTTTGAGGAATTTGTAGAAGATGATTACAAACAACACAGAGATGCATAAAAATACTGAAAAGCAAAAGTCGGACTGTAATGTGAAATAATAGATTTATTTTTTAGAAGATGTTCATTATATATTTTACATATATATATATTCATAGATTTTCTATGGTTGATTTGTCATAAATTCCTTTATCTACACATTTTTGATATTTTGTTAAATATTGTCATTAATGAGTGTGTCTGTTAGACTTTAAGGTATCTCAGTTTATGTTGTGCACATTGTGAATTATCATAACAACGGCAAGGCTCAAACTCTTTACAGGCTTGGTCAAAGTCAGCCCATATAGAGAGCCTCAGTCCCTCCCCTTCCGGTGAACCACATGGGACCTTATTTCGGAAAAATATTTTATGGTAGTCAATGGCGAGACAACAAATATTTTGATCCCGTTTGAATTGTGCCCTGAATTACACATGATGTTTGTCAATTTAAAAGATACATTTTAAAGTCAAGAAAGTCGCAGTTTGATGTAAAACTGTTGAGGTATAAGACTGTGAAAATCCGTAATTACAAAGACTACATACCCAAAAGGTCATTGTCATTTTTTCTATAGTCTAACGTAATAATTTTAACATTACACCGTCATGCCTGTGTGTTTTGCACCAGACTGCACACATACGAGCTTGGTGACGTAGTGCGAGACGAGAGATGTAGGCCTAGTTCATTGAGTGATTTTCACATAAAACTAAATGTTACTCTTCTGTTTTATAACAAACTGCGACTTTCTTGACTTTCATAATTATCTTTTAAATTGACAAACATCATGTGTAATTTCCGGCACAGTTCAGACGGAATAAAAAGATAAGTTGTCTCTCGCCATTGACTACCATTCAAATTTTTTCTGAAAAAGGTCCCATGAGCCTGAAGCGGAGGGGAGGGACTTAGGCTCTCTACTGGCTGAACTGAAACCAATGGCATCATTCCATTGGATGCAGCAAAGCCAATGGCAGCACCAAGTCAAAACATATTTTTTTCCACCACTGATTTCCTGCTTAGTCAAAATATAGTGAACCCACTCTATTTTCCCGTCGATAAGGTCCACAGTCCCCCGGCATTCTTGCAAGTCTTCCACTGTCCTTCATTATTGCTGATACATACAACAGCTGGGTAGGTAAAACAAGATGGTGAAGATATATGCTGGTCAAACAGTTTCCACTCTTCTCAAGTATCAAGACCAAGGTTGCATTCCAAATCGCATACTCCCCTACTATATAGTAGGCGAAAAACAGTATGAGAGAATAGAAGTATGTCCGAATTCACAGTACTCAAAAATGAGTAGGCAAAAAGTACCTGGATGACCTACCTCTGGTGAGATTCTTAAGTGTGTATACGATAGATTTGAGAATAGGTCTAACAGTGAAGCCACACAACTGATGCTGGTAGGTCACGTGTGGCCGTGAACTATCTAATTACTTATTCAAAATAATACCTACTCACGAGAGTATGCGATTTTGGACGCAGCTTAATAGAGTCCAACCATTTTTTTGGCCTCATTTATAAAATAAAAACCATCCTACATTTGATCTTGCGATAATTTTTCAAATGTGTGTACGTGTGATTCAGAGAACGAAATTAACGTACGCCACCCTATCTATGCGAAATTTATAAATCACAAATTTCAGATGGTTTCAGATATCTGCCTTGTAAACGCCACCTAATTAATGTCATTTACATATAAAAGAGCACCAGTCAACGTCCAAATCCTTTTCTTGAGAATGGCGAGCGACAAGAAGTGATTTAATACGTCTGCGTCATACCTACGTCGTAGGCTGTGTGTAGCTCTCGTAGCCTGACATGCACCTCTCCAAAAATGTAACAATACGTGGGGCCGCAAGCACTGTGATTGGTCTGCTAGTCTTCCTCAGGTCCAAAAAATTATTCAGCGATAGTGTCGCATGCCTTCGTACGCATTTCCGCTTGCGGATTATAAATGATCTGTTTTACAATATTTAACAACTCAAGCTGCAACAAAAGTCTCTGTCTATTTGCCGCCGCCATCACTGCTGCTGCTTTTCCGACAACGTGCACAACAAGCTGCTTCTTCTTCGGCTTTTCTCTTGATACTGTGGGTTACACCATCAACATGCCAGTGGACACTGCCTACTAGCAGTCTGCATGTGTAACTGCACGTCAACGTGGACAACGATGCAGAAGTATAAATAAAACTGACCCGTAGCCTATAATGTAACTGCGTAGGTCCGGCGCAGAAGTATAAGTACCTTGGTAAGTAAGGCTAGACGTCGGTTTTCAATACCTCTTCGTCATTGTCCGCATTGACGTGCAATTACACATGCAGAGGGAGCATGTGAAACATGAGGGAGGGGTTCGAGCAGATCAATCCCAGCGCTTGCGGTCAGTGTAGAATTGACGCGTACATTTTTTGGGAGGTGCATGTCAGGGTACGCCGTAAGCTACGCGTGCTACACACAGCCTACGACGTAGCTACGCCATGAGTTCGACGCAGAAGTATAATTGGGCTTTAAACCCTGACATGGCGCAAAGAACTTTTCCACGTCAAAGACCGTTTTTATAATTATGAACGTTTTATCAGTTCCGTTTTTTTTAAACGAGGCCCTTGGTTCCAGAAGTATTTTAAAATAAATTGTGTTAAAGAGTTGTAAGCCATAAACTAAACCACCCAGCAATGAGGTGAATCACACTTGGCGGAATCACATTGGTGGAATGTTTTTGCAGAATCATGGGTAATGTAGTTGTTCTTCAGGAATTCAAGTTAAACATTATTATTTAAAAAATAAGTTGAAATAATGTAGACTGATGGCTTCAACAGAAACATTTACCATCGATTAACAACCTCGTAGATCACACAGGTTTGGAACTTCATCAATTCCCCTCTGGATAAAATGAATAGGATTTTTACTTCCGGAACCCAACTGTTGCACTCTATATAGAATCAGCATTGCTGAGGTAAGACAGGAGAATGCTGTGATACAGACGCTCCATCCGTTTTGAAAAGAAAACTTAAAAGAGGTCAAAGGTCAAACATTGTTAATTTAACACAAGACTGTTTACTGTTTCAGTCTTCCATGTAGTTGAACTCTCAGGTTCTTTATATTTGTCAAAAAAGAAGAAAAATCTAGCATTGTTTCCACTGGTGTGCTGCTCGGCAGCTATTAAGCATTCCCGTAGAGCATAATGCGGTACCAGTCCAGACATAATGAAGGTGGACAGTCTTCTGATTAGCTGTTGTCTTTGGCACGTTTCACACATTGATTGCTGGGGCGGCCCCAGTTTTTCCAAAAAAGAACACCCTAAAGCATTGTTTCGTATATGCACCTTCTCAGTATGCAGCATTGACATTAACAGAGACACATTTGCACTGCTTGATCCGTTGCACTTTCCGTTGCCGGTATGGTGGCTGCAGCCCAGGGCAGTGAAGCCGTACGGTGACCGTGGTTATCCGGCTTGGCCGGCAGAATGCACAGGACTGGAATGAAGTGTGGTGGTCTGGCATGGTTGCTGTTTTTCGACTTCGATGTGAAGCTTGAGACGTCAGGTGGCGTGGGATGTAGAAAGAGTTACACTGGCCGTAGCAGAACCGGTTGATGACAGTTCGGCTCAGACAGCCCACCAAGCTCACCGTTTGACGTAATGGCTGTGTTTTGCACCAGTCGCTCTTCAGGTACTTCCTCTCAGTGACTACCAGGGCCTCGCGACTCGACGACAGCATGTCGTGTTTACCCTTCTGTCGTTGTGCTGATGTGTGCTGGGGCAATGACGCTAGTGTGTGGGATGGTGATGACAAATCATTGCCTTTTAGCTTGTATGGGGAGGGGATGGAACCTTGAGGACGGGGCTTCTTGGTCTCCGTAGACACAAAAAGGGTCCATGCCAAAATGGCAGGAATTGCCAGCTTCCAGAACATCCTGAGGAAAGATTAAAAATAGGGAAACCTTTAGTGCATCTGGTACTGATTCAAATGTATACATTGTCAAATGAATGGTCAGTCAATAGCTATATATATTGATAAATGTTTAATTGTAAACTTTACATGTTTAAACCTACTTACTATAATTTACTCAGAAATCAGACAACACTGGTTAATTGGTATGATTTTAATTAGCATAAGTAGAAGGCCGATAAACAATCAGTACTTTGGCTATTACTAAGAAATAGTCCTATTGCATTTCCACTTGACCCACTCATGTGACATATGACTCGAAGTATAATAATCTCCCCAAAAACATGATCATTCATCACCACTATGGCAACCCCCAAAAATTATATTATCATAATCTCTCTTTTACTAATTTTACTGTAAAGACACATTAAGTAACAATTGACCAAAATTAACTAACCTGATGCTAAGCTTGCTGGGAAAGGGGAATCCCCTTGCCCAAATTCAATCTCACTACTTCACACACTAAAAAGGAGTGACTCATAAGAGTCATTTGTTCGGGAGTCGGTCTGTTCACGGTGTATGTTTTTTATTCGCTAATTATGCTCATAAGAGTCATTTCGGTAACACTTTATTTTGATGGTCCCTTTTGAACGTTCTGTTGACTATAAGTAACTTTGCAACTACATGTCAACTAACTCAATAGAGTATTATTAGTAGACTGTCTTCTTAATATCTGCTAAGTCTTGTTATATGACGCTCCTCCAACACACATTCTACTGACTGTAATGACTATATGTACTTTATAAGTACATTTCAACTTATTCTAACCCCAACCCTGCAGTCTAATAATACTCTACTAACACTCTAATGAGAGTTAGTAGACATGTGCAACATTACTTAGTCAACAGAATGAGTTAAAGGGACCATCAGAATAAAGTGAAACCGTAATTTCTGGAGGAATCAGCGTCTGATTCTGGTCATAATGTTCAGAGTATCGGTGTTGCAGCGTCACTGAAGTAGTGCAGGAAACCAGTTAAAAGTAAAGTAGTGTGAGTACACGGACACTACAACGGCCGTGATATGACGTCAGACTAAATTGAACATATAACAAATAATATTTAACATATAAAATAATAATTGTATTATTATAAATAATAAAAACAAAAGTAAAAATATACAATCGACTCGAAAAAATGTGTGTTCTTTTAATTCAGGCAAAAGGTCATGTGGCAAGTACATGGTATGAACACACTCTTAGATAAAGGGGTTTGAGTGATTAATAATCAGTATCTAACCTGGTGAAAAAAATATTTATTCATTGTTATCCTCATTATTTTCATCTGCAACAGCATTGTGAACAGCAGAAAATTAAATTAAACTTAATGTGGAGGATGTGACAAAATGATTGACAGGGCAGTTTAAACGGTTACAGGCTGCACATAACTGAGCAACAAAGCAGTCCGTTAAAGACACAATTATGATGAAGCAGTATGTCCCAAAGCTTGCCTACTCTTCTGCTACACACGGTAGGCAAATTGGACACCACAAATGATTATTATGAGTTATTAGCATGGTATATCCATATATGTCATGATACAAGCATACAACCATGGTGATAGCATGGCACTTTCTGTTAAAAAGACCAGCGAGTGCAGTTTTACAGCAGTTTGTTTATTCTTAAAAAGCTCAATGGTTCTTATGTTATGCTGATAAAGTTAAACCTGGTCTTTGTTCTGAATCCTCAGTCCTGTTTATCGTGGTGCCCTCTGTCAGTTTTGCTTTAGATAACCCTCTGATAACCTCTGATATTTCAGATACTTTACAACCACTGGCATCGTCTGTTTCATTCATTCTCATTCTCTCTCTCCCTTCTCATGGCCAGCATCTGCTTTCATCTTGTCTGCTGGGTAGATTGAGAATAAAGCACAGTTGTATTTCATATATTTAAAAGACACTGTCTTGTTTTAATAGATTTGTTTTGTATGTCCCAACGGCTTTTTGTTATATGGATGTTTTTCAGGACAGACCAACCAAAAGATCTCACAGCAGAAACACGGAACAAAACCAGAAAGCTATTATGACTATTAGATCCTTTTCACATGATAAAACAAAAACAAGAGTTAAGCAACATTCAAGTCAAGAAAATGTGTGAATCTTTTTCCAAAAGATAGAAAACACACATGCACAGACATAACACAATCCTGCTCAGTCAGGTTTATCTTTAAACATGAACTTTCTCTAAAAAAGTACTACAAAGGGGTTCTTTTGATTCCATTTAAGGAATCGTTCATCCGAAAATTAAAATTCATCATTTATTCACCCTTGCTTCATTCCAAATATATATGACTTTCTTTTCTCCACAAAGGGCTAAAGCTTTCAGACTTCAAAGAACCATAAAGTCTTCTGAAGCCAAAATATATCTTTGTGTGAGAAAGACTGTGTTCAGACTGAATTTTACTGAAAATTTCCAACATCTTTGCATATTTCGAGAGTTTGAGAGCGGATGTCTGAATCATGAACAAATTGTTCTTTTGAGTCAAATCTTTTTTTGTGAATCATTAATATGGTTCGCAAAACCAGTGTGAGTTTCTCATTCACAAATGGAACTGATATGAGTCTCAAGTTTAATTCTCTTACTGGAATTTCAGTACATTTCTCACAGAAGCTATCGGATGACTTCAAAAGACATCAAATAAAGCACAAGTCATATAGACACTTTCATGTCTTATGGTGCTTTTGCTCCTTTTTAAACCTTGAAAGCTTCAGTCCCGATTCCTTATAACTGCTTTGAAAAGAGCGACCAGCACAGTCTTCAGAATTTCTTTTTTTAAAACAACATGACGATGAGTATGAAATTGTGATATTTGGGTGAACTGTCTCTTTAAGCTCTATAAATCTGGGTTACTGGGGAGAATTGGCTACAGTTCACTGTGACTCACACGGCGGCAGAAAGGAATGGATTAATCATCCGTATCTCCCTCCGTCAGTGTCGCTGGCAGCCATTAATGCTGTTTACTTTTACACCAGTCCCAGAATGCTCATGCAAATAAACAGGGCCGACCCATCAAAAGGGAACGCTACAGAAGCCATGAGGTCACAAGGAAGTGGCCTTTATGTCTCTGCTGAGGCAGGGTTAAATAATGAGGGCTTTGCTTATGCCGGTGGTGAGATATGCAGGGGACATGTAAACCGTGGGGAGAGCACCATGTGAACGTTATTAGATCAGGATGTGGAAAGTTTAGCAGTCTTGGGTTTCTCTCCTTCAGATGACCACAAGCTGACTAGAGGGTTTGGTTTACTGGTAGCTCAAGATTATGTGTGAAGAAGCAGGGAATGCTGGGATGTGACACTCAAAAGGCTGTGACCGTACATGCACAAACATCACAGCGCTAAATTGTCCATACCTGAAACTGATTTAAGATCTGTGGGAGTAAAAGTGAAACACACACACAAACACACACACGCACGCGCACACACGCGCACACACACACACACACACACACACACACACACACACACACACACACACACACACACACACACACACACACACACACACACACACACACACACACACACACACACACACACACAAATCTCCCTTGAGAAAAATTGTGATTTGGAGATAATGACATGTCTAGTTGGAACATACGCAAGTAAATAAATACAAAACCTTCTATATCTCTGTCCCATCTGTCTGTCTATGTGAGAAAGTCAGCGACAGATCATCCACACTGTAAACATTTTTGTAGATTTACAGCATAAACAAATGCAGTTGCTGTACTTTCACTGCCATTGTTATCGCTAGTATTTCTACACTTATATATAATTGAACTGTATACTGTGACTTCACAGTCATATACTGTAGCAGAATTTCTGTTAGCTTTTGTTTATTTATTTATTATAATGTAGTATCACATCAACAGTAACTTAAGAGTCAATTAATTAAGTAAAAATTAATTAAAGAAATTAATTAATATTAAAAAAGTAATAAAAAGGATTACTGTGAAAAACGTACAGTAACTTTTTACAGTATTTTGTTCAAACCGCTTATTCTCTGTGTAGGGTCATGGGAGGGCTAGAGCCACAGGGGGGAAAATCACTCTGGACAGATGGCCAGTCCATCACACACACACACACACACACTTTAGCAGGGGAAACCCACACAGAGACAGGGAAAACATGCAAACTTCTGGCTCAGCCTGGATTCAAACCTGGGACCTTCTTGCTGTGAGGTGACAGTGCTTCCCACTGAGCCACAATGGCCCAGCCATTACTGTTAAATCTTGAAAAATCTTGTGAAAAGTTTAACATTTCACATTGCTCAAACTGTCATAATGTGCATGACAAAGGAAAAAAAAAATAAAGAAATATATCATTTGACTGATAAGATACATTAAGCCCCTTTCTTATTTCCTGTATTTTACCCTAAAACTGATATTTCACTTCGAATCTTTCTTACAAATCCTGTTTCCTCAGCTGCTAAAAACAGTTTGAGACAGGCTAATGTAAGAGAAGCAATGTAGCATAAAACAACCAAACCTCATTGAGCAGAGGCACGCTCTCCCACATAGCCAGTGATACCAGCATTTGACCAACCACTGTCAAAACCCACAGCGAGCCTTCTCTCACACTTCCACAACATCTCCAACCCAAAACAACAGTCGCACGAAGCCACAAGTCAAACCCTGAAGCTCTCTCTCTATCTCACACCCATACACACATTAAACACCATCGCATGCATAAACACTAACTGGCGCCACAAAATTATGAATTTGACAGGAGTTATCATCACTGCAATTATGTACCTCCCTTTGCCACAAGAAAATCTATTTACAACATACTTATGCAATTTATACACGCACATACAGAGCTGAAGTGTGTTTCCAAAAATAAGGATTGCATTTGAACACATTTCCCCAAACATGCCCCTATCTGCCATTGGTTGTTCAAACAGAACAATGTTTTGATTGTCTCAAGGTGTTCACACTTTTGAGGGGAATTAACCTACTCTTGGCTCACTATAGTTGTAACTGCATATTAAGGAAAAATTCAAGCCCTCAAGTTCTTTTAGTTGATGGGCCCCATTGAGAAAACACTATGGGTGTCAATGGGGACCATCAACTGTTTTGTTACTGACATTCTTTAAAATTTAATTTAAATTTAAAAACATTTTTTAGAAGAAAGAAATTCATACAGGTTTGGAACAACTTGAGGGTGAGTAAATGATGACAGAATTTTCATTTTTTGGTGAACATACCTTTAAGCTAGGATAGAAGAAAGTATTTTACCAAAACTTGAAAAAAATTATACACTTCATCTTGAAATTAGCATTACACACAGTGTCAAGAAAAGCTTTAACATGTCAAATTAATTTATTAAAATTCAGCCCTAAACATAAAATAAATAAAGTCACATGTGCAGAAGGTATCATTTCTGATTGAAGAAATATTTTAATGCAATTTAAAAACTCAACACTACACCTGCCCTAAAGCCCAGTGTAAAACCTTAATGCTCATGTGTTTTCCAGAGACGTTTAATTTGAATAATTTCACTTGAACATATACAAATGTCTGCAATTTTTAAGATATTTAAGATATTTTTTCCTGGAAAGATGACCAATTTAGTGACCGATGGGCACATATCTCTATATAGAAAATATTGCAAATATTGAGATATTAACAGGTTTTGCCCACCAGTCACTAAAGTTGTGAGGTGTGTTCCTGAGTAAACACTCTGAAATGGCAGCATGAATTAAACTCCACCACATGACAAGCTGTCAAACGTTGCCTCTAATATTATTTCCACTTTCAGTTGTTTTTAATTTTTTTTATATATAGTCACCCCAGAAATATTTACAGATGGGGGGGGGGTCATAGAACACATGAGAAAGAAAGAAAGAAAGAAAGAAAGAAAGAAAGAAAGAAAGAAAGAAAGAAAGAAAGAAAGAAAGAAAGAAAGAAAGAAAGAAAGAAAGAAAGAAAGAAAGAAAGAAAGAAAGAAAGAAAGAAAGAAAGAAAGAAAGAAAGAAAGAAAGAAAGAAAGAAAGAAAGAAAGAAAGAAAGAAAGAAAGAAAGAAAGAAAGAAAGAAAGAAAGAAAGAAAGAAAGAAAGAAAGAAAGAAAGAAAGAAAGAAAGAAAGAAAGAAACTTTCATTGTAAAATCTATTTTCTTTCTCTCTCACATGATGGTGATTCCTCTCGCCATATGCAAGAGACTTTCCATGGATTTTTTTGGCAATGATTTTTCCAGGGTAGGTTGCCATGTCTTTCCCCAACCCTCCCCATTACATGGCTGGAGACTCAAACACACACGCATTCACACCTATGGACAATTTAGCGTTTCCAATTCACCAACACTGCATGTATTTGGATTGTGGGGGAAAGCGGCGCACCCGGAGGAAACTCACACAGACACAGGGAGAACATGCGACCCCCACACAGAAAGGACTCCTGGCCCAGCCGGGACACGAACCGGGGACCTTCTCGCTGTGAGGCGACAGTGCTACCCACTAAACTCAACAGTTAACTGTCCTGTACAAAGTATTCGTTCCACACCACAACAACAGAACATAAATTGAACACAAGAACATGAATGCCACCTGTGAATCATACCGTTTACCAGCGACCAAAGAAAACAATAAGTAATACAAAAAGGTTTCTAAACTCCAGATGAATCTAGATTAGAGTTCAGCTAAAGCACAGGCCAAGGGTGCAGTATAAAGTGCTTCCATGGTGTGATTTTGTCACCATGTGGAATGTATCTAGATCACTGAGAGTAGATGGAATATCTGTGGTTTAGGACTGTTGTGTCAGACTCATGCTACAATACTGAGGTTTAAAGTGTGGTTGAGCAGTTCAACCATATCAATGACTGAATTCTCTGATGGCTGTCGTCACATAATGCTTTGAGTCTGACTTCAGCTCCCTCAAATACATGCACAGCACACAGTCAAGTGCATTTCCCATTCACATCTGTTAATGTATGATAATTACAGTTACAAGAAATGAATCTTAACCTAACCCTTATTACAATATCAAAAACCTCCCCTAATATTTACCATTTTATAACCCTATCCAACCCCCATTTGTACTCTAGCCCTCAAGGCACACACATTGCCACCATTCTTGATAGTATTGGTTTATCAAGGATTGGTGGGGATTTAGAAGGTCACTGGGAAACTCAAAGGCTGTCAGGCTCAAATCCGCTTGGTTTAATGCGCTCTGAGGGGCAGTCACCACTTTGAACTGAGTTGCGGCTGATCCTTTTCCATGGCCTTCTTTATTATGCCAATCATGCATTTCAGTCGCAAACACACATGCAATGAGCAGGACTGAAGCCAAAACTGTCACACAACCTCACACGCTCTCTCATGCACATGTGCCCATCAATAAACATACACTGTCAGACTCACTCAATCCCTGCTCTTCAAGGTGAACAGTATTGGTTTCATTACATTATGGTTAGATGACCTGCATTATGAAGAACTATACAAGTGTAAATACAAAAATAATATAACATCAGTAGTCAATTTAGAGTAGGATTTGGTTCTAAAAAATACCAGGTTTCTTAGGATTGATACAGTAGCAGAACCCTATTAGGTTCCAATTAGAACTCATGTTTTTAAGGTTCTATGAAGAACTAAAGAACCATTCCAGCATAAAATAGTTCCTTACACTCTTAAAAAAGTGATTTATTAGAATCTATGGTTCCACAACAAACCTTTAACATCCATGGAACCTTTCCATTGCACTAAAGGGCCTTTTTAGTGGAAAACAGTTCTTCAGATTATTCAAATTCACACTAAGAAAGAAAAAAAAGTATTTTTAAAGACTGTTTACAGAAAGGTTCATTGTGGAACCCATAATGATTCTTTTATGGCATGCCTGCAAAAACTCCCTTTTGGACACAATTTTTAAAAAATGTAGACATAATTCTAAATAGAACTTAAAAAACCATTAAAGAATCTTCTTTTTAGAGTATACCTGTAGATCTGGAGTTCAGAATCACGTTTTATGCTGTGAAGAGGTCACTCAGAGGTCAAAGGTCGAGCAGCAGGTCAGAGATCGGCCAGGCTCAGAGCTCCAGACGTGGAGAATCAGGGTGGATATCCATCAGAGGTACAGAACGTTTCTCGAAGTGTTCCTGAAGATCGTGCCGTGTGCCCTTTGAGTCCAGCTTGCAGAGGCCAAACTGAAGCAGTCACGCTTTATGGCTCATAGTTCCCCAGTTTCACTCATTTATGTGGCATCTAGCTCACATTCTGTTTCACTGAGTCCTTCCCGGTGAGTCTTTGCATCATATTCTCCCTGATTTACTGTCAAATCCCAGTGGCTCTCCAAAGAGAAGTGTGTGAGTGTGAAGAGAGCAGAAAGAAAATCATCAGTTGCACACAAGTTACAGAAAAATTCATCTACACCTCTCTCTCTCTCCCTCCCTTTTGGTCTAGCATTCTCTGATACCTCCCCCAGAAGTCCACTGTTAATCAACCAGTCCTGAAAACATATTGTCTCTCTCTCTCTCTCTCTTCAGTTTCTCTACCTCTCTCGCTCCCTCAACTGCAGTTTGCATCCCTGGTTTAACCCCGTCCCTCTTGACTGCTGCAGTTAACATGCTCACAGTTGCAGTTTTACAGAGAAAAATCTCTGTAAATATAGAAAATACATCAATAAACCAATGGTTTTGATCCAGACGATCATTTTATATATATTTATATTGGTTCAATGAAAAAAGTGTGGGCTCGGTTTCTGGAACATTTGGGAAATTTTCACTGTGGCTTTATTGAGGTCCTGCCTAAAGTTTTTTCTTGATAGTCTTTCCAAATGCAAAATGGTTTTATAAACAAGTTTTGACAGCACATCAAGGCAAGGCAAAGCAGATGTGTTATGTGGCCTTAAAAGACAAAAGCTTTTATATGCAAAACCATTAATCTTTCACTCTACAGTTTATCATTTTTAAGTTGAAATGTGTGTACCCATAAATTTCCATTTGGTTTGGGAGGTTACACAGCAGACTGTTCTCATTTTGTTTTCTCTGCTTATTCTGTTATTCGTTCTCTCATTCTGTTGTTTGTGTGGTTTAGAACTCAGATCTACTTGACCACAATAAGAATAACCTCCCTCTCTTGTTCCTTTTATTTTTCTCTCAATCACACAAACCCACACAATCCATGGTGCGAAGAACATATGAAAACAACCAAAAAGACATTTTACACAATGATCAGACACACATAGCCTATAGACTGTTTTGGTTGAAACTAAAGAGGCTAAAGTACTCAGATGGCATGTTAAATTCCTCATTGTATTGTTAGCAGCAAACTAGATTGTTCTGCTCAGAGCTGACTGTTAGTGTTGGATAGGTTAGTTTGGACCTCAAGATTTAGTGCTGTTCTCACCAAACTGATCCAATGATCAAACAAACAGTAACTCAAGACTCTTCAAGAAAATGACCTGGTGGATGGAGTCATTGCCCTCTAGTGGTTAAAAAAAGCAACGGCAATCAGCTTATTATGAATGTGGGTAGTTGACAATGTGCAAGCATGAATTTTCACAGAATTAAGATTGGATTAATAATTGTTTTAGAAATCGTAAAAACTGAAAAGGTAAAGTAGAATATGTATGGCAAGCCGTTTTAACATTTAATCCTTAAAACCTACTAGTATCTATTTCCATGCTACAGCACTAGTACTTATATCTAAAAAATAAGTAGCATGAAAATAGATACTAGTAGGTTTTAAGAATGAAATGTTAAAACGGCTTGCCAAGTCATACAAACTGCAAGTATGATCATTCAATTTAAAATGGTTTTAAATACTGTTTTATTTATATGCAGATCAAAGTAACTAAAATGCAAATGATCAGAATACCACAAACTAAAAAAGAAAAAAGTATAAGACTGTCAATTTGATTTTATTATGGTGTTATTTTAAAATGAATTTATTATTTAATATAATAATTATTATCCTGCTCCATAACCGGTATGTACGCATCTATGCAAATTAAAGCCCCACCGAGTAATTCAGGACACATTGTAGCATACAATACTGTTTGCTTTTAGCCCTGCATTAGACCGGAAAGTGACTCTAACCTGTGTTCCTTTGGGAGCACTACAGCTCAAATCTGTCAAGAGTAAATGCTCTACCACCGCGTAACAGCTCTGACATTGTCATTGACAGCTATACAGGTCACACCGAGAAACAGAAATCACTGCATGGCTTTCAGACAACGAATTGACTTTAATACCTTTTCAAGTAAAAGTGTTTACATATGGTATAAAAAATAAAGGAGGGAGCCAACAAAGAAGAACAGACGACACAGATTGCAAGACCAGTCGCTTTCAGATATATCCCATGCGACTTCACATGTGCGATAAGCAAACGTGTGCTAAATCCTTTATAGTGCAATAAAATCAATGCAAAAAGAGATGAAATGTGAGTAGGAAGAGATCATCTCTGTGTCTAAAGCTTCTTGATTTTACACAATGTGCCTATACTGTTATATTTAACTGTGGTTTTTATTACTTTACATTTTCTGGTTTTGACATCATTTGATCAGTCTACCGTTGGAGACAGTCCTGACAGACAAAAGAGGAGAGGAGAAGATCATTTTCCTCTTTTGAAAGACATTGCTGCACTTCCCAAATATTTGAAGTCCACGTCTAACTGTCTTAAAGACTGAAACTAGCAAGTAGCAAGTAGAAACTGATGTAAAAATTCAGTCTCTTGGACATGCACGTGATTTGGTCCGTTGTCCAGGGTATCTGGAATCAGACGACAGAGATGAAGATGACAGCGTCCTCATCCTCGGTGGATTGTTTGAGGCTCAGCAAGATTGGACGACAGCAGGCAGCCTCTTCGATATGAGAGATTTCCCCTGAAACACAAGACAAAAAGGGCAAGACACATGATTTTATATGGTATTGGGCAGAGGTAACAGCCAGCATATCAATCTTTAAGCATGCTAAACAGAAAATTACCCCTTTCAGTAAAATTATATTATAGGGATAGTCCCAAAAAGAAAAAGAAGAAAATTGCCATCATATACTCGTCATCATGCTGTTCCAAACTTTCTAGTGTGAGGCCATTTGTTATTCACTGAAAGTTTTGTTTTCCACTGTATTGTATTTATATTAATATAGAAAATATATTAAATTAAATTAAAAAATTGTATTACAATTATTTAATATTTGAATGTACTCTCCCATTTAAAAGTTTGGGATCGGTACGGTTTTTTAATGTTTTTGAAGGAACCCTCACCAAGGCTGCATTTGTACTATTGTGAAATATTATATTATTATTTTAGACAACTGTTTGCCATTTTAATATATTTTATTTAAATATATATTATATTACTAATATATATATATATATATATATATATATATATATATACACTACTACTAATAATATATTATATTTAATATATTCAAGAAATATTTCTAATTATTATCAATGTTGAAAACAGTTGTGCTGCTTAATATTTTTGTGGAAACCATGCTATTGTCAGGATTCTTTGAACATTAAAATAATTAAAAATAATAGAATTTACTTCAAAGACATTTTACTTTTGAACAATGAGTTAATGATGTTTAATCAAATAATTAATTTCTTTAAAAAAAAAACTTACTGACACTACATTTAGTTTAAGAATAGTGTACAGTATAAAACTTATAAAACAGCAATAGTGATGACTTGTATGATGCTTTGTAATATTTTTGTAGCTCAGCCTCCCCATTCACCTTCATTGTATGGAAATTCTATCTAGACATCTATCTAACGTCTCCATTTGTGTTGAATGGAAGAAAACAAATCAATAGTTTTTGGGTGATCTTTTCCTTCAAAAGAAACATCAGATGTATCCCAGACTACTCAAGTGTTGTTTACACTAATGCTTTTTCGTTTCAAAACAGCTTTTTAAAATGAAGACGATCCTCGTCCATACTGGCGTTTTCATTGCATTTCAGAAAGAAAAAATCTCCGTTCTACACGACTAAAACCACATGACCATTCATGCACTTGGCATGCGCGTAGTGTAAACAGCTGCCAATTGCTCTAATAATAGCTTGCTTCTAGCGTATGTAGGCAGCTGCAGTATTATTAAGTGCAGAGTTTAACTGCACAATGGCTGCTAAAAAGGACAACAAAGTCAGCAAAGCTTGCAGTTCCATCTCAATGTTATTGTTTACATGGTCGTCAAAGCTGGTGTTACAGAGCCATTGAGAGAGACAGTTCTGGTTTGTTATTGTTGTGTTCTGGTAGCGTAATGTGGGAAGCCACGATATGTGGGAAGACTTTTTTCAAAAGACTCAGTTTTGATCCGCAACCGTAGCAAAAGTTATGTATATTAAAATGAAAATGCACTAGTGTAAACAGGGCCTTAGACAGATACGAACAGGAGCAACATACACAGGTCAAGGAGAAGCAGGGTTACCTGGAAGAAATGCCTTCCTTCAAAACAAGTTCTTACTTTTCTGTGGACAAGATAGAGAAAAGTGAACAGGTACACATTTTGGCAGCTGTTGCAACAGAAAACCAAAATGCAAAGTCATGCAGAGTTACAAACCACAGCTAAACACTTCATTTAAAGATGAAACAAATAACAAGAAGAGAAGAGCTTGCTTAACCCTGTAGGAAAACAAGAATTAACATGACATCACAAGGTTCCAGGGGGGGGGGGGGGGGGGATAAAGAACCAAACAAGCTTCATCTGACCAGAGCTGCTGTCTGATTGGTCAGGTAAGCCATCACTGAGGGGGCGGGGCCACTACCACTTACCACATTACGAGTGAACTTTTCAAATGAGGTTCTGCGGTCCTGTATGCTTCCCGACTTCAGTCAACAAGATAAAGAGTGAAAAAAGGGACTACAGCATGGTGTGTCTGAATAAGTATGTGTATATTAAATAGAATTAGGCTAATATATCCATATATTTGTGTCAATTCAAATGTATCAGATTTAACACTTAGTTATTTCCACAGATTGTCTCTTTCTGGAGCTTTTGCACCACTACTTCATTTTTGAAACTGTGGTTTCTAATAAATATAATATTCCCCCAAATAAAAATACTTCCCTTTTATTGCTGGTATTAATACAACATAATTGCAACAAACAAATTCACATCATGCAATCATAACCTCAATCCTAAATACACATTTTGGTATTCCAGGAAGCATGTTCTTGGATTCAAAAACAGCCGGAAGAGAGTGACAGAAAAGTTGAGCTATTTTTCAAGCAGGTCCCTATAAACCTACAGATCATAGTCTGCGATTTATGTTTCTATCGGTGCGTGCATTACACATAAGCAACAAATGCCCCTTAAAACATTTTAACACTCTCATTACAACACTCAAATTAATTAAAGCCTACTGTACAGTTTTTCAAGGGTAGGCTACTGTCATTTTTACGTTCAATGGCGTGCTTGATGAATGAATTACACAAAAGTTATTTGTGTCCCTTGAAGAGAAATGCACAAACTACAAATGCATTACCAACCAAAAACAAAAGCACATTCTTTCTATGAGTGTTATTGTCGCGCTCTCGCTGAAATAGCCTACAGGCTACTACCTAATGATCAGTAGCGGTTCACTAAATAAAATTCAATAAATACTTATTTGCACTCAAAAACAACTATTAAATAATAAAATAACTAGATAACTTGCTGACTAAAATCAGCTTGAAAATACTAGGCTACCTCATGAAACAAATGTCAATCCGTAATTTCTTTACAATTTAAAGGTACTCTGTTATTTCATCAGTCAATTGTGAAAGTCTGGTGGTTGAAAGCTTTTGGCAACATTCATTTTGGAAACAAGAGAATTTGCGAGTGGACAGGACAAAGTTCGAGAGCGCGCAAATAAAATCTGAGCGAGAGCAGAGCCATGGCTGTATTTGTTTTGTGCTAGTGAAGTAAGTCTGCCTGCGAGCAGCGATATTCATTACACATTCAAATAAAGCCATAGAAACGGCCTCAAATTAAAGGGGCTATATGTAGTTTTCAGCGGCCTCTAGCGGTGATGTTTCAGATTGCCGATGTTGATCCGTGTTTTCGTCCGAAGTTGATCCGATTAAAAAAGGTTTCATTTTAGTATTAAACTACATATAGCCCCTTTAACTATAAAAATGAGAGGAAAGTCATCTCTGAAAGCTGTAATCATTTTTTTATTGGCTAAAATGAATAGAGACTATCTCGTGTTTTTCTGTGGGTGTTGGACCATTTCCGTGGGTTCTCGGGCACCGGCGCATAATGCTACTGATAACATGTTCAATGCAAATAAAACAAACAAACAATATAATACACAATACAATCTACTGATTTATGAATCTGACACAAAGATATACAGCAAATACCTCTATATGAGATTAATTTCACATATAATATGATTCAAAAGTTTGGGTTCAGTTCGATTTTTTATTATTATTATTATTTGAAAGAAATGAATACATTTATTCCACAATGATGCATTGAATTGATCAAAATTGACAGTAAAGACATCAATAATGTTACAAAACATTTCTATTTCAAATAAATGCTGTTTTTTAAACTTTTCTATTCATCAGTGAATCCTGAATTTTTTTTTTCAACGTTCATAAAAATATTTTTTTCTTGGGTAACAAATCAGCATATTAGAATGATTTCTGAAGGACAGGAATAATGACTGCTGAAAATTCAGCTTTGCCATCACATTCATTTTTAAAATTACATTTTAAAATATATTAAAATAGAAAACAGTTATTTTAAATAATATTAATACATTTTCAAATAATGCTGTTTGTACAGTATGTTTGATCAAATAAATGAGACTTAAAAAAAAAATCATACCGACCCACACTTTTGAACGGTAGTACATTTACGAATCAGGGCATGTAGATGCAGTCTTAGAGTATTCAAGATGAGTTATTCTATCCTGTCAAATTGCTTAAAACATCTTACCTTTTTCTTAGCCTGCAGAAGTTCCTGGTAGGCACTGGATCTAATGAAACGACTGTAAGAGTCACTCTTCATCAGCTTATAGATGTGTTCCTGGGAGACACACATTTACATAATTATATGGCTTGTTTTAATACATTTTTTGAAAAAGAAAATCCCTGTGTCTGGTAAAAACATATAATTCTCACCTGTGCATCTTCAAAAGCGTATCGTCCAGGGTCTTTGATGTTCTGTGTGGTTTTGTCATAGCTCTTCGAGTCAACATTGATGGCACTGGGGGCTCCAGGAGCCAAAAACTCCTCCCAGATCTCCTGCACCCGTGTTGGCACCTCACGGATCGGCCTCCTCTTTAACTCCTGCGCTGCCAACCAGAATCTGAGTTTTGGATAACAAAAGAGAATCAATTTGCAGAATAAAAAGACAATGCATGCAGCAAAAGTAGTTGCCCAGTGGAACTGGCTGCGCTACTCTTCACCCGCCAGCAGGGGGCATGAAAAGGAAGAGTAGGTTTACCTGAGGTTTTCTGAGCTGAATTCAGACTCCAGGAACTTGAGAAACTGCTCTCGCCCAATGGGATCTTTCAACACTTCGTCGATTCTAAAACCCCAGCGTCTAACTCTAGTCTGACCAGGTTCCTTACTGTTCCAACACACACAAAAACACATTATACATACACACTGATTTGTAAAAACAATAATAATATTTAGTGTGTATTTTTGAAACAGACCTGGCCTCCATTTCCCAGAACGTTGTGTCATCTGATATCCAGGGGTTGGAGGGATCAGAAGTGGACAGGAACGGGTCATAGTCTGAATACTGCTCAGTATAACTCAGCAAACTACAAGACCATCAAAAACAGAGTTCGGGATAAAAGAGAGGAAGGTCATCTATTAGTAAAACAAGCATGTCAAAACATTGTGACATTTTCAGGTGACATTACACTAGTTATGTGACTCATTTTCCAGTTTAACTTTTCAATAAGAAATCAAAAACATTGGTGTTGGGGAATGTTTCTTTTTGATTGTATAATTCATTATTAAAAGCAAGTGATTACCATGAACCGTGTGTGTGTGTGTGTGTGTGTGTGTATGTAATGCCTACTTGTTTATTTACCCATTTATTTAATAATTTGCTTGATTTTTATTATCACGGGAATTCACGTCCGCAAATTGTGAACCGTTGTCCATTATTTTGTGAGCAATTGTTGATAAAGAAAAATGTCATGCCCAATATTGGAAATATTTCCATTTTAAACCTTAACTATGACTTGGGGATATCATATCACACAAGCAATATGCACACTTTGAGCAAGAGTTCTGGTGGTGAAGAAGTCTCAAACCCTAGACATTTATTCACTACAGAAACTGACTGAGCTTTTGACATCTGACGCTGCATATTCTCTCAGAGACAATGAGAGCTGCATCTACTTCAATATGTGCTGATAACGGTATATAATATAACGGTCTTAATTTTTTCATAATATTTTACTTACGGCCCACACGTATAAGAGAAGTATATTTCATGTTAAACAAGTTGTTTTTGAAATGAGGAGTAAGCTAATCATACATCTTTTATTATCCTCATAGCGGTTATGCAGTGATGCACTATGAAATTATTGCGGGGCAAATAAATAGTTAAAGCCTATTAATTTAATAATAAAAGTAGCCTAATAATAATATTTTAACCATTGTGTGACCTTATGGACAGTTTTGTCTTTTTCAGTTTAGTTTTTTTAATAATTTTGCCTGTGTTAATGCCAACTGTATAAAATGTGCCACATATGTGAATCATTTTATTATTTCACCCCTATTTCCTTTAAAAAAAATCTATTTTGCACTAGGTTCACAAAATAGTTCCACTCAGGACCTTAAGGACAAAAATGTCCCCATTGAAACCCATAAAAACTGCAATTTTTAATCCAAGTGCCATTACACTATAAAATGATGCAATCTTTGTTAATAGGATAGAATAGTACAGTTTTTTGACAAATATATTTTGTCCTCTATGGACCTATGTGTAACTTTTCTAAAATTGACACATAAGGGTTAATACAAAAATTTGAAATGCCAAATCCTCTTGATATGCTGACAGCTGATGCTTTTGATATCTATGGATATCGTCGATACACAATATCATCGTCTATCGGTGCAACATGGTGTGGTGGCAAATCAGGTCCTCTCTTGAAATCGGGTCTCTGTTAGGACTACATTATACCGACCATTAATGTCTGTATTAGTTAGCTTACGTACTAGCATAGCAGGGGCGTTTCCTCCGAGGAGGCAAGCGAGGCAGTGCCTCCTCAAAAAATTGGATGAGAAAATAATCCATATTACAAAATGTGACATTAAAAAGTGTATAAATCAATTGTTTTTCTAAAATAACACTGTCCAACAGTGACACCTGCAGGTAAAGTTACAGCGGGAGGCAGGCCTCCCCTGAGCCCATTGACTTTTAACAGATACCCTAAAGCGTGTGGTGGGTTTGGTGGGGGGTAATTGAGAATGAATAGGGGAAAGTCACGTGAGAGGAGACAATGCCTCCATCATGATAGGATTGGATATGACTGGTTAAAATTGGTGTCAGATAAATGTTGCCTCTTGTTTTTGTGCACGTTTGCAAATCGGTCTGCATGACACACACACACACACACACACACACACACACACACACACACACACACACACACACACACACACACACACACACACACACACACACACACACACACACACACACACACACACACACACACACACAGAGGCTTTTCTGGAATTTTTAATATGCAGTCGTGTTTTTGCAGGAAAATCTGCAGCACATATCTGAATGTGTTATGCTTCTCAGTGACTTTATACACAATGCAACATTACAATGATCATGAAAACAAATATAACCCTGATCCCAGTTTTCCCAGTTAATATTGATTTTCCAGTTGGATATTATAGTGTGCATTTAATGCACGCTACTTCCTCAAACACTGATGCACATTTTATATTTTGGAGAATAATTTATTGTTGCAAAGTCAGTTTAATTTCACGCTGCACTAAAATCTTAGTGCTTCAAGATGTTGTGGCATCCTAACAGAGCCATTGATCTCACAGAGGAAGTACATTTGAGGACGAGAAACAGAAACATGCTTGTCAGCATGAGCAATATCTACACAGACTATTAAAGAGATCGATAAGAAAATGTTTAAGCACTGTAGAATAATGAAGACCTGTGGATCGATCACAGCACAGACACTCTCTCTCACTCTCTGACTTACCTCTCTGCAACTTTGGACATTTTCAATCGATGCCGGTCTAACTGTGCTTGCCGAAACTTGATCTGGAAAGACAAAAGTGGTAATAGTCAGTGTGAGTGTGTGTGTGTGTGTGTGTGTAAACAGGTGGCAAACACAGCCATGGATGAACTAAAATTTGCAGTTTTCCACACAGCTGCTGAAAAAACAACAGCCAGAGGTGGTTAGCTGGTCTCCTGGCCAGGCCACGCTGGTTAGGCTGATCAGTTCTGATGGTTTGAAAAAGCGTTGGTCACTTTTTTATAGAGCCCTGCACATGCCATGCAGAAGAAAAAAAAATGGATCTTGTGGCCATGAATTAGGAATTTGTTCCCATAACGTATTAATTCATGGCCAGATGTTAATTCATTCCCTCATTTTACTTAAACGGTGGCTACACTGAACTAATTTGATTCCTTATTTTAATTGAGTTAAATCATGGTCACAATTTAACTAAAACAAGGGACTGAATTAGTATAATGACACAAAGTGAACAAATTAATTTGTCATGGGAACGAATTCTTAATTCACAGCCATGAAATCCAACTGGCCAGCCAGATAAACACCAGCTTGGCTAGGCCGGGAGTCCAGCTAGAGTAGACTTTCTTAAACCAAGTGGAATACTCAAAATTAAAAATTCAAATACTCTGCCCATAAACACACAGAATCAACCAGGCGTTACCTGTTCCTGAAGCTCTTCCCCGGTTGGTTGCTTGGCCTCAGCGGCTGGTATGTGGGTCGGGCTATGGCTGCGAATGTCATTCTGAAGGCCATACACAGACTGTGGAAACCATCCGAATAATTTACAACCATATTTACATAAATTTAAATCAGTAATTAGAGAAGAGATTTCTGTGTGATTGCATCAGTGATTGGAGATTTCATATGGACAGCTGCACGATTGTTGAGGTGAGCTGTTCTTGATTGGTAAAGTGTTGCATTTTGTTAGGCTGTCTGATTGGTGGATTGATTTAAGTCTGATTTGTTATTCTGATTGGCTCAGTGCTTGATTTGTTTGTCAAATGCAAAGGATCCATAATATAATGAGTGGGATAACTGCTTTAGTGACTAGTCACATGGTTTAGGAGATTAAAAGCTGAAGTACTTTGCAAGTGGGTGTTACTGGATCACCTTTCTTGTTTTGTGAGGGTTCTTCATTCTGGATGATTTCTTTATGTCCACTTCTGTTGTGTTCACACACCCTGGCTGAAACACACACACACACACACACACACACACAATAACTGTCAATTCTCTAGATGACCTATAATTTATGGTTGTCAGGCAACCATGTTGCTTCGACCACCTAACGCTTTGCACATCATAGACATACACTCACCTAAAGGATTATTAGGAACACCATACTAATACTGTGTTTGACCCCCCTTTCGCCTTCAGAACTGCCTTAATTCTACGTGGCATTGATTCAACAAGGTGCTGAAAGCATTCTTTAGAAGTGTTGGCCCATATTGATAGGATAGCATCTTGCAGTTGATGGAGATTTGTGGGATGCTCATCCAGGACACGAAGCTCCCGTTCCACCACATCCCAAAGATGCTCTATTGGGTTGAGATCAGACCAGGACCACACCCCTAAATGCATTGAAGCAACTGCCATGTGATTGGTTGATTAGATAATTGCATTAATGAGAAATTGAACAGGTGTTCCTAATAATCCTTTTGGTGAGTGTATATACATAGAATCTTCATTAGCGAATATACGCAAGCCGGTTGCCATATTGAAACGGTGAAAGCTGGTCCGTGAACAATCAAGATTAAGTTGACTGTGCATCTGCAACCGTAGTTATACACATGTATGAATATCTTGATCTACAATAGACTTCAGTAGATGATTTTACAAGATGAAGACGTTAGCTAACATGACATTAAAAAGTTTTCATAATAAAAGTGAAAACATTAGTTTTCAAAAGTACGATTGTAAAATCCTGTAATATTGAGTTAATACAGGGGTTTTCAAAGTGGGGGCCGTGGCTCGCTGGAATGCAAAAAAAAAGTAAAAATATTTATATTATTATGAGTATTGTTATGAAATAGCATTATAATAATTTGTCGCATAGCCTATCTGAACATTATACTTGTAATGCTAATCTTTTAGAGATGGACCGATTGATTGGCTGGTGACCGGAATTGGACGATTTTTCATGTGATTTTATGCCGGTCTAATGCACTCGGGCGCCGCATGATTAACATTGCGCAACATCAGCATCACACGTGCAAACGGAATGCACATGTAGGAAACCTCGTGAATTACGGCCGTTTCAGATCGCAAGCGCGAGGGCCACAAATTTTTTCACCGTGCATGTTATTCAATGAGTGCATTCACACCGTGGGCAGGAGCGTCGCGTGAGCAGCAGTGAAGTCTATTTTTGCTGTGCAGCTCACGCTCAATTAAAGTGAAAGCACACTTTTGATGGACAAAATAAGTATGATTTCACACAAAAAGTGCCTAAAATGCACATAATTTGCATGTCTAGTGTGTTTTAACAAGAACTGGAGTAGGCTATGTCAGAAAAGAAAATGAAGACTCAAAAATATTTATAGAAAATTTACCCATTTAAACTTGTCTTAATTATTCAGTTTGGGTAAAACTATATGGTGTTATATATATATATATATATATATATATAGAAAATAAATATTTTCTATGTGCTGTAAGAATGTGCTGTAAAGGGACCTGAACCTAGTGGTATTTGGCGGGCCTTGTCATGGAAAAGTTTGGGAACCCCTGAGTCAATACATTTAAAAACATAAACCAACACATTCTCCCCTGTGAAAGATTATCCAATTTCTTCAGGAATCCGGTTTTACAACCAGAAGCTGCGCAATGTTGTGGCATAATTGATTCTTACTGTGACTGACGACACGCTGACCGCTCCAAGATGGCCAACATGTCTGTAGCTATCGAATATGGCATCTACGTATACATATCTATGGTGGGCCTTACCTGTAAACTCGCTCCTGTTTAAGGAAACTGAAGTGGTATTTTAAAAGGCATGGAACCGTCAGTCAAACAGTTTCCTGCGGGTTGGACTCTATTTTAGCTCACAAAGGACCCAATGTTTCTACACTCAAATATAGGATGAACTTTAGGTCCAAACCTCCAATGTATGTTGAGAGAGAGAAAACAGCCTCAAGACACAAGAGTTCTGTAATAAATCCCATTTGAACCCACACTGGCTAAATATGGACATGATCTGCAGCATCTCACTATTGCATGTCAGCTTGAAACATCAAGCCAAGTTAGCATGAAATTGCTAATGAGAAGGATCAGCTCAGTGTAATTGAGGGAGAAATCGCTGCTTCCTTCAAAACAAACAGCTCAAATACACACAAGGCATAAAGCAATACACACCAGATGATTCACACATTTAGACACTCAAAAACACATGGAATGGTACAATAATAATAATACTATAAAAATATATTCTTCAAAAACTATTTAAGAAAATTCTAATGAAATGCATAGTAACTAGAGTAACTGTGCAACTGTTGTTAGTAATAAAATCCTAGTAAATCATAGGCTCTTCACTTTCTAGGTTAGATCAATATAATAACTGCTAAATTAGTATTAGCCTGAATATATTTAGATACTATTACAAAATGTACATTAATTAATAACAATAAATAGTTCAAAAATAAAATTTATATATATATATATATATATATATATATATATATATATTAATATAAATAAATAAGTAGTAAAATAAAATAAATAAATAATAAAATCTCACTTTAATAAACATATTAAAATATAATATAGGATATATCAAACAGATATATAATATATCATATAGCAAACAATTTTAAAAGTATAGATCAAGTAAGAACATCTCTTTAGGGGAAAACTGCGCATTTTCACTTTTTAATTTGTAGAATATTGTCTAAGGAAATCGATGATATATGATTGTTAGAATGTGTGTTTTAGTTTTATGGCTAGCCAGCAATATTTGCAAGCTCAGAGGTTATTCCATCAGCCCAGAGGTGCTTTAACACTGTAGTGTCATTCCTCTGTGAGGGAACAACTTCAAACACTTGAGAACAACAAAGAATAATTCTGAAAAGGAAAAGAGAATAGCTGCATTGTTCTTACATGGACTTGCCTGCCTTTACACACACATTCACTCACCACTGGTCTGTGCACGTCCCAGAAAGCTCTCTCCTGACTGTCCAGTATTTTCCTCTCAATTTTGTCTCTTTTCTTATCGACTCTGTACAGACAGAACACAGAAGCCGAAACAATTAAAGCATTTAACTTTCAAAAGAAAAGGCAAACATGCAATGAACAGTACAACAAAGCTGAAAAGACATAAATGTGCCTGTTTTGGCACTCAGAGGCACTATAGTGCTCACAGAATTGCCTTGAATTTCAATTTAAACAGCAGAAGTGATTTATAAGACAAGTTCTGAACAATCCAAATATAATTTTGCAGTGTAATTTAAAATCCATTAGAACAGACAACATAAGAACAACCCACAGCTTTATAGATATTTCAAGAGATCCAGCGATTAATATTTTAATTCTTGCTATCTAAAGAGTCACTTTCCTGTCTTCTGACTGTGTGGCATGCTTTTACAAATAAAAAACAAACAAAAACAGCCAATAAAGAATGGGAAAGACCAGAACTGATCACAATCTGAAAGATACATACTTTGCTTGAGCTTCTGCTTGCATAAATATAAACTCCCATTTCCTGGCGAATGCCCGCTGTAGTCGCGCTAAACTCTCCTGGAAGAGAAAAAAAAATAGTATTTTGCCCTTTTATAAAGTCTTGATTATGTTTTTGGGGTCTACAAGAATATGGTTTCATGCTTGATTTTTCAAAAAACGAATTATTTTTCACATATTTTACATTATTGCTGCACCTCTTTTCCCAGTCTGTCTGTAACTCTCTGTTTAGTTCCTGTCTCTATTAAGCCCGCCTTCTGAAAAGTGCAATGTGCTTTGATTGGTTGATTGGCTGGACCAGTGTGTTGTGTTTGGTCAACCACTTCAAGTGTGCTTCAGAAATGTCACGGCCCTTACCTTAACTGCAAGCTACTCAACTCAAACAGGCCTGGCCCCGTCTTAGGTGGAAATTAAATGAGCAATATTGTGACCTGTACCTTCCCGGAAGAAAAATCAACGCTACAATGGAGGTGTTTAAAGGAGTTCAGAAACAGTGTTTACTGAGAAATATATTTATATATATATATTTATATATATATATATATATATATATATATATATATATATATATATATATATATATATATATATATATATATATATATATATATAAATAAATAAATATAGAATAACTCTTTGTGTTTTGTAAATTTGCAGACCTTTTTCTAGCTCAAAAAGCAACATTACACACTAAAGAAAGTTGAAAATAGCATAATAGGACCCCTTTAATAATAGAAAAAGGAAGAGGAGGCACAATGATTACATGTTTACAGTTCTAAGTTCAACATGAGAAAGACGTTGGTGGAGAGGGCTCTATCTGCACAGGCCTACTGGAGAGCTTACATGGATTATTCAAACAAAGAATGACATTTCAAACCCAGCTTGGATTAGACATACTTTCTTTTTAAAGATTGTCATTACCTTATTATCTTCTTAATATCTAATATCTAATAATGGCTGAAGTACAAAGCATGAGATAAGCATTGCTACAATTAAGAGAGAGAGAGAAGGGAGAATAAATAGGAGATTACTTACAGCTTCATAATCAGCAAGTTCCAGACGTGCTTTGTTCTGCATTGTTCTTTTGCACAAGTACACAGCTATGGAGAGACGCCAAGAAGTGTGTGAGAAACACTGCTCGCACGTCCTCAAACCTCAGCAGCCCTCGGGGCTTTCAAATGAGTTTTACTAAAATATTTAGTAAACATTTAACATTTCACACCAGCTTTGCACCTGAGCGTTGCTTTGTATTAATTGCTGAATTCATAACAAGCATAATTTACCGAACCCAAGGGACACTCATGCACAACCATAATACAGGGTAATCTCAATTGTGTTCTTAGGTATTTCTTCATAAAGTATAATAACGTACAAAGATGCCATGAACTTTCTTTAAACCTCAAAAATATTCATAAACATTTGTACATCCACTAGATCTATTAGCTCTGTTATTCCCTGCTGGTAAATGGCGTAACTAAACAAAGCATCTTTCTCTATTGACAATCATTCAAAAGTAGTTGTGTATTGTGAAAACTTAACTTTTTTGCAAGCAACATACAGTATACAAAAAAGTTTGCTGTCAGTAAGATTTTTTAAAAACTAAATTAATACATTTATTTAGCAAGGATGCGGTAAATTGATGAAAAGTGACAGTAAAGAAATGTATAATGTTATAAAAGAATTGAATAAAAGTTGTTCTTTTGGAATTCATCAAAGAATCCTGAAAAAAGTTTTATGGTTTCCACAAAAATATTAAGCAGCGCAACCATTTTCAACAATAAATAAATTTCAATATTTAAAACTGTTACTGTTTTTTTTTTTTTTTACTATATTTTTGATCAAATAAATGCAGCCTAGGTAAGAATTATGCTACGTTCCGACTGCATGTAATGTGGCCGAAATCAGATTTTTTTGCTCACATGTAACTCAGATTGTTTTTTCTCATAACAGTGTGAACGGCACAAACCACATGGAATCTGATATTTTCAATTCCGATTTGAGCCCCTTCCATATGTGGTCATAACATAAGTCATATCAGAATTCATGCGACTTTAAAGTCTCTCTAGAGAGCAACATTCGTCACAATTTGGCCTCATGGGAGTCACTTCAAAGATTTTACATACCTGAAGTTATCAAGACAGTTATGAATTTGCTGGCTTTCGTGGCAGATCACACTATAAATAAACGCGTAATCACTTACTTTAATATCCTCCATGTTTACTTCCGTATGACAGCTGACAGCGTGCTGCGTGACGTCTTTTTATCATTCTTTTGCGCATGCGGGTCAGTTAAGGACCATGGGTTTCCATGTTTTATGGGGACTTTCCATAGACATTGTATTTTTTATACTGTGCAAACTGTATATTATATCCCCTAACCCTAAACCTACTCATAACAGCAAACTATCCAACAAGTACAATGTTTTCGGATATTAGCATCTTTATGAGGATATTTTGTCCCCATAACATTGGGTTTACCAGGACCACACACACACACACTCATATAGACTCGTCTCAGTAAGATACAGATAACCGATCTCACACAAAAACTCACCGTAGTCAGTGTTCTCAGGCTCCCAGCAATTTGAGGGCCAGAAATACGGAGTCTAACAGAAGAAAGAGCACAATATGAACTACATTACACATAATGCAGTGTAATGTGAAAACTGGCACAGTTTGTATACAAAAGAAACCAAGACGATTGCAGTTGTTTGTAAAGAAAATTGAGTTAAATTTAACATTGATTACAGTGATTATTGTATATTTACATTAGAAAGTACTGATTAACAACTTAATGTGTAATTATTTGATGGAGCGATAAGTATCCGAGTTTGCAACTACATGTTATTAGTCTACTATGTAATTAACTTCAATAACATGCACTATATTTTGCATGGGTGCTATATTTTAAAGCGTTTCCAAAAGTTCCGTTTCTCAATTTGGCAAAATGACTGACCTGAAATCTGTAGAATGTGCCATCGTCTTTAAGAGTGAGCACATGGTCAGAGATGGGGAAGAAGTAGCCGTGAGCCGCCATCAGAGTGCCCAGATGAAGAGCCTCCACTAGAGAAACAATTAAGAGTGTTATAAGGGGTCCAAATATGAAAGGGCAGCCCAAACGTTTATGCCAAGATAATTATTATTATTTAATAATTATATTATTAAACTAAATTCACATGCGCTGAAACCAAATAGAACAAATGGTATTACGCGGTAGGTCAAACAAAGTAGAATAATGGAGAATGTATCCTGAGATGAGAATAATTTTAGTATTAAAATAAAGGTGCTCTATGGTCTAGGGTATATCATA
The DNA here is from genome assembly GCA_030578275.1 of Meda fulgida. NCBI lineage: Eukaryota > Metazoa > Chordata > Actinopteri > Cypriniformes > Leuciscidae > Meda > Meda fulgida. Next base: position 16,483,739 of record CM060632.1, on the reverse strand, counting down.
GTTCATCAACAAAGTGCTGGCAACAAAGCCTTTATTATTTCATGGCTACACTCAAAACAAAACTCTCCTATGCATTTCCCCGCATGTCTTCCGCTGAGAGCCATGGAATAATAAAGGCTTTTTAATTGAAAAGAGTGCAATGGTCATCCCCGAACTTTGTTGATAATGCTTTTAGGTATGTTTTTCATTCCATAAAATATTCCAATCTATAAGACGTTTCCTTCCCCATTCTAATTGAATAATCTATTTTGAAATTTAAATGATACTCTAAGGTAACTAGGTTATGATGGGACCTAGGGGTCTCAGTCTACAAGAGGAAGCATGGAAATAACATTCTACTGCAACATTCTGAAACAGCACCACACACTCCTCTGCAAAACCCGTACCAGAGGAAGTTAAGCATCAATAAATAATTATCTATTAAACTTTTACAATACAGTGTTTACTGTAAGTGTGCATGTTAGAGTGCGTGTCTGTATTGATTACAAATTAATATCCTTTTGCTTTCAAGGGTGCAGTATGCTTTTTGCAGATGTTGTTGTTTTGATGTGAACTTCCCACCAGGCATGTTCATGAGGTAAATTCCACTAATCAGCAATGTATAAGAACTGAACAGAGAAAGAGAGAGAGCGAGAGATAGAGATAACTTTTTTTTTTTTAAGTTCTCGTTTTATCTCTCCGTGGTTCCAGTCTATTGAGTATACAGAGGGATTCAGTGCACTTATCTGGTTGCCTATTCCCTGTCTGAGAAGAGCCCCCATATCACACACTTACTCTCACATACCTGTCATATGTCAGAGGGAATCTAAAGTAGAGGGATATTCACCATCCTCAGAAACAAATCCATTTTGATTACAGTGTTTCCTTCCTACTAAAACCAACTCCTCCTTCACAGTACCTCTATTTAAGTGTAGACTTTTAGAAAAGCAAATTGGCTTTGATGAATAAATAAAACATTAGTCGGTCGGCCAGTAAGTTTATTAGGAATTGCCACAATCAATGGGTTAAAAACAAATGTATTGTCAAAAAAAAGAAGAAAAAGAAATAAATACTAAATATATTTGTGAATTATTTTTAAATAAAATAAATTCAATTATTAGTGATTTTAATGAATTGCAGTTTAAAATTCAGCTAAGTTCAGCTTTTATTTGATAAGAATAGCTTTACTTTTAACTACTTAAATTACTTGTGTATTGCTTGCTTCACAGGCTACAGTTTTAAAGTAGCTTTCCCATTCTTGTTTTTGAAGAAGTAGATGCAAGTGAAATGTAATTTTGTCATCCCATTTCTTCAATTAAAGGAGTAACAGGAGATGCTGACATTAGCTGTTTGCCAACTTACAGTATAATTATGATTATGGAAATCCTGAATATATTACCCTGTGAGCTGAAGATATGATTTTGACTTTTAGAAAAGAGTGCATGTGAATTAATCAAAATAAAAGTAGTAGATTTTCAATTTCTGCACATCACAGCTGCAGCACTGTCAGTGATGCCATTAAAGAAAAGACTGCATCACCTTGATCCTCGATACATAGATTTTTCAGCATCCACTGGACAATGTCTGAACCTGGAAAAGAAGTGAAGATTATTATTTAAAATTTTGGTCAGTCTATCTAAATTCTATCTATCAAAATTCAGCAGAATATTGTTTCATGGTTAGTAAGAAATGCTCTCCATTCACCAAATTTAGCCAAACTACAGATGATAATAATAAAAATAGTTTTTGTATCAACAGCTGAATAGTCTGCGATATAGTTCATTCAATATTTTCAGTTTGACATTTTTTAGCTAAACTTGATCTTTTATTCTTTTTCTGGACGTTGTTGAGAACTTCACGTACCTTGGGTCCACGATCTCAAGTTCACTATTCATCGACTCTGAGATCAACAGCAGAATCGCCAAGGCAGCCGCAGTCATGGCCAAGTTAAATCAGCGAGTGTGGAACAACTCCAGCCTCACTGAGACGACCAGACTGCGCGTGTACCAAGCCTGCGTGCTCAGTACGCTCCTTTATGGCAGCGAGTCATGGACCACCTACGTAAGGCACGAGAAGAAACTCAACAGCTTCCACATGCGGTGCCTGCGTCGCATACTGCATATCAAGTGGCAGGACAAGATCCCCAACACCGAGGTGCTGGAACGAGCCAACATGAGCAGTTTGTATGCAACGCTCAGCGAAAGACGGCTGCGGTGGCTTGGGCATGTCAGGAGGATGGACGCAGGCCGCATCCCCAAAGACCTCTACGGCGAGCTGGCTGAAGGCACCAGAACCACAGGGCGCCCCAAATTGCACTTTAAAGACATCTGCAAAAAGGACTTGAAGCAATGCGGCATTGCCCCCAGCGCATGGGAGAGACTGGCTGATGATCGCCCCGCTTGGCGACAAGCAGTCCGGCAGGTAATAATCAAAGCAGAAGTGGCACGAAACGACACTGCCGTGGCAAAGAGAGCTAGGCGGAAGCAGTGGCAACAGCAGCCTGACCAGCCATTCCCCTTCTCCTGCACCCAGTGCGGCAAGGACTGCCACTCTAGAATTGGTCTGCACAGCCATTCCCGGTGGTGCAGATAGACGCACCGAGCTACACCATCGTCTCCCGAGACGGACGGCTGCCGACGACGATTCTTTTTCTCCATTGCATCCTTACATTTCATTCAACATTCAAGGCTTGACATTAACACCTCCCAACCCACCAAATGCAGGTGGATTTCAGCAGTGGAGTGTAACAGTCAGTCCTACTAGCAACTCTGGCAGGTTGAATTTTATATATAATATATACATTTTTCAATTGTAGTCTTTTGAAAAGGCATCTGAAATAATGAATGAATTGTCTCGTCAAAAATATAGATTTTTCGATACAAAAACGTTTCATTTGCTCCAGGTGAATATTGTTGGTGTTACAGAGCTTGAATTTCGGCATGTGATTTGCACGTATTGCGCATAGTTTTACTCATTCCCGCAGAGTTTATGCTCACACCCAAAGTGTGCGCACATAAAACGGCCTCAAAGTATTTACATTTAGTTTTTTTCTGTTGCTTATTGCGCTTAAACAGTCAAATACACATAAAATAATGTCAAAATGCGAGAATCTTTGCGAGTATTCATGTAAACAGTCAGTTAAGTTTTAAGTGAACGTAGACAGTTGAGAAAGAAAACATGTGTAACAGTATAATGAATCTGTGCATCAGTTCTTAAAGTGACAGCAGCCTAATATACCTAGCGAAATTATGAGATAATATTACAAATATCTATATGGCAGTTTTTCCCCATGGTATCGATGTCAAAGTTGTTGCCAGTGAAAATGCTGAGTGGCTAGTAACTTTGGAAAACCACTAGCCACAGTGGCTGGTGAGCAAATAAGTTAATGCCAAGCCCTGATTACAGGTTCTTCAGTTTTTCCCTCTAAGTTTTCTCAGAAGAATCATTGGCTCTCTCTCTCTAAGAAGCAGAACTGTATAAATTCTGCTAAAGTTAAGTACAGGGGTTCTGGATGCTCCAAAGAGGATCTCAGTCTCAGGAAAGCTTCGCTGGAATATTTAGTGGATTAACAGAAAATCATAATCTTTACCTCTGCATGCATAAACCCCTATTTGTCCTCTTTCTGTCTGACTCAAAGCAACCAAGAAGTCAACTACTTCCTGCATATTCACCTAAAATAAACGAATGCCTACAGTGCGGTACGCACCTATTTATAATAATTGCTGTAAAACTCTCAGAGCAAAAACATTTTGGCGCAGCACTGTCTTGTACTGTAATTATTTCAATTTTTTTTTTAATCCAATCCTATCTTAATATTCAGAGACAATTATAAGAACACATATGGTAGGTTGACATGATACTTTGGGGAAATAAACATTGGCTCAACTAATGGGAGTTAGGGGTGGGGATATATATGTTTAACAAGGAAGGGAACCCTTTAAAAACTTTGTCATTAAGTATTAATGACCATTTTACACAGCAAAATTAGTTTTTTAAGGGGTGGTTGATTGTGATTTCACTTTTTTCATTTTAAATAGTGTGTAATGTTTCTGTTGGTGCAGGAACAGTATCTGCAAAGTTGCTGCGCTGAAAGTTCAACTTAAACAGAGATATCATCTTTTAAAAATCAGGAAGTTTAATGCCTACAAAAACGACTCGACTACAGCGAGATACATCCCGGGTTTTATACGTAACTAACCCATACATTTACATCAACCCTCCCTCCGGAATATGCAAAAAAGGGGGCATGGACAATTTCTGCGGCTTTGACGAAGAGGAAGAGTTATAATGGAGAGCTGTCGCCATGCCGTCGAAAGTACGTTATTTTCACCCAGCTGTCAGGTCTTCTGTGTTCGGGCTTCCTACGGACGCTGTAGTTCGTTAACTATGGCTAAAATTTATGTTTGATTATGTTCCTGAAAATTACAATCGTAATTTAGCTCTCTGTACTGCGCATTTTACGGAAGACAGCATCCAAAATCTCCACGAATTCAATGCCGAATTCAACAAGAAACTGTTCCTAAAACATGAAGCAGTTCCAACTTTAAAACCACAGGCTGCAGTTGTTGGGCCACAACCTGTAAGTAAGACTTAATAATTTTAAATGTATGTATAATTTCAGACGATAATGTTTTATTTTTATAAAGGACGTAAACAAATGCCAGCGCTGGCTTTAGTAGCCACTTAGTTATGCTATTTCGTGTCTATGACAAACATGTACAAACATTTTGGTCCTGAATTTGTAATTATGTACTAATTTTGTAAATGTATTTTCCATGTATACTTTATGACGTAATTTTTCGATTTGATCAAGAACGTAAACCAATGGCAACGCTGTTTGTTAATAGTAGCTAGTTAGTTCGTTGCTATTTTGTGTAAGACAAACGTCTATAAAGTTATAAATCTTATATGTAATCGCAACAGCAAACTTCAGCTGCTGTTATCAGTGTACAGTATGGTTTGTTTACAGGTTATATGTATTGTTTATCTACATACTTTTACGGTTATAGATATAACAGTATTGACACCATTATTTACATTTGACCAGAGCAGCACATGCAACTTTCGCCCGTAAAGGTAATGGGCGTAAAGTTTCCGGACAACGTGCACTACACAGTTTAGCCAATTACAACACACCGGCCCAACTAACCAATCTGAGCCCATTGCCTGTTTCTGAGGGAGTGGTTTCATAGAATCAGGAAGTCAACCGGTCGTTCAAATGACAGAGGAGAAAGCGGCTTACAATAAAGGTGAAATTTATGAAAAATAAGGCCATAAAAAAAAAACACGAAGACATTCTATATTGCACCCCATAAACGCAATCATGCAAAGAAAAAAGCAGTAAACCACCCCTTTAAACAATTTTGTTCTGTGTTTCATTTTCAACCTGATCACTGCTAAATTAATAGACCGTGAAATGTTTCTTTTGAGAAATATCTTTCTGAGATAACCCTTACTGACCAATCAAATCCAATATTCCCAAAATATGCACAGAGCCCCTATTGCGCAGCCAATGAGCAGTGAGAGGTGTGTCCCTAGAGACAGCAGAAGCCCAGAGCATGAGAGACTTTTTAAAGCATAGAGAGGCAGAGACTGGGGTGTTAGAGCTTGAAGCTGGCCTTTTAATGAATCCTCGGAGGGACCGCAGTCAGAGGAACCAAATAACATCCTTCTGAGAATTTCTCTCTAGCTTTCTCCTTCCTAATCCTGCCCTTCTAAAAATGGATTACGGCATACAAGGAAGTATAACACTTGCACTCCTTTTTCAGTCTCTGATATGTAAATATAGTGCATCAAAGATGTTAAAGGAGTATGGACCACAGACAAAATACCATAAACAATTATTTAAAAATTAAAAATTAAAAAAAAATTGTGAAAATTAATTGTAAAATTATGGTCTGTAGTAATTGACAGCATGCCACTGATGTGGTCCGTAAACATTAGCTTGAAAATAACATTTATAATTGCTGTTTCAGGATATTAGAATGAAATCTAAATAAACATAATAAGCCAATCCCATAGACAAACAACCCTGTTGTTTATACCCAGAATGCATTGTGCTTCCCCACCAGAGCAATGCAGGCCAGAGACCTTTGATAGAGATCAGGCTATCACCAGAGATACTGGTGCAGCACTACAGAGTTCTGGCAGAGTTTTCATTGTGTTGGTCTTCAGGCTTGCTGTGGGGTACTGGCTCCTGCTGAATTCTGCTTTCTCAGCGCCAACTTGGAACCGCAGTGTATTTAAAACAGGTGTAAGGGGAATTACCAGAGAAGACACTGGGAATCTTGGACAGGAAACTCTTCACTGTACGGATAGGTATGCCGTTTTTCTCATCCTGCATCCTGGCAATCACATCCTCCATCTAAGCAAGAGAGAGAAAGAGATGCAAGTCAATAAAAACATATGTGCATTTGATGCAGCTGCAACACGGGATAAAAAAACAAGAATACAAATCAGGGTCAATCTTCAATGAGGTGGAATATATTATATTGTTTTAAATCTTTAAAATAATTATTTAACAAAATATTTAGTTTATTGCAAATGCATCTTATGCACACAAGCAAAAAAAATATTTCTATATTTTAAAATTCTTCAAAATCCCTACATTTTCTTTATTTACAGTTTTCTAGACAAACAAACAAACACATATTAAAGTGGTCTCAGACTTTTGGACTCCACTGTAATGTAATGTAATATAATATAACACAATACAATATAACAAATCTTTGTTAGATTTAAGCACTCTAAATTCTGGAGAGCCAATCAGGACTCAAACATAGTGAATAATACAGCCATTCACAGTAGAGCGTGAGGCCACAGAACTTCAATAAGAGCCCACGGGACGTTTGTCTTAAGGATCAACTCAGCCTTCAGTAAATGAAGTCACTGGATATAACAACCCTATTTATTAGATGAAGAGAAACCTGGGGCAGAGCGGGACCGATCCTGTCACCAGCTCATTGATCCGCTGACATTTGGACTGTTCCTAGAGAAGCTTCGAGTTAACAAGGTGAGCAGCTCAAAGTGTCGCCAGGGAACTCACACTGGACATGTGACCAAATACTCTACAGCTGCCAGTGACATCACTCCAGCATAAGACCACATCGAAATCAGGTTAACAACATGCGCCCTGGAGACACGATACATATGGAGGTGTTTGTATATGTATATGCAGAACGTGTTGTGAAAGTATATGAGCTTGTACCTGTGAGTGTTTAGATAGCCTGAGAGAGAGAGAGAGAGTAAGAGACAACTGCCTCAAGGGGAGGCCCAGTTAACATGTAGAATTACATCAGTGGGCGCTGCAATGACGCAGAGTGTTTCTTCAGGCTGTGATGGCTTAGGAGAGAATCCTAACAGAAAATGTTGTTAGATTCCCCTGAAAACCATTATTATGACTCCAGAAATAGCTTCTTTTTTAATGTCCAGAGATGAAATGCTTTTAGGTGGCAGTTACCAGCCACCTACAGCGCATACGCACTCACTGAGGGAAAGAGAATCAAACATACACTTTGTCGACAATGCAGACCAGGCTGGTGGGCAAACACTGAAGTGCTAATTTAAGGTAATGAGGGATCGGAGCATTCCACTCACACTGACGACTGTAATAGAAACATATTAGAGAGCGAGAGAGAGAGAGAGAGAGAGAGAGAGAGAGAGAGAGAGAGAGAGAGAGAGAGAGAGAGAGAGAGAGAGAGAGAGAGAGAGAGAGAGAGAGAGAGAGAGAGAGAGAGAGAGAGAGAGAGAGAGAGAGAGAGAGAGAGAGGAGCATATCTATCTGTATGGTGCAATGATGTGTGATGATATGAAGTCCCAAAAGCCTCACTGGCATCAGTCGTAATACTACAGCCAATCTGTGGCTAAGAATTCTTATTAAGCCGACACTGAGATTCATGGGTAAATTTAAATCAATGGCTTAACCTCATTGTTTTAACCAAAATATTCTACAGTGTGGAGGTGGTAGGTATACCAGAAACCAGCAAAATGAACTGTGTAACAATATTTGGCCACGATTGATGGGGGTTCAAATGGTTAGGGAGTCAGACTGGTAACCCAAAGGTTGCAGGTTCAATTCTCAGTACCAGCAGGAAATGACTGAGGTGACCTTAAGCAAGGCACCTAACCCCCAATCGCTTCCCAGGCGCTGCAGCAAATGGCTGCCCACTGCTCCCGGAGTGTGTGTCCACGGTTTGCAGTGTGTGTTTGTGAGTAGTTTGTTCACTACTCATTTCTCCTAATGTGTGTGCACTAACTTGGATGAGTTAAATGTTCCAAGTACGGATTGCCATTTTTGGCCTGCATGTCATATATATATATATATATATATACACAGGTCCTTCTAAAAAAATTAGCATATTGTGATAAAGTTCATTATTTTCCATAATGTAATGATAAAAATTAAACTTTCATATATTTTAGATTCATTGCACACCATCTGATATATTTCAGGTCTTTTATTGTTTTAATAATGATGATTTTGGCATACACCTCATGAAAACCCAAAATTCCTATCTCAAAACATTAGCATATCATGAAAAGGTTCTCTAAACGAGCTATTAACCTAATCATCTGAATCAACTAATTAACTCTACACACCTGTAAAAGATTCCTGAGGCTTTTAAAAACTCCCAGCCTGTTTCATTACTCAAAACCGCAATCATGGGTAAGACTGCCGACCTGACTGCTGTCCAGAAGGCCATCATTGACACCCTCAAGCAAGAGGGTAAGACACAGAAAGAAATTTCTGAACAAATAGGCTGTTCCCTGAGTGTTGTATCAAGGCACCTCAGTGGGAAGTCTGTGGGAAGGAAAAAGTGTGGCAAAAAACGCTGCACAACGAGAAGAGGTGACCGGACCCTGAGGAAGATTGTGGAGAAGGACCGATTCCAGACCTTGGGGGACCTGCGAAAGCAGTGGACTGAGTCTGGAGTAGAAACATCCAGAGCCAACGTGCACAGGTGTGTGCAGGAAATGGGCTACAGGCGCCGCATTCCCCAGGTCAAGCCACTTTTGAACCAGAAACAGCGGCAGAAGCGCCTGACCTGGGCTACAGAGAAGCAGCACTGGACTGTTGCTCAGTGGTCCCAAGTTTTTTTTTCGTATGAAAGCAAATTTTGCATGTCAGTAGGAAATCAAGGTGCCAGAGTCTGGAGGAAGACTGGGGAGAAGGAAATGCCAAAATGCCTGAAGTCCAGTGTCAAGTACCCACAGTCAGTGATGGTCTGGGGTGCCATGTCAGCTGCTGGTGTTGGTCCACTGTGTTTTATCAAGGGCAGGGTCAATGCAGCTAGCTATCAGGAGATTTTGGAGAACTTCATGCTTCCACCTGCTGAAAAGCTTTATGGAGATGAAGATTTCATTTTTCAGCACAACCTGGCACCTGCTCACAGTGCCAAAACCACTGGTAAATGGTTTACTGACCATGGTATTACTGTGCTCTATTGTCCTGCCAACTCTCCTGACCTGAAACCCATAGAGAATCTGTGGGATATTGTGAAGAGAAAGTTGAGAGACGCAAGACCCAACACTCTGGATGAGCTTAAGGCCACTATCGAAGCATCCTGGGCCTCCATAACACCTCAGCAGTGCCACAGGCTGATTGCCTCCATGCCACGACGCATCGAAGCAGTCATTTCTGCAAAAGGATTCCCGACCAAGTATTGAGTATTAAACTGAACATAATTATGTGTATTAAATTGACTTTTTTTGTATTAAAAACACTTATTTTATTGGTCGGATGAAATATGCACATTTTTTTAGATAGGAATTTTGGGTTTTCATGAGCTGTATGCCAAAATCATCATTATTAAAACAATAAAAGACCTGAAATATTTCAGTTGGTGTGCAATGAATCTAAGTTCTTTTTAAGAACTGAATACTTTTATTAAAGAATGCATTAAATTGATCAAAACTGACAGACGATATTTATAATTTTCCAAAAGATTTCTATTTAAGATAAATGCTGTTCTTTTGAACTTTCTATTCATAGAAAAAAAATACATCCTGGAAAAGAAAATGTATAATGGTTTCTACTCTATTTTTGATGAATAAATGCTGCATTGGGGAGCATAGCAGACTTAATATATTTAAAATAGCATTTATAGTACATATAGTATTAGATAGACTATTACAAAGTGTATTTTTTTAATAGTCAATAAATGTGTTGCATTGACCGTAGCGGCAGGTGGGCTGTGAATTCAAACATGAGCCTCAGCCTTAAAAAAATCCATGATTATGCAATATACATATGGATCAGTGTGCATGATCAATTGACAGCCCTAATATAATAAGAAGCATACCAGGAACATTCACACAGACACTTCTCTCAAAACAAAATGTCCTCTGGCGGTATATCTCCAGGGATCAAACATCTGTGTCCACCACACATCTGTGGCTGCAGCCCATCACAAAACAGACTGATAAAAGCCAAGAAGATCAGTTGCCCAGAAGAGAGATATCAAACAGTGAAGTAAACAGACATTAAAGCCACAGGCTAAAATATGGACTAAAATAAATTCACCTCAGAGTCTGAATTAAATTGTTTTAATCGCAACTATAAATGTGTTATTTTTGGTTTTGGATTTGAGCAGGTCGCCATCACAGAGCCTGTAATATTCAGTACATCCCAATTCACACACTTGGAAATGATGGCCAACTCAATTATTAATTTACTAAATGACTAAGCTTTGTCACTGACTCTTGGCAGACTGTGTCCTGCCCTCAATCCTGACACATCTTCGATATATCAACAGTCTTTGCATAACAAAGTAGTTGCCTTTAGAGCTGCTGCCTCCTCATCTCCTATATGAAGACATTCAACATTAATTTCGGGTTTAATCTAAACTGCACAGCAATAGCTTGGTTCGGCTTCAAACTTTATTTCATGCTTTCAGTGGAAAACAAGAGATAAGGACAGGGATTTAATTTACGTTCCAGTTTAAATATCTTATTACAGACAATAGTAAAATTAGTTTCAGGTATCGGATAGTAATACCATGTTGCCCAATTTGTTTATGACAAATTGCTTGTGATGTTCCTCATTTGTCACTTGGGATAAAAGCATGAGCTAAATAAATAAACGCAAGTATAAATGTTACTGAATGATTCACATATTCATGGTACGTCCAAAAACATGATATTCCCATGTTATGTTCAAAAAAGGTGGTATTGATATGGTATTTGTGTAAAAAACAAACAAAAAACAACAATTGCCACGATACACAACTGTTGTTAAATCAAGAAATTAATCGTTTTATTCATCAAGCAAGCACACATTAAACTGATCAAGAGACAGTTAAGACTTTTACATCATTAAAAAAAAAACAGTTTTGAACTGTGATAATATAAGAAGTGTGTCACGATTATGGACTTCTATGTTGATATTCTGTTCTGTTCCTTTATTTCCTATTGTCCTGCTCTGTTTAGTTCCGGTTTCCTTGGTTCCTGATTATCTCGTTTAAATTGTAAAAATATTTCACAATAATTTTTATCGAATAAATACAGCCATGTTGAGCATAAGAGACTAAATCAGGGTATATGCAGGAATCCCGAAGTTAATTTCAATACCTTTTTAAGACTTTTTGAAGACCTTCTCAAAATATTTCAAGACCTTGTTGCCACTTCAAGTTCTAATCAGCAACAAACCTTTAACTTAATAAACAGTTGTTTGCAAATAAATCTATAGAGCACAACCAAAACAACCATTTTTTTTCTGTATATGGATTGGTTTATTGATTGTATGTTTATTTATTTCTATGTGTATCTCTGTGTTGTTGATTTCGTTGCACTGTTTCGCTTTGTCTTGGCCAGGTCGCAGTTGCAAATGAGAACTTGTTCTCAACTGATTTTATCTGGTTAAACAAAGGTTAAATAAAAAAAAAAAATACGGTCAGCAGGCGATCGGGCAGAGGATGCTGTCGTAGCTGTTCTGACAAGTTCAGCTGCTGTCGTGTTGGGTAGTAATGTTGCTGGTGGAGCACAAAAACTGGTGATGTTCTCTGTGGCCAACGGCGGCCTTGTGGCTAGCACCGTGCATGTGGGACTTGACAGCGTTGATGCCCATCGAGGCTACGCTAATCTTCTTTTTACGATATGAACAGTAACCCTCGCGGTTGTTTTCAGCGACAGGCTTCAGCCATTGTTTAAACTCATCCTTCTCCAACCAGGAGTCCGCAAATTTACATTTTCCCATTTCTGAGTCAGTTTCGTGACATGTGGAGAAGGACGACACAACACCTAACTGCACATTTCGCAAAAAAAAAAAAGTGACGTCACCCGTTCGTGGTGCGCGCGCCCCGAGACGATTTCACTGACCGACCAAGCCGTTGTTTTTTTAATAGTAGCTAATGGTGAGGAAAATAAATATATTCATGCATACTTTTTGGAGTCAAACACTTTAGACAAAGCTTGAACAAAATGTAATACTTCATAAAATCGGGATTAAGACTTTTTAATACCTTTTAAGGGCCTTAATTTGCCCAAAATGGATTTATCAACTTTTAATATTTTTTAAGACCCCGTGGACACCCTGTAAATGAGCATAAAAAATATTACTGACCCCAAACTTTTGAATGGTAATGTAAATGTCCATAAAAAAAATTTAAAAAATGCACCATGGTATGTTTTGTTGGAGTCCGCTAATATGCTAATGAAGTTAGTGTGGTAACTGAAGAGATATGGAATAATCTTTCAGATACAAAGCAAAGCATTTCTATTAACACAGCAGTTATATCAAATAGGGATCACATCAAAGCGTCCTTATTCATCAAGCACAAGTGTGCACTTACAAAAAAACAAAAGACTCCATCCAAAATCTTCCACACCAGCTAATTAGCAGAGACAGACACGAAGAAAAACACTCACACACACAATGACACCACCTCTATGTTTAACCCTGCGACTCTGAGCTCTGAAAACACACTTCTCTCTGTGTGTGTGTGTGTGTATCAGACAGCTGGAGATCAGACTGCTGGTGACAGCGCAAGTGTCTTTTCATGATTATTTTGCATCATAGGAGAGAGGAAGTGTTAGTGGTCGGACGCAGACAAGGTTGTTGCAGGAATGACTTGAATTTTAGATCTCTTCTGCTCATTCCCCCTCATCCCCTCACTCCCCGTATCTCATTTTATAGCCAACCCCCCCTTTCTGTTTCCTAGGCAACCGGGGAGATGATGACATCACATACAAATGTCAGCCTAGGAAGAGACAGAAAGAGAATGATTTAGATGTATTTAAGTGTATGTGTAAAAAAAGAGACAATTAGAGAAACGGAAAACAGACAAGAAAAATATGAGTCATTCTACGGTTGCAGTGACAGATGTTGTCACTCACTTTCAGATGGCAATGAGTCAAACTGTAGTGTACACGCACTAACAATCAAAAGTTTTGGGTCAGATTGTAAAAAAAAGAAGAAAAAAAGAAAGAAACTAATACTTTTATTCAACAAGGACAAATTAAATTGACCAAATGTAACAAAGAAATGTATAATGTTACAGAATATTTCAAATAAACGCTGTTATTTTGAACTTTATATTCATGATTCAAAATATTCCACAATATTACTGTTTTACTGTATTTCTTTTACTGTATTTTTAAAATAAACATAAAAAAATCTTACTGACCACAAACTTTTAAACAGTAGTGTAAAACTGCAGAAAAATGTTTTGAAATAAAAAGTTTTGGAACAGCATATATAACCTTGTAAATAATATTTACAAAGATTTTAATTTCTTAGTCTCTGAAAGCTTGAAAATATGCAAAATACTGCTCTATAATGCAACAGAGTGAGATCTGATGTAAAACTGATAATTGATATTTGATAGTTGAATAAGTGATAAGTAAAATTTAAATAAAATATTTAATGATTTATATGATAAAAATTGTGTAGTTCACTAATCGTATCGTGTTATTATATGTCATTAACTTTCCCCAAAGGACCATGATCTTTTTACCAAAAAAACTTTAAGACTTTTAAAAGTTTTATTTTTATTTTTATTATGTATATGACCATGAAAAAAATAAAATAAAACGAAGCAGCACTACTGAGTATTTTTTTGTTTTAAAAATGAATGTAATTCCATTGCTGGATGATGCAGTACATCAGCTCTGATATGTTGATCACCTTTAACCAGGGGGAAGTGTCAATGTGCAACTAACATAGAAGAAATACTCCACAAGAAACATGCAATATTGCATTCTTAACCAAAGACTGATAGAGAGGCCAAAGTTCTGTAGTAGTGCAGCTGTAATATAGCAAGCAAGTTTAATACAGGATTCATTTGTCAATCCTCAACTTCAAACAACGTATATTTTGTTATTTATTGCGCAGAATCCCCATCAGAGCAGTTCAAACTTAAAGTTCCACTTAAATCCCCAGCTGTTACTACAGGAAAAGCGCCTCACCAGAGCAAGCAGAATGAGTCAGGAGCCGTTCACAGAGGACAATGCAAGATGGAGAGCAACAGAAGGCAGACTTTCAAATTCGACCAACTTTAAAACACTCTCACTGAACTCACTTAATGTCTGCCTCGAAAAGATCACATTTCAGTGATATGGGAATAAACAAAACAAAATATTGAGGTAATTTTTTGCAAAATCTATTGAATGATTTTTTTGTCTGCCACAGTCGAGTGTAACGTGACAAAAGTCTGAAATGTATTTAATATGAGATTTAAAAAAAAAAAAAAAAAAAACTATATATGTGGCCTTCCAGCACCCGCCTTTACATCTGCGTGAGAGCAGAGACTAAAGACCAAAGGTATGAGTGCCCTTTCACGGAAAAAGCACATGAATATTCAATAGAGCATTACACACAATTGAATATTCAACATCGGAGAGAGCACTGCTCAGTTATTCACTGAGAACATGATGTGGTTCTTCTCAGCATAAGAGAGCACACTATCTGCTAAGAGAGATGAAACACACACACACACACACACACACCCCTAAAGTTTCCAACTGATTGAGTGGCTTTGAAGTCTTGCTCCAGTCCTGTTGCACACACACGCTGATTCACTCGCTTACACACCAACACATGCCGCACGATCACAGAAAAAGGCCACA
Source organism: Meda fulgida (assembly GCA_030578275.1). Taxonomy (NCBI): domain Eukaryota; kingdom Metazoa; phylum Chordata; class Actinopteri; order Cypriniformes; family Leuciscidae; genus Meda; species Meda fulgida. The sequence continues at coordinate 16,468,697 of CM060632.1, read as the reverse complement.
CATTCTGTCATGAGAACACAAATGTGCACAAAACAAACAAACACTTAATATCAAAGGGGTAGGAGGATATTATTCAGTGTTAAACTCGCCTGTGAGCTGAAATCAGACTGTTTATATGACCTTTTCCTTCCAATGTAGCGTCGCACAACCCTCACGTTCTCACATACACATGCACAAAAACAAGTGAACACATCCATGCTCATGCCATACACACATACGCTCTTTCCACTTTCTGCACACACATGAGTGTTTTTGTAAAAAAAAAAATAAAGACAGCCCCAAAAGCTGCAGTGCATTCTCCATATCCATAATATAAATCAGATTTAGTAAGCTAATGCTTCTCCCCCCTACACACACAGCTTGAGGATGCCCTGTATAACTCTTTCTCCCGCGCACACACACACACACACACACACACACACACACACACACACACACACACACACACACACACTTCTGTCAGGGTTTTTTTCATAACGAGTGTTTCTCTTGGTGCTCTAAAAATGTTGAACAGGTAAATGGTGGTTTCACTTACAAAAAAAGTATCAAAACTACCATGGTTCTACCGTGGTATTTTGCACATAGTACCATAGTAATAGCTTGATATGCTTTGTTGTACCTTGCAGTATGATTTAAATACCATGGTAAATCAATTTCACCATGTTATATATCAAAGTACTATGCTATTTCCAATTAATCACCAGCACTGTGTCTTGGTACTAGAGTACTTTTTTTTTTTGTAAGGGTACATGTACAGTAATAATATTGAAGTACCCTAGAGTACAACAAAAAATATAAAAAATATTGTATTTGAAATAGGTAATGTTTGAAAAATTGTATTTGAATAAATTGTATATAAATGCCATGGTATTAACATTTGACAATCACTGTTGTTTTGCTCAACAACATCTCTCTTTTTGCTCTAAAATGCCAAACAATTAAACAGCAAAATGTCACTTAAAAATACCATGGTATTAACTTTGGACATTGTACAATGGCAGTACCTATTTTAAGGACATGTACTGTAGTACTATGTTATTTTCTATATGTAAGATGGCAATAATAACCTAAGATTCAAACAAAAAGTACCATGGTATTGCAATTTTGCAATCATTCTGTACCATGGTACACATAAAATATCATGGTGTTAACATCTGGTTCCATCTTCACCCTTCAATACTTCACCCTATGAAGTTTTTTCCAACAACGTCCTCATCTTTGTGTTCCAATAATAATGAAAAGGTAAAATGCAATGTGCAATTTATAAAACATGGTAATCTACAGGTCCTTCTCAAAAAAATAGCATTTTGTGATAAAGTTCATTATTTTCCATAATGTAATGATAAAAAATAAACTTTCATATGTTTTAGATTCATTGCACACCAACTGAAATATTTCAGGTGTTCTATTGTTTTAATACTGATGATTTTGGCATACAGCTCATGAAAACCCCAAATTCTTGTCTCAAAAAATTAGCATATCATGAAAAGGTTCTCTAAACGAGCTATTAACCTAATCATCTGAATCAACTAATTAACTCTAAACACCTGCAAAAGATTCCTGAGGCTTTTAAAAACTCCCAGCCTGTTTCATTACTCAAAACCGCAATCATGGGTAAGACTGCCGACCTGACTTCTGTCCAAAAGGCCGTCATTGACACTCTCAAGCAAGAGGGTAAGACACAGAAAGAAATTTCTGAACAAATAGGCTGTTCCCAGAGTGCTGTATCAAGGTACCTCAGTGGGAAGTCTGTTGGAAGGAAAAAGTCTGGCAAAAAACGCTGAACAACGAGAAGAGGTGACCGGACCCTGAGGAAGATTGTGGAGAAGGACCGATTCCAGAGCTTGGGGGACCTGCGGAAGCAGTGGACTGAGTCTGGAGTAGAAACATCCAGATTCACCGTGCACAGGCGTGTGCAGGAAATGGGCTACAGGTGCCGCATTCCCCAGGTCAAGCCACTTTTGAACCAGAAACAGCGGCAGAAGCGCCTGACCTGGGCTACATAGAAGCAGCACTGGACTGTTGCTCAGTGGTTGCATGTCATTCGGAAATCAAGTTGCCAGAGTCTGGAGGAAGACTGGGGAGAAGGAAATGTCAAAATGCCTGAAGTCCAGTGTCAAGTACCAACAGTCAGTGATGGTTTCGGATGCCATGTCAGCTGCTGGTGTTGGTCCACTGTGTTTTATCAAGGGCAGGGTCAATGCAGCTAGCTATCAGGAGATTTTGGAGCACTTCATGATTCCACCTGCTGAAAAGCTTTATGGAGATAGAGATGAAGATTTCATTTTTCAGCACGACCTGGCACCTGCTCACAGTGCCAAAACCACTGGTAAATGGTTTACTGACCATGGTATTACTATGCTCAATTGGCCTGCCAATTCTCCTGACCTGAACCCCATAGAGAATCTGTGGGATATTGTGAAGAGAAAGTTGAGAGACGCAAGACCCAACACTCTGGATGAGCTTAAGGCCACTATCGAAGCATCCTGGGCCTCCATAACACCTCAGCAGTGCCACAGGTTGATTGCCTCTATGCCACGCCGCATTAAAGCAGTCATTTCTGCAAAAGGATTCCCGACCAAGTATTGAGTCTATAACTGAACATAATTATTTGAAGGTTGACTTTTTTTTGTATTAAAAACACTTCTTTTACTGGTCGGATGAAATATGCAAATTTTTTGAGACAGGAATTTTGGATTTTCATGAGCTGTATGCCAAAATCATCAGTATTAAAACAATAAAACACCTGAAATATTTCAGTTGGTGTGCAATGAATCTAAAACATATGAAAGTTTAATTTTTATCATTACATTATGGAAAATAATGAACTTTATCACAATATGCTAATTTTTTGAGAAGGACCTGTATGTTGGATTTCCATGTTTTATGGGGACTTTCCAAAGACAAAGTTGTTTATACTGTACAAACTGTATATTCTATTCACTTACCATAAACCTACCCATTACAGAAAACATCTCGGTTACGTATGGTAACCCTCGTTCCCTGAGGAGGGAACGGAGACGTCTCGTCGGAGGAGTTTCCAACGAATATGGGATCACGCTAGGGAGACCAATCGACTTCGAGTGAACTAAAACGAGCCAATATACATTGGCATGCAAGATTTGCATTCCGCGACCCACCTACCAGTGCGGGTATAAAGGCGGAATCAAGCGCATACACAAACGTTTTTCGCTGAGGAGCCGAACGGTGTCCAGTCCTCCGCGAAGGTACAGCAAGCATGGCGACGGGACGAGACGTCTCCGTTCCCTCCTCAGGGAACAATTGTTACCATACGTAACCGAGACGTTCCCTTTCGTTCGGGAACTCCTACGTCTCGTCGGAGGAGTTTCCAACGAATTGGGATCCCTAACAAAACGCCATGGTGCTGACCCCTTCAAGCGCCCAGCTTAGCTCCCGCATGGCAGTTTCTTACTTATACGGGAGCTAGCTAGGAAGAATCACACTGCTGTTCCGCAAGACCCGCTCAGTGGATTTGGATAACACTGGGGAAGCGTGCCCAACCCGTAGAAGGGGACGCTGCGGAGCCCCTGCCCGCCCGAAGGGAGGCACTGGAATACACGTATGTACTAAAACGTAGGGTAGTGAAACATACGGCAGCCCTTGAGGTAGTCCCAGCCCGAGGAGTGGGAGCGTACTCAGCAAGGACGACAGAACGGGTCTGTCGAGGGGAAGACACGGTGCTAACCCGGAGGGTAGCTGGAACGTGGAAGAAATGGGTCGCCGTAGGGACCACTGTTAAGGCCACCCAGTCTAATAACAACTCCCACGAGAGGTAAAGACCTGGCGCCGGGCGATCCGCCTCGCCAGGTGCCGGAGGGGTAATGGAGAAACTCACGAGGTTAACCGTTTGTTGGGGAACCAACGGAGCAAAAAGACGCACGTATCCGGCCCACGGGGCGGAAATGGCGTAGCAAGCCGACATAACCTAATTTCTCACGCTACAGGCCGTAGCGAGTACACGGGAGGAAACCGGTTCAACACGGAGGCTATAAAACCTAGTGAACGTGTTAGGTGTCGCCCAGCCCGCAGCTCTACAGATGTCTATAAGCGAGGCGCCTTGAGCCAAAGCCCAGGAGGAGACAACACTCTTAGTAGAGTGTACCGTCAACCTAGGTGGGCAAGGCATGTCCTGGGACTCATAAGCCAGGACGATAGCATCCACTAACCAGTGGGCTAACCTCTGCTTGGAGACAGCCTTCCCCTTCTGCTGGCCTCCGTAACAAACAAAGAGCTGATCTGAGGTCCTGAAGCTTTGCGTTCTGTCCACGTAAACCCGAGAGAGGACGGGACAGAGAAAAGCAAGGGCTGGGTCTGCCTCCTCCTGGGGCAGTGCTTGCAGGTTCACTACCTGGTCTACAAACGGAGTGGTAGGAACCTTGGACACATATCCAAGCCGGGGTCTCAGAACAACGTGAGAAAGGCCCGGACCGAACTCTAGGCACGATTCGTCGACCGAAAAAGCCTGCAGATACCCTACCCTCTTATTTAAAGAAGCCAAAGCCAACAGGAGCCAACTTATTTAACTCAACCGTAGATAAGGGCTTCAAAAGGGGCCTCAGGAGTGCTCTGAGTTAAGTCCCAAGAGGGTACAGGGTGCAATTACGAGGCGGATTTAGCCTCCTGGCACCCTTAAGGAATCTGATGACCATGTCATGCTTCCCCAATAACTTACCTTCTACTGCATCGTGATGAGCGGCTATTGTGGCAACATACACTTTGAGGTAGCCTTCGCTCCAAACCATCCTGCAGGAAGGAAAGCACGACTCTGATCGGGCAAGTTCAGGGGTCTTCCCGGCGGGAAGAACACCAATCGACGATCAGCTTCCACTTCAACGCATAGAGGCGCCTCGTAGAGGGGGCACTAGCAGAAGTGATGGTGTCTACCACAGCCTGTGGTAGGCCACCTAGAACCTCCGTGTCCGACATGGAGTCTCCAGAGGTCTAGACGCGGGTGCCACAGGGTGCCCCGTCTCTGGGAAAGGAGGTTGTGGCGAGGGGGGCGTGGTTCCGCGAAGTCTGTAGCGGGAGAGAAGTCAGCGAGCCGCGCGGTGAGTAAGTGGGTCAAGTGCAGATAACGAACACCTGTGTCTGATTGCAGTAATTGGCGTGGAGACTGCATATAAGCTGCCGGCTGAGAGTGAGAAGGAGAGAGAGACCTGGGACTCACACGCGACAGAGGAAGCCTGCCAAGTGTTGTCAAAGTTATATGTGTATTTTATTTTGCTGTGGTATACAGCGGCCGCGCCCGAGCGCACCTTTTTGTTTTCTGTTTATTTTTGTAAATAAAGTGCGAGTCCCAATTTCGCCGACCCCGTCTTCTTCTTCCACCACCCACTCTGAATCTCACACTTTGCTACACTGGTGCCGAAACCCGGGAAGAAGAAGACTGCCGCCGCCATGCAGACCCCGCCGGGAACGCCATTTGCGGACCTCATTCAGACGCTCGCGGGTCTTCACCGGGAGCAACACCACGCCCTGCTGGCCGTAAAAGAGGAGCAGGACCAGCGGTTCCAGTTACTGCTCCAAGGCCAGCAAGAAGACCGCGAGCTGTTCCGGAGCTGGCTCGACCGGGAGGTTCGGGCCGTCCCCGCTCCAGCTACGGCCTCGGCCCCGCCCCTGCCTCTCAACAAGATGGGTCCCCAGGACGAACCGGAGGCGTTCCTGGACCTATTTGAGAGGTCGGCCGAGGCCCGGGGATGGCCCCAGTCGGACTGGCCCATGCGGCTCATCCCATTACTTTCGGGGGAGTCCCAAATCGCCGCCCACCAGCTGCCAGTCCAGAACCTCCTGGTCTACGAAGACCTGAGGCGCGCCATTTTGCAGCGGGTCGGCCGGACCCCCGAGCAACATCGTCAGCGGTTCAGGTCCTTGAGCCTGGAGGAGTCTGGCCGACCCTTCGTGCTGGCGCAACAGCTCCGGGACTCCTGCCGCAGATGGCTGATGGCCGACGGAGGCGACGTCGAGGATATCGTCAGCAAGGTGGTACTGGAGCAATTCATCACCAAGCTACCCAAGAAAACCGCTCAGTGGGTCCAGTGCCACCGCCCGACGTCGCTGGACCAGGCCATCCACCTGGCGGAAGATCACATGGTGGCGTGCTCAGGGGTCGGCGAACCCCTTCCATCAGCTTCTCTCTCTCCTTCTCTCTCTCTCTCTACCCCTTCTCTCCCCAAACCTGTGCCCCTTCCCAGGTCTCGCGGGGGGCTGGTGCCCCGGCCGGCGCCAAGGTGGAGGACAGCGACTCCGGCGGAGCCCGTTCCTGTGAGCCGGGCCCCACCCAGGGGGCCCGCCACGTCCGACCACCCCGTCCCGAGTCCGGCAGCCCTGCACTCTCCACGCCAATTCTTTGACCCGCTTCCTGCCACTGGAGCGGCGGGGAGGCCTGGGCCGGCCTGCTGGCGCTGCGGGGACCCGGGACACTTTGTAGATCGGTGTCCGGTTATGGAGGTGGGGACGCTGATCCGGGTCCCCGACGCGCCGCAGGCTGCCCCCGATCAAACTGGCCTGTACCAGATACCAGTGAGTATCAAGGGGGGTACTTATCAGGCTTTGGTGGATTCAGGCTGTAACCAAACCTCTATACATCAAAGTCTGATACAACCGGGGGCATTGGATGGCAGCCGCATGGTTAAGGTGCGGTGTGTGCACGGGGTGGTGGTGAGATACCCGTTAATGTCGGTCGTAGTTCAATTCAGGGGGCAAAAGCATAGTGTGGAGGTGGCCGTTAACCCGCACCTCCGGCATCCGCTCATTCTGGGAACGAATTGGCCGGCCTTTAACGAATTATTGGGGGTATTATCAGCGGGTGCCTCTTGGAAAAAACAAAACAGGGGAAAGACAGCGGTTGTTCAGCTGGGGGATGCTGAGCCGGGACCAACGGGTTCTGCTGCAGGGGAACAGAGGGCTCTGGAGAGAACGGTTCTCTCCGAGCGCGATGATTTTCCCCTGGAGCAGTCCCAGGATGAGACACTAAAGAACGCCTTCAATCAGGTCCGCTCCATCGACGGCCAGCTCCTCCACCCAGACCAACCGCTCTCTTATCCCTATTTTGCTGTTTTAAAAGATAGGTTGTATCGGGTGACCCAAGACGCCCAGACAAAAGAAGATACAACACAGTTGTTGGTTCCTAAAAGCCGCCGGGAAATGCTTTTTCAGGCGGCTCACTCTAATCCAATGGCCGGGCATTTAGGGCAAGCGGCGACACTAAACCGTCTCATGGCCCGGTTCTTCTGGCCGGGCATTCACGAGAACGTGCGCAGGTGGTGCGCGTCTTGTCGTGAATGTCAGTTGGTGAATCCACCGGCCAATCCAAAAGCACCATTGTGCCCCCTTCCGTTAATGCAGGTCCCCTTCGAGAGAATTGGTATGGACCTCATCGGGCCATTAGAGCGGTCGGCACGAGGGCATCGCTTTGCGTTGGTTATGGTAGACTACGCAACGCGATACCCAGAAGCAGTTCCGCTTCGCAACATTTCGGCTAAAAGTGTTGCGAGCGCACTCTTCTCGCTAATCTCCCGAGTGGGAATCCCCAAGGAGATTCTCACTGATCAGGGCACGGCGTTCATGTCACGAACGATTCGCGAACTCTACGAATTGTTGGGCGTTAAATCGATTCGCACTAGCGTCTACCACCCACAGACAGATGGCTTAGTGGAAAGATTTAATCGCACTTTGAAGGCCATGATTCGTAAGTTCGTTCACGAGGACGCCAAAAATTGGGATAAATGGCTAGAACCCCTCTTGTTCGCTGTACGCGAGGTCCCACAAGCCTCCACGGGGTTTTCCCCCTTCGAGCTCCTCTATGGACGGCAACCCCGCGGGGTGCTTGACGTTCTTAGAGAGACTTGGGAGGACGGGCCGACCGCTGCTAAGAACGAAATCCAGTATGTCCTGGACCTGAGAACAAAACTCCACACTTTGGGGCGGCTATCAATGGAGAATTTGTTACAGGCCCAGGGCAGACAGAGTCAGCATTACAACAGGGGAACTAGACTCCGCCAATTTGCACCGGGAGATAAGGTACTTGTATTACTCCCTACTTCCAGCTCTAAATTACTCGCAAAGTGGCAAGGGCCCTTTGAGGTCACACGGCGAGCTAATGATCTTAACTATGAGGTAGCCCGTACAGACAGAGGGGGAGCACATCAAATCTATCACCTCAACCTCCTCAAAAAGTGGGTTGAGGCAGAGTCAGTGATGCTGGCGACGGTGGTGAGTGGAGAGGAGGATCTCGGGCCTGAGGCGAGCGCAAAATCGCAATCTCTCGCGCTGGCTCTTGGTGGGGATCACCTCTCGCCCTCCCAGCTCACTGACGTGAAAAATATTCAAGCCGAGTTTGCGGATGTGTTTTCTCCTCAGCCTGGTCGGACGAACCTCATTCAGCACCACGTTGAGACGGAACCTGGGGTAGTGGTACGTTGCCGCCCGTATCGTTTGCCTGAACACAAGAAAAAGGTAGTTCAGACTGAATTAGAATCTATGTTGGAGTTGGGGGTAATAGAAGAGTCGAGCAGTGACTGGGCGAGCCCGATAGTCTTAGTTCCTAAAACGGACGGCTCGATCCGCTTCTGTGTCGACTATAGAAAGGTGAACGCGGTGTCCAAATTTGATGCCTATCCAATGCCCAGGGTTGACGAATTGCTTGATCGGCTGGGCACGGCTCGTTTTTATTCGACATTGGACTTAACAAAGGGTTATTGGCAGATCCCCTTGTCTCCAATGTCCAAAGAAAAATCAGCTTTCACGACGCCGTTTGGATTACACCAATTTGTTACCCTTCCTTTCGGGTTGTTCGGGGCTCCAGCGACCTTCCAGCGTCTGATGGACAAGATTCTCCGGCCGCATTCTGCATATGCCGCTGCCTACTTGGATGATATTATCATCTATAGTACCGATTGGCAGCGTCATATGCAGCATTTGCGGGCTGTCCTGAAGACGCTGAGAAGGGCGGGCCTCACGGCCAACCCGAAGAAGTGTGCAATTGGGCGCGTGGAAGTAAGGTATCTGGGTTTCCACTTGGGTCACGGACAGGTGCGTCCCCAAATTGATAAGACGGCAGCAGTTGCAACCTGCCCGAGACCTAAGACCAAGAACGAGGTTAGACAGTTCCTGGGGCTAGCGGGATATTACAGGAGGTTTGTGCCTAATTATTCGGACCTCGCTAGCCCGCTGACTGATCTAACTAAAAAGGAAGCGCCAGATACGGTCCAGTGGACGGAGCACTGCCAGCGGGCCTTTACCCAGATAAAGGCTGCTCTGTGTGGCGGCCCGCTTTTGCATGCTCCTGACTTCTCTCTTCCTTTTATCCTGCAGACTGACGCATCGGACAGGGGGCTGGGCGCGGTCCTGTCCCAGGAGGTGGAGGGTGTAGAGCGGCCGGTGCTGTACATCAGTCGCAAGCTCTCTAAGAGAGAGACGATGTACAGCACCATTGAAAAAGAGTGCCTGGCCATCAGGTGGGCCGTTCTCACCCTCCGCTACTACCTCCTGGGGCGGGAGTTCACCCTCTGTTCGGACCACGCTCCCCTGCAGTGGCTCCACCGCATGAAGGATACCAACGCGCGGATCACTCGTTGGTATCTTGCTTTACAGCCTTTTAAGTTCCAGGTGATCCACAGGCCGGGTGCACAGATGGATGTGGCTGACTTCCTCTCCAGGAGGGGGGGGGGGGGGGGGAGGCTGCAGGCCGGACGGCTCCCCGGCCTGAGACGGGCGGGGGGGGTATGTGGCGAGGGGGGCGTGGTTCCGCGAAGTCTGTAGCGGGAGAGAAGTCAGCGAGCCGCGCGGTGAGTAAGTGGGTCAAGTGCAGATAACGAACACCTGTGTCTGATTGCAGTAATTGGCGTGGAGACTGCATATAAGCTGCCGGCTGAGAGTGAGAAGGAGAGAGAGACCTGGGACTCGCACGCGACAGAGGAAGCCTGCCAAGTGTTGTCAAAGTTATATGTGTATTTTATTTTGCTGTGGTATACAGCGGCCGCGCCCGAGCGCACCTTTTTGTTTTCTGTTTATTTTTGTAAATAAAGTGCGAGTCCCAATTTCGCCGACCCCGTCTTCTTCTTCCACCACCCACTCTGAATCTCACACTTTGCTACAGAGGTCCTTCCTCAGAGGGATCGGCCACGGAGGGGTTGTCGCGAGGAGCATGAGTTCCGCGAACCAAGTCCAGTTGGACCAATACGGCGCAACGAGCAGGACCTGCTCCTCGTCCTCCCTGACCTTGCAAAAGTCTGCGCAAGAAGGCTCACTGGCGCATATTTGTGAAGGTCCCGGGGCCAGCTGAGCACCAGTGGATCTGTACCGAGAGATCCTTCGGTTAGAGAATACAAGCACTGGCAATGGGTCGTGTCCGGAGAGGCAACAGATCTATCTGAGTGGCTCCGAAGATTCCCCATATCAGCTGGACCACCTGGGGATGGAGTAGCCATTCTCCTGGAAGAGGCGGCTGCCGTGAGAGCTTGTCGGCTGAACGGTAGAGCACACCAGGGATGTGAATGGCCCGAAGCGACCTCAGATGCTTCTGACTCCATAGGAGGAGATGGCGGGCGAGTCGCGACATACGACGGGAGCGTAGACCCCTTGGCGGTAGATGTACGCAACGGTCGCAGTGCTGTCCATACGGAGCAGTACGTGCTTGTGCAGAAGCACCCCCCTGAGGCGGCACAAGGCTAAGTGTACTGCTTGCAACTGTAGGCAGTTGATGTGCCAAAACAGTTGAGGCCCCGTCCACAGACCTGAACTGCATGCCCATTGTACGTGGCCCCCCATCCGTTCGCAGAGGCATCTGTGAAAACCACAGCATACCTGGACACCTGGACTAAGGGCACTCCGGCCCGTAGAAACGCAGGGTCCGACCTGGGACTGAAGGTTTGGCGACAATGCGGGATCTCGTCTCCCGCTTCCTTGCCCAGCGGGAGACGAGAGTGACGAGGCCGTTTGCGGCGTCACTGACATCTGAGTGATGGAAGAGGGGGAAAGGAGTGGCAAGGCATGGGAGCATCGCTCACTGCAGTCCGCACCCTCTTGTGACCCAGAGATGGAAGAAATTGCTCTATAGAAAATGTGGGTACCACTGGACTCCGGGGAGCCAGCGGCGGAACAGAATGAAACAAAGATTCTCCACCCGGTCCTCCTCCGGGGGAGGGAGAGGTGAGTACACCATCTCCCAGAGAGCAACCTCCTCCAACGCTGGGTCGCCCGTCTCAGGGCTGCTGAGACAGGTGCCGCTGTGTTCCTGCGAAAGCTAGACGTCACAGCAGAGCTGGCTGTGACAGCTTTTCTACAGGGGACTGACACCCTTGGCAACAAACAGACTGAGGAGAAACCACAAGCGACCCGGGAGGACATCGGGTCAAGCTTCTGGCTTCCTCAGCCTGCTTCTGAACTGTGGAGAGCCGCTGGGCACAGTCTCCAACAGTGTCGCCGAAAAAGGCAAACCTTGTGAAATAGGAGCATCGAGAAAGCGAACTTTGGCGATGTCTCGCACCTCTGCAAGGTTTAGCCCTGGGACGCTTCTGGACCACCAGTGTGGACATCGTCTGACCGAGGGCCAGTGCTGTTACTTAAACCATGGTCAGTCACTATGCACAGCTCAACCTCGACTCAGAACTACCCTCAAGCACTGCATGTCTTGGCCTTACACAGACTTGTAGTGTGGCCATACATGCAGGGAAGAGGTGGTTTTCCATTAGCAAAGCCACCCCACCACCGAGGGTAGTGAGAGAGGAAAAACTTTTTCTGCAGATTTTGGCATGTTTGGCTTTCCACATTGGCACCAATATGCTTCCATACTGCCAAAGTTTTTCCACATATATCCAGGCAGGCACGGGGGCAGGGCAAGGCGATTACGCGTTCGCCCCTAGGGTAGCCCGGGAAGTGTGGCTGTCAAGTCTGAATCTGATTCAGCATGAGCACAAACACCATTACAGTGGGAACTCAGCATCATCATTTCCAGAGTGTAACAGCCCTCTCTCCGATGCAGCGATCGACATCTGACCCTCCCCTGGAGCCCCGAATGAAAATACTTGGTCCCTCACGAGAAGGACCAGTAATTCCACCCGAAAGCTGCCAGGCATGTGAGACAGTGAACGTGTCCATCAACCTTGATGGCACACGGCACGCTGAGCACTCAAGCCCTCGTGAGAAAGGCAAGATGAACAACGTGCCGACGTGGTCATGCTCTCATAAGAGAGCATAAACCACGCACGAACACAGTCTCAACATGTTTGCGATGCGCTAGAGGAATGAGGGGCCCGAGGAGGTGGTCTCGTCGAGGAACGCTCACTGTAATCCTCAGATCACCAATGCTATAAGCCAAAGTAGCCACCAGAAGAGGAACTAGATCGGGGAATAGGCAAAGGGACTCCACCTCGTTTGAGGCACTTGAGTCTCGGCCGCGCATCTATAGTGCGGTTGTCCGTGACAACCCGCGCTGTCAGCCGGCAGCTCGACGGCACACGGCACGCTGAGGGGCTCAAGCCTTTACGAGAAAGGGGAGATGAACAACGTGCCGACGTGGTCATGCTCTGATGAGAGAACATGAATCACCCACGAACGCAGTCTCAACATGCTTAAGCCCAGGCATGTGAAACAGTGATCGTGGCCGTCAAATGAGGACAGGAAACGACCGCATCCAGAAACACAACAGCTCATTGTTTAAAGATGTAGATCGCGTGTAGTAACAGCCAGTACCCGGGAGCTCGCGAAGATCACTGAAGCGCCGTAACACCAACACAGAGAGGTCTCGTGAAAACAGAGACTCGTGTCTCATTCACTCAGAGGACACAAGCGGTCGGCTCCGAAGCAAAAAAGCGTTTGTGTATGCGCTTGATTCCGCCTTTATACGCGCACTGGTAGGCGGGTCACGGAATGCAAATCTTGCATGCCAATGTATATTGGCTCGTTTTAGTTCACTCGAAGTCGATTGGTCTCCCTAGCGTGATCCCATTTCGTTGGAAACTCCTCCGACGAGACATAGGAGTTCCCGAACGAAAGGGAACTTTCTGCATTTTTACATTTTCAAAAAGCCTCATCTAATAAGATTTAAAAGCCGTTTTCCTCATGAAGATCAAAACAATTCCCACAAGGTCAAGGATTTCTGGGGACATTGTGTCCCCGGCAATACCTGAAGAGCACGTGCACACACGCACGCACACACACACTAAATGAAAAAATACAGCAATACAAACAAAGATGTTACAATTAGCCAACAATTAGCCTTCTTTCACTCTCCATCACTTTATTTCTTTATCTGTACTTTTAGCACAACTCCTCATTTTGGCTGTATTGGTGAAAGCAGTGAAGCACAAAAATCCTGCCCTGGCCTCAATCTAATAATTGGTTATATCAAAATTATAGCAGGTTATAGCAGGTTTTATGTAATACGTTTGGCTGAAATAAGCATCATCTTTGGGGGTGGAATTATGCGTTAAGGAATTAAGGCCAAGCGCAGACAGACTTGAAGGGCAGCCCCAATCATCCTTTCTTCGCTCTCTGTTTTGCGTATTTTTGTGTATGCGTGCTTGTGAATTTTTGTTTGTCTGTGATTGCATGTGTGTGTCTGTTTCCATGAGAGCATGTGTGGGAGGGATTTTAGTGGGTGTTCTGACTCAGCTGTGGAAGAATACGATTCCGCAGAAAATGAATCCGACCACCCACCAGCTGCTTTTTACCAAACATTTTCACACACACACACACACACACACACACACACACACACACACACACACACACACACACACACACACACACACACACACACACACACACACACACACACACACACACACACACACACACACACACTTAGAATGCTGAAATAAATATGTCCCATAATAACCTACTTTCGTGTAATTCTCCAAAGCACTTTAGCTGACATTGAACATTTGAGAATGATCATGACAAGACCTCTAAAAAAACTCTTTACCACATAGCACTGGACTCTAGAACATTGGCTGCGTCCAAAAGCTTAAAAATGCTGCCTTCGAAAGATACATTCCAAGGAAGGCATCAAGGCACGTCCGAATCCAATGTTAGCTTCACTTCCTGTCTCCTGAGATTCCCTTCAAGGCAGCATAGATGTCTCATTCGCTGCATTTGATATCCCACAATCCTGTGCTTTCCATTCTATGACAGTTGAGCTAAACAAAAAATAAAGATGGCGTGTGAAAGTTGCGGTTGGTGGCCAGTTTGTGTGTAAATTTGTTTTTGACCAATGTTTACCACATCTGATGTCATTTCTAGAAAGAAATTACTATTGTAGTAATTAAATATTTGCTTAGTTATCACCAAAGCTCTCTCTATTTTGCTGTAGATCATTAAAGGGGTCCTATTATGCTTGTTCATTTTTTCAACTTTAGTTAGTGTGTAATGTTGCTCTCTGAGCATAAAAAAGATCTGCAAGGTTACAAAGCTCAAAGTCCTCTCCAAAGGGAGATATTTTATATAACAGAATCCACTTTCCGAGAACTACAATGAACGACTCGTTTGGACTACAACGTGTTTTTTTTCCAGATCTTATGAAGTCACAATGTTACTGATTTAAATAATCTCTGTCCACAGAATAAGGGGACAAGGCCTGGTTGAGAATAGGCAGTGTTGTCGCTATGTTAAAGAGACACTGTTTTTTCCACCCCGTTTCCAAAACTCATTATTTTGACCTTTCTATAAGGCTGATGAACTTAAAGTGGTTCTAATTTATTTTAAACACTGTTCCTAAACATGAGAAAATGTATGAGAAAATTACAACAACAAAAAAACATACCACTCTGAAACTTCCTGTAAAATCTGTGCTTGCAAAGTCCATCCATGCAATCCGTTCTGGAAGATCCTCTTGTTTGTTAATATTCTTAAAGGTGCATTGTGTAATATTTAGGAGGATCTTTTAAAATAAATACAATATCATATACGTAACTGTTTTAAGTGGTGTATAAAGACCTTACATAATGAACCGTTATGTTTTTATTACCTTAGAATGAGCCATTTCTATCTACACCGCAGGTCCCCTTACATTGAAATGGCATTTTTTGTCGACATGTTTCTACGGTAGCCCTGAATGGACAAGCCCTTTTCGTCACTTGTGCAAAGAAGCTAGCTAAAGTCAGCGAATAAAACAGTGGCAGAATGATGAACAAGTACCAATAATATTCACAATAAGATAATTTTACTGAATAATTAAGTATTATTTTTAAGTTAAGAATAATTAACTTGCTACTCTTTTCCTGTCGGCCACCGTAACCTCTGTTGGTTGCAATTCACAACCTCACCAGTAGACGGTGCTGCAAATTACACAGTGGACCTTTAAGTCAGAACCAGGCTTGAATTGGTTTGAAATTGACGCCTTAATATTTTTTCATCTGAGTAGAGCTTGTAGTTATGATAAGGGGCGTGACACTTCACCAAAACACGCCAAGCGATGCCAATCACAACACACTGGGTAACCAGTCACAGCACAATTCGTATTTCAGAAGGAGGGGCTTCATCAAAACTGGAAATAAACAGCGCGTTCGAGCTAAACTGGGAAGAGAGGTGCTGTGATAAATGTAAAATATGTGAAAAAAATTGTGTTTTTTGAACGATCAAGCATGAAAGAATATTTTAATACACCCCAAAAACAAAATCAAGACTTTGTGAAAGGGCATAATAGGACCCCTTTAAACCGTTATGCTGCTTCAGAAGTCTGTCCGTATCGTGAGGTACCTTCATGCACAAACGCTGCACACAAAGTAATTTCCTGAAAAGGCAGCGAGGCAACAAGTCAGCTGCATACATTTTTGAATGAAGCCAATGTGTAAAACATTGGATTAGGTCTATCAAAGAAGTTATCAATTTAATTGGCATGAATAAAATAATAAAAAAAATATATATATATTGAAAGGGAATCATCGTTTCTGTGTCCGTGGCATCAAACATTTTGAAAACGTCTGACTTTAGGTGTATTTTCATACGAATCTAATGAAAACATGTCCATAAAACTCCAAAATAGAGTCCAAAAATCTTAATAGTCTGACATATTGACATAACTTTCTATCTATTTCTAAAATGTAATTTCAAATTTCTTTTTATTTTGGCCATGGGTTTTGTTAATTGTCAAAGATGTTTAAGTCAAAATGTCAAAGCTTTAGGCTAAACATCTTTTAATACATGAGCAAAACAATCATGTGTTACAATTATTCACAGTATGCCGCAAGAAAGCAGTATGCTATCATAAGTTTACCCAATTTTAAAGCAAAATAATACGGCAGTGGCAATAATTTCCCAGCGGCAGTAATACGTTTTAAAAAATTTGAAAAATCTGGACTCTCAGTTAAGATGTTTCTCTCTATGACAAACAAGGTAAACACAGAGATAAGAAGAGCAGATAAACAATGCCAGCCACTGAACAGTTGACGTGTCCCCTCAAGTAAAACAACATTCAGGGCATTGTAAAAAAGAAAGAAAGAATACATGCTAGATAGAGAGAGATATGCAAATGCAAGGAAATAACAAGAGGAAAGAAGAGAAGGATAAACAGAAGAAAAACAGACACAATTTTTAATGAAAAGCAGAAGTGAGTGAGCACTATTTTTAGCCAAGAACCTTTGTGTCCACACGTGTGTTCTGAATAATAACAAGGCGTTTAGAGATTTGTCCTCACCAGCCGGATTGCATTGTGATGAGCTTCAAGCTTACACCAACTGAGGATGATTATTATGTGGAAAAATTACATTTATTAATGTACTGGAACATCTGTACAGCAACATTCAACATGTTATAATTAATACATGATAGTAGTTACAAAACAAAGATCTTGACCACTCACTGTAACAGCAAAAGAACAACTTATTACTTTCATCCAGCGCTTGTTGAAAAGAAGGGAGACCGAATGAAATGCATATAAATGACCTTCTCTCTGTTAGGCTGTTCCGGAGGAGTTTAATAAACCACAACACCGCGTCATTAAACACTATGACCATCCACTGGCCTTGAGTCAAATCCTGTGCACTGCACACATTTAGCAAAGCCACACAGTGTGTAGCAGACGCACAAAAGCATACAAATTAACAGGCCCCAAAAAAATCCAACAGCATCGTGATTTTCTAGATACGACTGCAGGAACTGCAATGAGTCAGTCACTTAAGGCAGGGGTTGTTAAACTAGCATCGGGAACCCCAAGGGGGGCACAAAGGGATAAGCAGAAAAGTTCAAAGAAAATTAGATACAAAAGAAAAGTGAAACAAAACAAAACCAAAATAAATAAATAAAATGAAATACAGCATCCAGTGGTCAGCAGATAAGTTCAAAACAAAATGAAACAAAACAAAACCAAAATAAATAAATAAAAAACAGCAAGTGGTCAGCAGAAAAGTTCAGAACAAAACTATATGAAATAAACAAAAAACTAAACAAAATAAATCCAATGGTCAGCGGAAAAGTTCAAAACAAAACAAAACCAAAAACAACTAAATTAAATACAGCATTCGGTGGTCAGCGGAAAGGTTCAAAATGAAACGACACGAAACACTTTGGACTTAGTGGTCCAAAATATTTTATCTAATTTAATTTCATATTTTGGGGTTAAATATAACCCAGGCATATTCTTGAGATTCAAACTTTTTCAAATGGACTTTCTGTTCTCTTGCTGATTGGTGTCAAATGCATTAAACTTTGACTATTGTTAAAAGCCAGAGTAAAGCATGCCTGCTGTTTCTCAACAAAGGTGTCAGAGAGACTGAGCAAAAAAGTCCAGAAAAGGCTGGCAGTTAGCGGATGCTCCAGGAGCCCCAAATCGATAGAAGGGGGGAAAGGTAAGATGATGAGATTTCCTTAGGTTACTCCGGGATCCTCATCACAGAACAAGCTGTATCAATGCAGACAGCCAGCGCTTGGGGGACATTTACATCACGTGGACTATAGACTGTGGAACCTGGAAGAAAGTGTAGGTCTGTGGAGAAACTATAGAACAATCAATTGAAGCAATAAGCGTCCCCTTGCCTCTATCCTCCACTGTCTGTTTCTTTTTCCCTTTCTCTTGCTCTCGCCAGCTTACTGTCTGGAGGCTTGTGTGTGATGTATGTGGCAGTGTACATTGTAATGTTGAGAGAGGTACCATCAAAACAACCTAACCGATAATGAAACACTCCACTAGCGTTCCCTCCCCTGTAAGACACCATATGTGCAAGTTGCCTCCATTCTAAATGTTATCTTCGCTATTATGGTAGCAGGCACAGAAAAATAATACATACAATTTGAAATACGGCACGCAACGGTGGAAAAGTCATCATGTGTTCCCTCAGAACACGAGCCAATACCTTAGAAAAAGTCCAGTGACCTACAGTAAAAGAGCTTTGACTAGAGACAAAGTAGTCAGATTAAAATGCTGAAAATTTGAGTGTGTAGGACAACAATGCAATGAGGTCATTGGAAGACAAAAGAGCCATCCGAGAAAGAAATAAACGGCATAATTAGATATGAAGAGTCAATTAATGCAACTTGTAAGATTTACAGATCATGTGTGCACTTGATGTTTCCAGTATTTAAGACTGAAGGATTGCTTCTTCCTGCATTGTATTAGTTTATTCAATTTGTGCACATAGAGTCCTGTGAAAAAGAAATACACTCCATAAAAAAGTAGTTGTTTTTGTTCTTTTTCCCTAGAAATAATAGGACATACAGATATTGGACTGGCACTAAACTATGACAATAAACAGGCACTGGTAAAACATTTACCAATCAATATACATTTTGCTGAAAAAAAAATATATATAATGGCTAATTTTTGAATGTCCATCAATGGAGAAGGATGTTTTTGGTCCAAATGGTGTACTTATGGCTTCTAAAGGCTAACAAAGCGGTGCAAATGAGTAAAACATTGACTGACCAATTGGTTTTGATAAGACACAAAAATCCACATATTGGCACATTGAAGCTACTTTGCAACAGTTTTGTACATAAGCTGATGCTGACTTTTATCTTCGCTTTCAAATGATTAGAGACTCTCATAACCTTAGATTGAAAGGTGCACAGAGAAATCAACAGTGAAATTAATTAATCCAAACCCCAGTCAGCAATGCAATAATGTGCTAACGGCTCTGCACACTCAAGTGGCAGTGAGTCATTTCATCTCCTGCGTGACAACTCAGCTTTTCCTCATGTTGTACTGCCAACACAGGTAGAGTCCATCATAGGCATAATCTGAGAAAACACAGTGACACATAAAGGAAATGGCAGAGAGAGAAAAAGAAATATGAGAGCTCAAACTCAAAAGAAAAGACAGTGAGATGATGGAAAAGCCAGATCGTTCCAAAGGAAAAGATAAAAGGCTAAAATTAAGGAAAGAGGGAGGAGAGATGGATCAAAGTACGAGGAAGGAAATGATAAAGAACAAGGATAATGGATACAGACTATAAATGTCAATGCGATTGCCTTTTGTTTTATATCATCTTCACTTTGCCTTTAATGCTTTAAAATACACTAAAATCATTGAACAGTCAGAGCTTGGTACACATAGGAGCTGTAGTGCTCATGATGTCCATGAGCAGGTTTTGTTCTAGCCTGTATCTTGCCTGATCCCACACCAATATCTTCTACCTCTCAGTATGTTCCTGTCACTGAATCGACACTGTACTGACCAATAAAAGTCTTCATAAAAGCTCATAAAAATAATCTAAATTTTTTTTAAATGGTTTTTGATACTTACACTACTGGTCAAAGTTTAGAATTATAATTTTTTTTAAGTTTTCGAAAAGAAGTCTCTTATGCTCACTTAAGGCGAAAGTATATTGTACGCAAACTGTATGTCCACCACCGGACATTTTAGTAACGGCATCCGCATACATAAACAGAACATACCGAAACATGCAAGCTACAGCGACAACGGAGGCCTACATAGACGAGAGATTGTGCGAAGAGGTTAGAAAGTACCCTCATTTGAACAACTCTAGCATGAAGGAATACAAATATATTTACATGGTTTGCAACTCGTGGCGAGAAATTGTTCAAAACTGCTCACGCATCGAACGCCTGAGAATGTGTATGAATCAAACCAAGTATACTTTGCAAGGCTGTGCATTTGACCGGACACTTTAAAAAAAATTATACTTTCTGCTTAAGGCTGCATTTATTTCACCAAAAATACAATAAGAACAAATGTTGTGATTTTGTGATTTATTGAAAAGAACTGTTTTTTATTTAACAATTTTTTTTAAATGTAATTTATTCCTGTGAAGGCAAAGCTGACTTTTCAGCAGCTAATACTCCAGTTTTCAGTGTCACATGATGCACCTAATGATCTAATGTGCTGATTTAGTGCTCAAGAGTTTTTGCTGCTTAATATTTTTGTGAGTGTAAGATTGGTATTTTATGATGAATAGAGTAAAATAGAGGCTTCATCTGCAGGGAATGAAGTAATAAAATATATGCCTTGTAAAATATATGTAAATCGCTTTTTAAAAAGTCACAATAAAAAAGGTGTGTGCCCAATGCCCAATACAGCTGTACAACGTACATGAGAATGTATGAATGTGCAATACTATATTTTTTATATATATAATACTACGTTATATATGCTACAGAAACATGGACAACTGCGTATAAAGATTGTTAAAAGCAAATGTAAAATCTAAATAATCATAACCTTGTGCATAGCTAGGATAGGAAAATAAACAGGCCTATCAAAACTCATGTCTTCTGTTGTTGACACTATAGCCAATTATGCTAATATCAAGATGAAAATACAACCTACACCACATTAAACACAGGTTCACTTGCAGCAAGGATAAGGTGAATCATTGACTGCCGAGAGCATAAAACCACTGAGATTCAAGATGCATTTGGAAAGCAAAGCACTTAGATAACCAATAAGATAAACAATTTTGGTGTTGAAACAACATATGGCATCCAATGTAGAATCTGTGTTTTGAAGCAAAACCGGTTGAGAACGTCAGTTAATGCAAATCAAGGCTTGTGATCTCAGCATGTAGCTAGAAAAAAATGATTAGCAGCAGTGATGGCAGTGAGATCAGATGGAGAGGGCAGAATGAAAAACATGAATGAAGAACAGAGTGAACAGAGGGAGGGAGTGCAGGTGACTAGAGACTTCGGTTTCACATAAGAGCTTTAATATGTGAGAAAAAAAGACTGAATGTCTCTGTGGAGGTGATAAGAAAGAAAAGGAAGTGAGGGATGCACAACAGGCTGAACAGCCTGATACATGCATGTACATTGCGAGTATACGCCTCATTTTCTAAATGCTGAGGGGGGAAAAAACAGTATGTTATATAACGATTGCTAAAGCATTAGAAAATGAGAACATCATATGCAGCATAAACTGGAAAAGCCTTTAGAGAATACTTGTGCCTATGCAAAGAACAAATCTTATTTATTTGATTACTTTGGATGAATAAATCGCTTTGGTGCATTGAAAATGAACCAAGTTGCTTTAATTTGCTCCCTGTTGTGGTTAACCTACAGGTCACCTTTTCAAACACTTCACAAGATTAATGTGATTGAGTACTATAGTCCTAATTGCCTGCTGGAGGAAGACTTATACAAGCTAAATGACACCTTAGGGACTAATTTAGCTCTCATGTAGCAATGTTTCTAAGGATTACTTAAATGCATGTGCCTCGTAAGTGTATATCATATAATAAATCTCTATTCATGTTTTAATATATCCATAATATAATGCATAATATATAAAGATATCCATAACAGCAATGCTCAATTAAAACCATTTATGATATTTCAATGTAGGATTTCACAGACCAATAAATTAATTAATTAATTTGACATTTAATTACACTTGTCATGAAACATCCAGATAAAGGTTTCCATGCGGCTCCAACAAGTTTGCCCTAATAATTTACATTTAATTACATTTAAACTTCCCATTTCGACTGACATCGCCAACCCTACTTAATTTGGGAATATGAAGACAATTTTTCACAATCTAGATCCTGTTTCACTCAGAAATACATCACAGAAGTAAAGTAGTTCGCAAACACACCTTGACTTTAAGAGCATCTACCAAAGACGACGGAAGCTTTGCTTAATGATTAGCCTATCACTTTGGATCAAGCTGCCACAAATCTATTCAAATAAACAAATGTGCATTTGCCTCCTGAGGGCTGCAACAACAGATGAGACTTAATTGACTGACATGCCTATCTGATTGTCTTTCTGTTAAGAAGCAAACACTCATGTTTAGATATTGAAGTCTTCTGGCTGGCTGACATTCTCGTCAATATGGCATGGATCCTTTATGTAGTCAGACCTTCAAGCTGACAGCACTAGTGGGGCACTTGCTGACATCTATGACCCTTATTAGCATTCACTACACACAATAAGAAACAATTCGATTCAAGCAAACAGATCAGTACCATTAATGAAACAGGTCTATACCCACTCTCACAGTGATTAAGGGCAAGGCATCTACAGTATAGGAAAGGAACATAATGTAAAATGAAGAAGAAATGTTGAAGATTCTGCACCAGGTAACAAATCGAATTCGCATATTTGTGACATTGTGACATTCCTTTGGACAAATGGTCAGATGTTCCCAAATTCCCAAAGCACACATACAATGTCAATTTAATGCATTTTCTCTAGCTACTGAATTAATTTTAGCAATATGCAAATAGGGAATCCACAAGAAACTCATAAGCTGATCATTTATGGCAGACATCTTCACCTCACAGCAACTGATTGCCAGCCAACGATTTTCGCCTCTCAAGCTGCACATTTCCCAACTTATTGATGATCTCACCACTCCATTCCACTCCACTCCGCTGTCAATCCCTCAAGTCTGCTGCTTAGCTCCCATAGAGAAAGAAATGGAAGCCTCACTCTTGCTCTGCCTACTCCACTCCAGAGGAAAGAATGGCTAGTCAGAGGAGAATCATCATGGCAGTTGAATAAATAAAGCATAATTTTCAAACCCTATGTTTTTCAGAATTCCAGATAGAAATTTGTCAAAAGTAGGGCTGTGTACTGGCAGGGGGCTCACGATATGATACATATCACGATACATGTGTCACGATATGATATATCACGATATATTGCAATGTGATACATATTGCAATATATATTAAGATGTTTTTTAAAACAAAGATTTTAAAAATAATAGAGGTGAAAATAAGACTTGCTGTGTATCACCTGATGTATTCTGGTATGTGTATCACATTATATTGATAACTCAGCAGAAAAATAATAATTTCCATTCCAATTTATTAGCAAAGCTATTTGCACAGTGTCACTGAACAGTGAACACTGAAATGTATGAAGTGCATATTGTGTTACTGAACACTTAAAATGTAGATGCCACAATTGATAAAACTGAAATAGTATGTTGTAAATAAAAAAATTAAGTGCATTAAGTAAACATTCATAAAATAGTCAACTGAAATATAACAACATAGGCTAATTGATCTGCCTGCATTGACACCATTGTATGAGAACTGAACTGACTGATGACATCACTGTTTTCTACAGAGCTGCTGTATAAATGAACTAAATTGATAACTAATGATTTTTACAACCTAAATGAATCAAGTACTGAACAAACTTAATATGGACAATGACACTATTTTCTTCTAGAGCTGCTGTAAAAGCTTTAACAAACGTTGTTGCATTCATTTCCTGTTATCACTGTTAAGCTGCTTTGAAACGATCTCTGTTTTACAAAGAGCGCAATATAAATAAAGGTGACTTGACTATGCTCTACTAAGCTGCAAACAATTTTTTGGTATTTGATATTTTGATAACTCATCTGCGAGTCGCGATCACAGCGTACGCGTCCATATGGTGTTCACCATATGCCTTAAGCCGGGGTTTTCAACCACACAATACGGAAGAAAATCCTTACAAATGAAATGCGCCACCGACTCCGTTATCTTCTTTGCACGAGCTGAGGTAGACGGAAGCTTGTTGGTGTTATTGTGTAGCCTGGCAAAGCTTACAAACGTTCATTACTCCCTGACTTATTTTAAAAACAAAGTGCACCGACACATTGGCTCTGCAAGCTGGAGGCGCTCTTAAATTTCCGCCATGCTCGCTCCCACTTACTTCTGAGACATTGGTCGTCTGAATGTACTGTACGTACGACGTAAAAAAAAAAAAAAACAGGTCAACAGGGATGTGCAAAACTACATAAAGTCATAATAATTGACCACCGAACGACTGCCTGAACAGCTAGTCAGCACTTAACAGCAAGATGCTGGAATGTGTACATAAAATAACAATTAAAAACCAACGCAGACTTAATCACAGAACATTCAGCCCTTCAATTGGATAACTGACGAATATACAACAAATATATAGGGTAAATCTACAACATATTTTAATGCACAGCAGTGTCTTTGTCAAATGAACCTGAGATGGATCATGCAAAATAACGAGAACATTGCTCACAGCAAACAATTTGAAGACTGGCAGTAATTGTCTTGAAATTTATTGAAGGTGCTAGACTTATTGGAAAAGTGCTGCTGTAATGGCTGTAGTGGCAGGGCATTCAATTTAATTTGCAACTTCTCAGAGAGAGTTAACTGTCGTCAGTGAATCAATGCATTTGGCGGAACCCTCTGCAAAAAATTGCTTATCTAAAGTCATCCCCTTTAAAGCACAGCTGCTAAAAATATGAAAGCTAAGTAAATTTTGCTAATTGACTAATCCAATTTATCGGCTTATCGACCATCCTAACCCATTAGCAAGACCATGACATAATTTCAGCATATTGTGCTTCAATCTGTCACAGCAAAATAAATATAATTATCTACTTTGACAAAGTTCTATTTCTATTTCTATGGATGCATAAATATTGCATTCAAAATATCCATAACCTACCGTTTAAAAGTTTGGGGTCAGTAAGATTTATTATTAATTTAACATTTATTCATCAAAAAGTTCTGAAAAAGATATATATGTAGGTTTGCACTGAAATATTAAGCAGCACAACCGTTTTCAACATTGATATTAAGATATGTTTCTACCAAATCAGCATATTCAAATGATTTCTGAAGGATCATGTGACATGAAAATTCAGCTTTGCCATCACAGAAATAAATTTCATTTTAAAATATATTAAAATAGTTATTCTCAATTGTAATATTTCAAAATATTAATACTTTTACAGAATTTTACACAGATTAAGGCAACCTTGGTGAGTGTAAGAGACTTCTTTCAAAAATGTAAAAACATCTTACTTTTGAACGGTATATTGTATATGTATATTTGAAAGCATAAATACTGTATTAAAAAAATATGTATACATATATACACACACATATCATGCTTGGATCTGAGACGGGGGTTGCATCAAACAAATCCGTGCACATACACACTCACAAATAGTACATAAAACAGTCAAAAGAACATGCTTAGGGCCAGATTTACTAACAGCTAAAGACAACATGCTGAAAACATTTTTTATTTTTGCACCTGACCTTATTGCATATGCATTTGTTGGAGTTTCCCTTTCAGACGCAAAATTTATGAGAGGAGATTATTTAAACAAATCATGCAGGGTGACTTACTAAGGTTTACGTCAGTCAATTTACTGGTGTTTGCGCCATTATTTACCGCCCCAAAAAAGCATGTCTCAAACCAGACACTAATTGGTAGATTGTATTGATCATTATGGAAATAATCCGGCTGTGTCTGTGTTCTTTAATTTGCGCGTCGTCAGTAGATCATTCTCAGAACTTTACACTCTCACGCTAATTTGCCCTGTTAAGTAAATCTGGCCTCAAATGTGATGATAAGAGAAGATGGCACATCCGCTTAAGTGTCAGTCACGGAACATGGTTTTGATTTTAAAAATTTATCCGTAAGACAATTCCTCATTTCCTTCTCATTCCCCACTACAACCCCCTCCAACAGCACATATGTTACCACAAAACCACACTGACGCAACAGCCGGAAGACAGGCGTACGCAGAATGTTAAGATAGCACACGATGAGTCATAAGTCTGTCACCGATGGCAACTCCACTCCACCAATGAAGGATGTGCATTCCTTAAATCAAGAAGAAGGGATTAGAAAAGACAAGCCATTCAAAACTCGATTGAGTCAGTCCTACTGCATAAAGGCACTTTGCAGGGTTTGGCCAAGATAATGTAGAAGTCACTCAACATAGGGTGTTGAGTGGGATGAAAAAAAGAGGGATGCTGCTCTGGATATGTATTATGCATGAGAAGAAGGCAGAAGAGGAGATGGTCATGTTGGAATAGATTGGTGTCTCCATCAGAGAAGATTTTTTATTACATTATATTTTATATTATATTCAGCAGCAGTTTGTGTGACTGAGCATCTTCAACACAGTGTGATAGCTGGGAACTCTAAAGATCCTGCCCTTGAGCTATAAACAATAGAAGAAGTGTCTTACAGGAGTACTACAATATGCATGTGTGTACACGTTCACATTTATGAGCATATACGTTTGCATGGATGTGTGACTAAGTTTTTAGTAATGTGTGCTTCTCAAATGGAAAATGAAGAAACATATTCCTGATTTACTCTGTGGAAGCCCTTGACAGCTATTATATACTCACATATTCCTGAAATGACTCTGAACAGACTCTGTACTTCAATACTACATGTTCCTTGAGCTTTTTAGGCAATAGGAATGTAAATGAGATTTTAGAAATGTCAGAAATCTGACTAATTAAAATAAAGAAAATGCTGATGTCACTGTATGCATACAGGTGGCCAATTGTGTTAAAAAATAATACTACATTTACTAATATTACATTTACTAATAGCATTTCACAGAGGTCCACTCACTTTAACATTTCTGACCTCGCCACTGGCTTGAACAGTCAAATACACACAAAATGCCAGTCTTTACGAGTATCCTTGTAGTCGTTTATATCTTAAATGAATGTAAACAGTTGAGAAAAAAAAAAACACGTGTAACAGTATTAGATCCATGCATTTGGTTTTAAAGTGACAGCAGCCTAATAAACCTGATGCTGTCTGTCATTAATATTAATTAAACAACACAAGAGAGAAAATCTCTCACTGCTTTTGACAATAAGGCTGCACGATTAATCGCAATTAACCCTAAGTCGCACTTAAACCGATGATCTGTCTTGGTGCGATTATGAAATCGCAAAGACTGCGATTTTTTTATGCGTAGCTTGTCAGTGAAGCATGGCTCTGTGATCAGTAGTAAATGCTGCTCCATCTGAAAGCACTGCGAGTTTTTCATAACGTGTATGTGCCTAACTAAAATGTGAAAAATGTCTTGCGATATCGCCATGACGGAGCGTGAGGGTGAGATTTCCATTGAATATTCCACTGCTACACTCACATTCGCCTCAACTATCATTTTGCTATTTTTATAAAAAATAAAAAACATTATAAACTAATGTAAAAATCTGCTCTGTTCATCCAATACAAGTAGCAGTCGCAATCAGAGTAGCACGAATCACAGTTCACAGTTTCTTTCAATGCATTTGATAATTCATACTCATAAAGTAGACCTGAAATGACAAGCATTAGAAGATTATTAGTTAAAACATTGCAAAATGCACCTGCATACTATGTTTCCAGTCTGCACTATTTCTGAAAAATTTTGCAAAAATTTCGTCTCGTTCTCGTGAACCCAATCTCGTGTCTCGTCTCGTGAGATAAGAGTCTCGTCACACCCCGACTATGCAGTGTTTCTAGTGCTCTAGTTTTTCAGGTAGGTTCATTTCATTTGTATCTTTGTTCTATTGTAGTTCTTGTGTCCTATTGCCTGTATTAGGTTTCTTTGTTCTTTTTTTATCATTGACTGTTTACTTGTCTTCAGTTAGCTTGAGATTTTTTTTTACTTATGTTAGTTAGGCTAGTATTACTCATATCGTACTATGAGATTCTGATCATATCGCTGACCCCTACCCTGTTGAATAAAATAATTATTAATTTCTTTCAAAATAAAAAAAAAAATCGTAAACTGTGTCCAAACTTTTGACCCGTAATGTAGCTAAACAAAGATATAATTTGTCTTTTCTCAGCTGTTTACCTTCAACTGTACCTTTGGTTGGTCAACAGACATACAAAATCAGTGTTTTTAAGTTTTCACAGCTGCACTTTAGCTGTGAAATACAGTGCGAAACAGCAGATGCATGTAGAACTGTGTGCCTAACTAGCCGAAAGCAGTACTTCAGGGACATGTGACTCATTTATTTCTCCAACACCTTTGGATGCTATAACAGACACTAGGTACACTTCCTGATTTAGTATTCTGTCTCCCCCTCTCTCTGTCTTCATATCTGTCTCTTTCTCATTCTGTCTGTCTCTTCCTCATAGTAAGAACTGAGTAGGACCACTCAAGAATGTACAGGTCAATGCTACCAACACTAAGGGAGATAAAATGGCCATCATCTACACAGGATCTTTATTGCATTATTTATTTCACCATTGTGTTTGATGTTAAGCAAAGGGGACGTGCATGAAGATATACTATGGTAAAAACTTTAAATTAAGTATAAGAAAAGATGCTGAATAAATGAAAGAGTGTCCATGCTAAAGAAGTGCTAATGCTTTACTCAAGTCACATTAAAAGTATTAATTGCAAGAATTGCAAGTATTGAAAGTCCCACAAGGCTCAGGTTTAAGTCCTGTGACATTTCCTACTTTATAATGTTGCCAGGTCATGCTGTGCACTGTATTGCAAATATATTTAACGGTATTCACATTTAAAAAGTGTTTTGAAAGCTTATTCAAATTAAAATTTTAATCTGGGAACAAACTGCTGGCACCTAGCTAGATAAAATGCTATACTTCAAACTATATGTAGACGACTAATGAGAATTTATCATTAGCTGAGGAATGAATCAATTAGACAACTGAGAATTACATTTATAGAGTTCAAAAGCCTTACAATTGTGATTTATTCACATGCAACAGTAGCTACAATTTGTTCATGATTACTGGTGGCCACTTTTGGTCACTTTATAATTTAACATTTCCAAGACAATTTTACACCAAATTCCTCGTTATATTTCCCACTGTTCCCAGAGAGATACAAACTTATGGGTGGGCAACCAAGCGTGCAAATTCCATCTGTTCATACTGAATTGGAACAAATTTATGCACCATACTCCTGCAGTAACACAACACAGTCACTAACAATATATGTGACAGCAGCAAGTGTTTATTTTACTGGTGTTTTATTTGCTTCTGTATTGATGTTAGTGTACTATTTTTATCCTGTAATATTTATCATTTTTTATGGAGCACAAGGCAACAGTGGACCATTGGTGATAAATAAATAATGAGCAAATACATCATGTCAGAAAGTACACAAACTACTTAAAATCGCTTTCTGTTCTTGACATGCCGAAATGTCACAATAGAATCATTCATTTAATATTTAATTTAATTTTAAAATCACCATCAAACCTATTTTTTGATTATAAATCATTTATCTGTGCAGAAGTAAATGTGTGCACATAAATAAACTACAGTTACTTCCAAGCACTTGTTAAACGAACATTTTCAAGAACTTTTGGGAAACAGTCCGTAATTCTACGGCGATTCGTATATGGCCGTTTTTGCGATCCACCTATGGTTGTGATGCTTTCGGGAAAAGCGTCCCTGTTCTGTCTAGGGTCCTTCATAAATCTATTCAGCACTTTGAGATCTGTAAGAAAAGCCTGTGATAAGGGGCTGGCCAGTAGTTATTAGTTATGAATTGGGTGAGTTAATGTCTTGTGATGTGAAGGAAAGAGCCACAGTATCTCTGACTGTACCTTTCCTCCCTGCACCTCCATGGCACAGTACACCAAATAGGACTGAAGCAGCAATGGAGGAAATGTGAAAATCAACTGAAGGGTGAAGGAAATTAATTGAAATAAGAAAGAAAAAAAATGTAGTCCTGCAAGAGGATGTATCTGATAGATAAATGATTCACTGTCTCCAAACTATATCTGTCTGTCATGTTCTGACAACATATTTCATCCGCACCTGAGGGAACAGATTGAAATTGAACATGCTCAGGAGAGACAGGAGGGCAAGCTGGTACAGGATATAGGAAATACTAGTTGTGTTTGCACAGGACAGGAGTTTGGGTCTTTGCTGTATCAAAGGGTTAGGTCAAGGTTTGGCTGGTTAGTACGGTCTTGTTAGCCCCTGCTAGTAGATGTCATAGCTACACCATATGGCAACAAACAGCATCTTTACACAAATCTTGATCCAGAGATGTTGAATTGATTAATTAAAACAAAACTAACAAAGTTTAGATCAGAGATGCTTTTGACACTTTTTAAAAATAAAAAATGAATGCAAAAAAAAAATCTTTTTTATTTCACTATGCAAAATCATCACAAATATATAATGGATATTCAGTATATTGCCCATTCCTAATGTTGGCCTAGAAACTAGAATAATGAATGAATCACAGGGGAGCACTCAGATACCTCATTTAAACAGGCTACTAAATAATGACACGACGACTGACCATGATGGAAACTGTAATTTGCCAAACAAGTCTTTAAATTATGTGATAATGGCTTTGTAAAAAATTCATGTTTCTTTTCTGAGACTCCACAGGGCGAGTGGTAACATTAGCGGCTCTCAGCCACAATGATAGACTTCAGTTCCCAATCAGCAACACAAATGACTTTGGCTGTGATGAGCAAATTACCAATCATCAGAAAGCTGGAGAGTAAGAAAGGTCGAAAAAGTTTCAATGTCTGCCTCTACTTTTTCAAAACGTTTTTTTTTTTCCCTGTTGCATCACAAGAAAATGCCCTCCAGTGTAATAGTCACAAGGGGAAGTTGTCACAAAGGCAAAAGTAGTGAAAACTTTTCTCCGAACTTAAACTTTAATATTTTCACATTTTTATATAGCGATTGGTGACACAACTTAACAAAATAAAACCATACTGCTATACATTAAAACAAGGGTCAGCTATATAATGAAGGTTGATTTTAAGGTTAAATTGTATTAGCAGCACAAGGCTATTTTCATGTTGTAAACATTTGTTAGCCAAAATAATGTTGCAGCCTTTTTGTATGCTGCCAGGATATGTTTACACACTGCTGTGAAGCCTGCCGTTTAATTAATATGCTATTTAATAATCATTCCCATTGTAATGGGGCATGTTGTTACAAAAGGTCAGTGTGTGGTAGACAAACTCTTCTTTTTTTCTGGGCAATAACAGTTGAATGAAATGTGTAATAGTTTTCTGTAGCCAAGATTTTAATCTACACAGAAACTGGCTTTTCAAACAACTAGCTCATTCATTATTTTCCCCAAAACTGTGCTCAGAACAAAGCTCATCATACCAGTTTTATTCAAAAGTCAATAACTTTCATAAAGCAACCAAAAGCAATCCAAATAATTATTTGAAAGTCCTACCTTTCTGTAAACCAGCATGTTTGGCGAGTCGTCCGTCTCTCCATTGCTATTTGGATGGAGGCTGTTGTTCTTCGCCATGGTTCAAAAACTCTGCAGAACAGCTACTCCAGTGGATACACCTCCAGATATACACCTGATCAAGAGAAACAAGGCACACAACAAATAATGATACACCTGGCTGCTTAAAATAGTGAATGATATGATAAAAAATGAATAAAAAAATGAAAGCATGTATAATACTGCAACGTTGCAGGACTAAAGATCAGTTGACAATGTCTTTGTGATAATCCCCACCTGATTGTGTCATTTCTGATGCTTTACCAACGATGTTTGAGTCAAACCCAAACTGCACGGCTATCATTTGGAATGCAATCATATATGGCTATCTTCAAACCATTTATTAGAGGATTTTTCCTCTCAAGGTTGAATAAACAGATTATACGTAAACGCTAAAAAAAAAAAATTCTGATGACAGCAGGTCACAGATCAAACACACTTCTCAGTTTTGCAGGATCGGCGGGACAGCCAATTAAATGCAAACACTGTTCCACCTCGCGCTGCATCCGTATGTCATGCATGTGAAGGCTTTATGGTGTGTCAAGCGAGATTCGCTGTCTTATCTTGCTTCAGACCGCCAGAAAATGGAGCAGGAAGCTAATTTTCGTGTAACCAAAAAACGCACAGTCTTGCACAGACACTCGATTCTTTCAGAACCACAGACAGCTCCTCAGGCGGAACTGCAGACCCTTGCACGAGTCCTCAGAAACCTGGCATCACCAACAAAACGCACAACACAATCACAAAAGCATCACTTCTGTTCACTCTCACCTCAAACACGCCCCGTCTCCCCTGATATATGGATCCGCGAACCCAGAGTGGAGCAAGCTCGTGCAGTTCGTCAGCTATCAGACGTATCACTCATTGGAAATATTAGTGATCCTTTGCTTGATGCTGACGCGTTAACGCGCGCAGATATTCTGCTGAAGGACGGGGCACGCGCCAGCGACAAGGGCACGCGCATCCAACCTTGAACCAATCATGGAGCCTACACAAAAAGAGGAGGGAGTGCTTTTATTCGAGGGATTTGGCAATTGTGTTTTGTAAATAATTCATAATATTTAAATAGCCCATTAAATAATATAATAAAGGCTAGCTATAATGTCCCTAATAAATTGTTATATTGCCTCGTTATTAAATTACTTGATTTAAACTTTAAATTATTATATTAATCATTGGTAATCTGTTGGAAAAATAAGTGAATTTATGACAGCTATTGGGTAATGTGATAATGTCTATATGGAAATGACTGTCTGTCTCCAGGTGGCATTACCTGAAACAGATAAGGCATTTAATCACAAATGCAAACTGAGACTCTTGCCCAAAATGTGTATTTAAAAAAAAAAAAATGCACTATTAAAAAAATGGGTCTGAGACTGAAAAGTGGAACCCTGAGAATTCTAGTTCTTTTCATTTGGACTTCAGTAAACCAAAAAAATGCAAAATATTAATACATGTGTACCTTGTAATGTGCACTGGAGTCTTTTAAAGGGCTATAGGTTTAATATTTCCTGAGCTGAAATATTTTGGAAAATTAAAAATGGCCAAGCATCCTACACTGACCCTCTTGAGATGGAATGACCCTAAGAATGAGCCCCTCACCATTTTTGTATCTCTATGACAGGGTAAATGGAAAAAAAAAAATCTCCTAACACTACATTGCAACAAAGCCACTAGTATTTTCTTAAACACCTAGTAGCCTGCCTAACACAACACAATGTTGCAATGGATATGCAAAGTGAGCCATTGACTGCTTTTAGTTACTTTCATACTTTGAGACTATACAAACACATTTCCTTAAGGGTGGTCTTTAGACCCAGCTTATCAAAATCAGGAATTCATATATTTTTTATTTCTATTCTTAGTGTGTACCACATGATCACAGATGGGTGCAGACATCTACAAAAGAAAGGTTAAAGTCATCATTAATTACTCCCTTGTGCATTTTAACAATCAAATGTACACTGCAAAATCGACTTGAGGGCATTTTGAGAGAACCTAAAACAAATGTGGCAGAAAATATGCAGCTGTTGTACATTGTTAAGCAATGCATACTTTCTGTTATTATTTAGTTCATTCATAAGAGACATTACTGCATTTACAGTTACCATCTACGGGTGTGCGATATATATAGTTTAACTAATCATGCTAATATAAAAAAAATCCTGTTTTTTTTTTATTGTTGTTTTAACTATGTGTGATCTGACATTATCGAGTACTGCATGTCCCTCTCTTTTTAAAAAACATTTATAATGCCCCCAATATTCAATAAAAGAGGGCAAAAATACCTCTGTATATCTTTAATATTTATATAATTTATTAATCAAAATCACAGAGAGTGCAGTGTTTTTCTCTCCAAATATCAGCATGTTTACAAATACGATGTTTATTTTATAGAGGAGTTCAATAAACAATAAGTTAATATTAGTGACTTACATTTTAGACACAATATTGCCTGTTTTTGCTTTTTTTCACCAATGATAACAGTTTCAAAGCCACAGGACTGTTTTGTGTCTCGTTCCTGAATGAACAAATCGTTTGAATGAATGATTCAATGACTCATTCAAATGCTTTGTCGAATGAATTGGTTGAAACTCAATGGCTGCATCAGAAATCGCATACTCTCTTGAGTAAGTACATCACGCCCGCTATAAAAGTATGTTCTATATAGTATGAATGTGTGTAGTATGTAATCTGGACATACTACATTCTCCATGTTGTCATTATCATGTGACCTACCAGCGTGACAGTGTCAGTTACATCACTTTACTGCCATTCATAAATCCTCTCCCGTGGCCTCATGGGATAGTAAAGTGTCCATTGTATGCACACTTCAGAATCTTGCCGGAAGTAGTAGATCATCCAGGCACTTTCTGCCAACTGTTTTATGAGTACTGTGAATTCGGACAAACTTTGTTTGTCACATACTGTTTTTCGCTGACTATATAGTAGGGAAGTATGCGGTTTCGAATGCAGCCGATGTTCTCACTCATTAACAGTGACTTGCTGCCACTTGGCAGTTTTAATTTCACATTTAAAGTAGGCTAACTTTTCATTTTAAAATAATTTCAAAATATCAATATTCAACATTTCATTTTTAAAACATTATTTATGCATTTGTAACTGCAGGTTAAATACATTCCTGTCCCTCTGAGCTGCATTAAACAGTCTGTGTAAATGCATCTAATAAATGCAAGTGGTGCTCAATGCAGAGCCAAATGACATCCAGCTCCACCTCTCTTGATGGCAGGAGTTAAGGTGGGTTGGGTGTGGTTGGATATTCTAGCTCCACCCATTATGCCCAAATCACATTTAGATAGGGGGAGCTGGACTTCACACTCCACCCATTCAGATGCAGCTTGTTTCCTCTGCATTGCCAAAATGATTTTGTTGATACTGATTTCATTTGATTGGTAACAGCCCTATCGTGTCTTATTATTCTGATTGAATGTATTGATTAAATGTAATAATTTGCCACAGAAGATGACGGATACATTTAATTAGGTTAAAAAATGGCTTAAAGAAGGTAAAAATCAATTTAAACTTATTGAAAAATAAGATAATTTCTGTCACTACTGCGAACTGACCGCCGCACAAAATATGAATAAGAATATAAAAAAACCTTAAGAGTCAGCTGTCAACGGCAGTCCTAAACCTGCCATGTACCAACACAATAACCACTATCAGCAAAATATTGTATAATTATTATTATCGATTAAATCCCAGAAAATATTAAGATATCATTTGTTTTGTCAATATCGCACACCATCTATATAACTAACCTATATTATTGCTACCATAAATATATGATTTCTCATCTCAAAATCATCCTATGATTGTTTGTCAGGCTTTTAATTGAAAATTTATGGTGGCCGAGAGAGCTCAACGTGCAACTGAAGAAAACGCATGCAAATAGAAAAAAAACGCATGCAAATAGAAAAAAACATGCAAATAGAAAAGAACCCCTGCAAATTAAGAAAACATCTTCATCAGTTTCACAACACACGTGTGCTCCAAATACTCACAACACAACCATTTGCGGGTGTTTTTTCTATTTGCATGCATCTTTTTCTATTTGCATGCATCTTCTTTAGGTTGCAGCACATTGAGCTCTCTCGGCCACCGTAGAAATTACCTACAGTGCAGTTCCACTCAGATAACCTGGAGATTTGTTGCTTTGTCTATTGTTATTAATTACCATTGAGGTCATCAACTTCTTAAAGCTGCCGAGATGCCAACATTATATTTTACAACATGCCAAAAATATTTATGTCTTATCTTACACTTGCATCCAAGTTTTTGTCCAATAAACTGCCCTCTAGAATGAGAACGTTCCCTCCCCAACAATTCTGAGACCCTGAGCAAAAGCAAATCAACTTGAGAATGAACCTGTTTTGAACCTGCATTGAAAATACATCCCATTCATCAAACTACTATACGTTCTTTAAATACATAAAAAATATCTATCCATCCAACGACGAATATTTTAACATCTTCAAATAAAAATGTTTAAAACAAATTACCTGCAACAAACTAAATCATTCTCAATCTCATCCTAGAACGGAACCAGCGTGTAACTATAAGCCTGCTCTGCACTGCTCCGCCCTGTGACCCTGTTTGGAGTCAGTGGTCCAATCAGCAAACGCAGAAGGCGGGACAAACCAATGGCTCCGTCCAATCAGTGGTCAGTCCAGCCATCAGTCAAACGTGACATCGTTCCTAGTCCGAAAGGACATGAGAAGAACGAAGAAAAACAAAACAATACATACATGTTTAACACAACGGGATGTAATGTAGGCAGATAACAACAGCTAAAACGAGTGTTTATTTGTCAAATAACGATGTCATCTTGTCGACTTGTGGATATTAGAACGTATGCGCTAAAAACAGGAAATCAATGTTTGAGTTTTAGTGGTTGGAGAAGCGAGACAAAAGTTATTGTTAGTTATAGTTTACTTGAATAATTAATACATCTGGACTGGACCTGCAGCGAATCTCATTACTTGAAAGTGCAACAGGTTGGAAGATGGTGTCGTGGATTATATCTAGGGTTATCGTGTGAGTATTTATTTAAAAAAATTTGCTTTGTTTCTGAGATTACATGTAACTGTTATTAGAAAAACAGCTGACTGTGGATTTAGATTCTGATCAAATCTATGCACACTACTGTCTGTCTCTATATATGTTATCATTCAAAATAGTCTTATATATCCACAAAACAAATCTTAATATTCTTGTTTATTGTCGTGTGTTTGCTTTTGGCCACGAGTAAAAAAAAAAAATGCTTAGTTTAAAAAAACGTTTTGTCTCCAATATAATAATGTTACAGTTGCAACACTGTATCAACAAAGTACTCACAGTCCTGAAAAATCTAAAACCAGGACATTTAAGTTTGATTTTCAGGCCCAGAAAGGTAATGGAAATCAATTCATTTTTAAACGGTCGTAGACATGTAACAGTCAATATAATTGTTTCTAGGTGTGGTCATATCCGAAGTATTTTATCAGCTAGAGATGAGAGATTCTGAGTGTGCAAAATCCTAATACAGTCATCACAAAAGATTGGAAAAGTAATGGAAAAATCATTACAATTCACAAGTAAGAAATTGTAGGAACCACTGATTCAAACATGATAAAAATTCACAAATTAAGCAGAAAAAAACATCAGTCTTGCTGCTGTAGTGGAGTAGAACAGGAAATGCAATATGTTTTTGGCTGGAGACCTGCTTTGGTTAATGTCCCTGTCTGCAAAGGAAGGAGGAACTGCTGTTTTCCTGCTGGACCTCAATGTTACATTAGGTGTGTCCCTCTCTTTGCGGAAAGGTCAGCACAG
Source organism: Meda fulgida (assembly GCA_030578275.1). NCBI lineage: Eukaryota > Metazoa > Chordata > Actinopteri > Cypriniformes > Leuciscidae > Meda > Meda fulgida. Next base: position 16,431,466 of record CM060632.1, on the reverse strand, counting down.
GAAAGCACATTCTGTGCCTCGTCTCACTAGGAGCTGTTTGCTGTGGGTTTGGTTATCTTTAGTGTACTGACAATGTAAAAGATAAGGTCTCTGGTCATCACTGATAGAAATACATATTGTACTAGGTAATAGTCAGTTTCAAAGTCTAAAGGTCTTTTGAAATGCTTTTTGTTTTCTTACTGTTAGTTAACATGATGAATTATTTGCTGACGGCAAACAAGGCCTAGCTGTTTTTAGAGATGTTCAGTAACATCACGCGCACACACTAATTTCTTTTTTTTTGTACCTTCTTTTTTTTACCCTCAAGTTCTCCCAGTGAACAGCGTAATAGGAAATGCATGACTAAACCATTGTGACTGTAATGTGTTCTCACAGCATTCGACTCTTAAACACTTTAGTAGTAGTAATAGCAGCAAGGCAGGGCTCTGTTTGGAAAAGATGACTTGGTGATGCTAAAGTTGTTTGATTACAAATGATCTTCTTTTTTTTTTTAGTTAAGAAATGACCTCTATTCTTGACTTCAGCACTTATTTTGCTTTATGGTAGAGATGTTTTAGAGTGGAGAAACGGTTACGCAATTAATGGAATCCATCCAACAGTCCCTCAACACACACACACACACACACACACACATGAATGCACATAACTTTAGACGGTATCAGGCAGTGCTGTCGTTCCCATAGCTACTGGAAAATACATGGTCCGGGGAAAAACAGGCCGGTTACAGTGAAGGCTGTGAATTTACTGTGTGTACACTGAAGTGAGGTGTTCAACACCTCTTTGGGGAAGAAAAAAACCCCCACATGCTTCGTGGTCACTATTCGTGGTTTTCAGTCATGTGACTGCCGCAGAGACCTAGAGGGCAAACCGTCCATAAAACTGCAGCACATGCATGTCAGTTTTCCATGTTTCAAGCCACATATATTTAGATCAATTCTCAAAAGAAGAAAATGTTTTGGGCACTTGTGAATCATGATCCAGATACAGCACCTGCTGCAGTATTTAAATATCTAAAAACAGCAGGACATTCTAAAATGCATAGCATGAAAAAAAAAACTGAAAAGGCCTGAAACGGTGATATTTAAAGATCAAAATTGGCATTTTCTTTATAATGGTTTTCTATGGAAAAAAATCTTAATGAGAAAATGCATGTGGCGTTTATACTCTGGGTTCATCTTCTTGCCTGTACATAGTATGCATCATTAATAAGATGTATATTTAATTTGGTCTTTTTAATATCACGGTCTTACTACATTAGTACTTAGTACAAACCTGGTAAAAAAGTAACTGGCAAGCAATGGAGAAAAGCCTTGTTTTGCCCTCCAGGTGGGCGTTCCTATAAAGGTGTGTCATCATGCGAAAACCATGAATCTATTTAGATTGTAGAATTAACAGCATTTTTAATATTTTATTGGCGTGTAACCAAAGATAAAGGCTGTATTTGCCATTTGGGTGGGCATCCAAATGAATGTTAAATATTAGTTATATTTCATACAAAATTGTGCATAGGGATATTTAAATTCTGGTTGATATGAGCCCATAATTATTTTTAATGTTATGGCCGATAACCAATAAATGACTGAATTATACACTATTTTGTCTAAGTAAATTAACAAATAAAATATCAAGAACAAAGATCAATCCATTTAAATGCTATGAGTGAATTTAGGAACCACGACAATAGGACAAAAAGATATCAGCTTCAAGATTTTCTAAAGACAGTGTTATTACATTTTAAAATAAAGTGTTCATTTTAAAGATTATGTGAATGTTAGATGATGGCAAAGGTAAACTAAAGAAATCCCTAATATTGGCTGATAACCGATATAGATCAATCGATATAACATATGTCCCTAATTGTAAAGAGTGTTACTGTCAGCTTGAACCTTTATTTGTTTGCCTGCCTATAACAGGCATTTTGGAATATAGTAGTCTCAATTGCATGTCTGTTTGTGTTTTCTCACAGTCTTGTGTTTGGAACGCTGTATCCTGCATACTACTCCTTTAAAGCTGTCAAATCCAAGAATGTCAAAGAATATGTGAGTATTCAATTCTTTGAACAAACAAGACAAAGTCATATGCATATCATTATCCAGCGATATTCTACTGACTCTTAATATTTGAGTTCAGAGAATGTTAACAGCCAGAGATGGAGAGCTCCAGCTGTATTGTTTGTAACCTGGTTACTCTTAGTATCTGACAGAGGCTGTCAGTAACTAAACCCTGAGCTGTTTAGCAATTTAATCCTTTCCTTCCGCCTTGTATCCCCACTTTATGGTCTCTTCCAGCTACTTCCATTTCTCTCCTTACAAAATATAATGTATGATTGTATATAGTGATGGTGATACCATAGTATTTTGATATGTACCATATAGTAATTTATTAATATTCATATATTGTAATATTTAAAGGTACACTATGTAGCTTATTGTTTAAAATGTACTAAATGTTTGTAATGAGCGAGTAGCCTACATCATGAATGTACCATCTTCCAAACCGTGTTTTGCCTTATCCTGAGTCACTATGATACGCCTCCCCTAGAATATTCTTCCGCAAGACGCATGCAGTTTTGTTTATTAACCGCTAGGGCACCAAAAGTAGTACCTAAATGGTCCTCCATGGTGTGTTTTTGTATTATCCGTTCTATACCTTCAACAAACAGTTTTTGTTTGTGGTTTGACAGGTGCGATGGATGATGTACTGGATTGTGTTTGCACTTTACACAGTGGTGGAGACCATCACAGACCTTTCTTTGGCTTGGTAAATACTGTACATACTCACACTGTCTAAAAGGAGACAAATGATTGCTATTGGATTGCATGGAGTAATTGTGAATCAAGTGGGTTTTTTTTTTTACATTTTGCAATTCTTCTCTATTGTGTGGCTTTTCACTTTCTAGCCTTTGTGGTGTATGAAAAGGGCTTTTATCTGTTGCTGCACTTGCAGATTTTGAGCTCCGTTTATTTTCCCCAGGCCACTTAGGGTAACCAGTCTGTTAGGTTCAGTTTCAGTTCAGTTAAATTTAGTGCATTTCATTAGTTTCGTGACATTTAAAAAAAAGTTCAACTGTGCTTTTACTGGCTCGGGTCGTCCTAAATTAGATCAGCTTTATTTGTATGGATAGCTCAGGATAAAACTGCACAGAGTCCTCTATAGTAAAGGGTACTAAAAAACATGGCACTAAACATTTTAAAACATTAATTAAATAACAATTTAAAAAATTAAATATACAAATATATAATATCACTTTAATTTGCAAATTATTGACTTTTTGAGTTTATTAACAGATATAGTTTCATTACATCAATCCGTAAGTTGTTGCTTAGAGGGACAGTTCACCTTTAAAAAATGTAGAAAATTCTGTCATCATTTACTCACCCAAATGTCGTTTCAAACCCGTAAGACACAAATGAAGATATTTTTGAATGAAATCGGAGAGATTTGTGACAGTCCACGCAACTACCGCTTACAAAAATCCATACAGAGATTGTAAAACTAATCCATTAGAATTGAGCGTTTTAGTCCAAATATTGTGACGAGACACGATTGCTTTATTTGTATTCATTCATCAACAACACGCATATCAGATATGGTAAATGGAAGCTCAAGCATGCTTGCTTGACGTGCAAGAACCAATGAGGTTTGTTCTCGTGTGTTACGCAGCACGTTTGAGCTTTCGCGAGAACCATTGAGTAGGGCTTGTGCGATTAATCCTAATTGATTTTGATTTTGGCTTCCAACAATTATGAAAACAAGATAATTGAAGTAAATCGATTATTATGCCGCTGCCACATTCCGTCCAGCACACCTTCCTTTCCTTCACAGCGGTGCGCTTTCGTTCCTCCCTAAAAACCCAAACTTGAACTTACCTTCTAAGGTATTATATCAGTACTAAGGTCCCAGAGACTTTAGAAAAGTTTAACTCAAAAACTCATTATTTTTGTCTTCCGTCATCCATCTATTTTCACGTTAATTGCACTTGACTATGTTTTAGGTTTCCAGTTTACTACGAACTGAAAATGGCTTTCGTCTTTTGGTTGCTGTCTCCCTACACCAGAGGAGCCAGTGTCCTCTACAGGAAGTTCCTACACCCTATGCTGGCATCCAAGGAAAGGGTAATGACCCTAACACCATCATCAGGTTCCCTGGGAATAGGCATTCACTGATAGTGAACACACAGTCATACTGAAATGTATTATGGAGTCAATAGGATTACATATTCAATGATTAAATAAATAACGTTAAGAGTAAAACAGATGGATTGGGTTAGTTGGATGTCTCGATTATGTGATCATTGTAAACTATGATTTAAACTCCACGGTTCATTTAACTGCATATCTCGTTCCCTCTGTAATTGTTTGTTGTCAAAGTCCTAATTTGAGGTTAGGGGTGAATTTTAATGATAGATTTATAGATTTTTTTACATTATGTTTCGCAGGATATTGATGACTATATTGTCCAGGCCAGAGAGAAGAGTTATGAGACGATGGTGAATTTCGGGCGTCAGGGTCTCACTATCGCGGCTGCTGCTGCTGTCTCTGCTGCTGTGAAGGTATCACACAGACATATGTGCTCATCCATACACTCATGCACTGTTTATACTGGGCATTTGAGCTAAGCTAACTAACTAAGCTGATTTGGTCAGCAAACAGCTTTCATTCCATGTAAACAGAGACATTGATACATTATTTAATTTTTTACAGACATTTCTGATATGCTGTTTTAAGCTCTTGTTGCTTATAAAAAGAATTTCTAGGAAAGGGTATACCAGTTTTTTTTTAAAATATCAAGGAACTTGATTTTTTTAGTTAAATAGAGAAAAAAATACAGTTAAAAACTATAATATTATGAAATATTATTACAACATAAAATACCTAATAATATATTTAAAAATGTAATTTATTAATGTGATGGCAAATCTGAATATTTTCAGCATCATTATTTAAGTCTTCAGTATCACGTGATCCTTCAGAAATCATTCTAATATGCTGATTTGCTGTTCAAGAAACATTTCTTATTATTATCAATGTTAAAAAAGTATTTTTTTTTTCAGGATTCTTTGATGATTAGAAAGTTTAAAAAAACAGCAGCTTTTGTTACAATATACATGAATTTACTGTCACCTTTGCTCAATGTAATGCATCCATGTCTAATAAAAGTGTTAATTTCTTTAAAAAAAATCATATTGACCCCAAACCTTTGAACAGTATTAGTATATATACTTCTGTTAAAATAGTTTCAGGTCAATATGATTTTTTTCTGTTATATATTATTTAATATTAAGACAGATACTGCATGGAAATGAAAACAAGAGTGACTCAATAAATATTAAATGTGCTCTTCACTATTGCCTCTCTTGTTTCTCTCTTTTTCCGTTTCTTTTTTTTCAAATTTAATCCCCAATACTAGTGCTCTTCTGATTTTTATTGTTTTTTAGTAGTGGTGCTTGCTAAAGTCCACCGCTCATATCTAGAGACAAAAATATCTAGGGTTGGGCTTTGGGCTTTTGACTTTTGACACCCTAGCAACTGCATAGCAACACACTAAAATCACTTCATAGCAACACCCTGGTAACCATCTGCCACATTATGCAGTTGCTAATGTTGTTCTAATCACCACTCACGTTTTCTTAAAAAAAGAAAAATCTAGTACAAATCTTCCTGTTTCCTTTCTCTTTCTGTCTACATGCTAAATTAATCTCCAGCGGTAGCTTCTGCACCTGTCCCAGGTAACTTGCTTTCTTTTTCGATCTGCTGTAACCTGTCACCAGCACATCATTAGACCATTATTAACTGGTCGATGCCTTCAGATATGTTAAATAAAAATATGTCTTTGCTTGTGTATAATAAAAGCAACCACAAATTAAGGCTTTTTGGTTCATGAATTGTGTTCACTCAATGCACTGTGTACCATAGATCATGCATACTGACAAAGCTGATCATGCATACTGACAAACTTTTGTCACAGGGACAGGGTGCCATCAGTGAACGTCTGAGGAGTTTCAGTATTCCAGACCTGACGCAGATCCCCTCTGAGCAGTCAGCCTTCTCCAACCCCAGCCGACGACGGGCCCTTCAGCCTGTCGATTCTGGTGAGCACACACTCTAATGACATCATTTCTGATTATATAATGACAAATGATTGATTATGTAATTATGAAAAATTACCACATACTGATTTAACTAAAGAAACAAATGAGCTATAAGAGTCAAAATTAGCATTTTAAAACCTCAAGGGCAGATGAACCCTAGTGGAGCACATTGTCTGTCATCATTATAATAATTATAACAGTATGTCTCCCTCTAGTGGTAGAACATGGATTGAAAAATAATCCTCATGGAAACTGATGGAAAGTCTTGCTGTTCAAACAATTCAATTGAATTCACATTTATTTGTATAGCGATTTTCACAGTACATATCGTTTCAAAGCAGATTTACAGAAAATGCATGTTTATTTCTGCATTTCAATTAAGAGTAATCTGTTATCAGGTGACTGTCCAAGTAAATGGCACATTTCATACACTACACAGAAAGGAATTAAAATAATCACAAAATAAAAGCAAGGAAAATTAAAACAGTTATAAAAGGAATTAAAAGAGTAAAAAGATGATGCATAGATACAATTCTCATCTGGCAAAACACAGGTGTATCATATTTTCACAGCTGCTTGTACTGTGTCTGTGGTGTTTTTTCGGCACTTAAGTAATCTAGTTGGACGTCTCCAATAGACCCGATTTTTCCCTAAATAAAAGATATACTGTTGTAAGATAATAAAAATCATGCAGTTAGCAAACATCATGTGTTAATTTAGGACAAAAAATGCGGTCATTTACTCACCATCATATCAATCCAAACCCATATGCCTTTCTTTCATAGAGAAAGGAAGACTGTATTCACAATAAAAGTAAACACCATAAACATTTCCCACTATTTTTCAATACTTTTCATGGTGCCTTTACATCCTCTTTGAGGCTTGATAGCTTTAATATCTATTTGTTGTGATTGTATTGAAAATTATCTTTTTTTTATTCCACAAATTCACAAAATGGGTTCAGAGCGAAATGAGAGTGCGTAAATGATGATTATTTTTGTGGGTAAACTAATCCTTCAAGGTTCAGTTCCTCTTGTTTGAGATCTTCATTGCTTCCTCTGTGCATCTGCTCCAACAGAGCCATATAAACAAGCAGGGGTGGGGCATGAGGAGGAAACAGATGGAGTATTCTCTGAAGACGAGGCGTCCGTGCAGAAGGGCCTGCGCAGATCTCAGAGTGTCAAACTCACCCGTGCCAAAGCAGCACGCAAAGAGGTACATTTGTACATGCAGACATTTTCTGTTCAATTCTATTATAATTAGTGCTGTCAAACGCTGAATACAAAATACAAACATTTTCCATGGGGGTCTCCGATATTAAAACCCCACTGTAGTATTTACTGAAGATTAACTGTGTGTATTGGTGTTGTATTGTTTTTTTAAAGCCTCGCTATGGCTCTCTGAAGCTGAAACCCCGAAGGCGGCAGTTGGTTACATCATCCACTTTTGACCATCCTTGATTGTCCAATACAAACTCACAGATGGGATCAGCGTCAAAACTGCAGTCTAATCCTCGGTTTAAAAATGCTCAAGTTTAATTCTAAACTTTTGTCATGCAATTCTGCAAGATAATGCTCTTTCAAAGCACCACTAAACACTTCAAACTACAAAAAGACTAAGCATGAACAATGACATTTACATTCATTCTTTTAGTAGATGCTTTATCCAAAGTGACTTACAGATGAAGAATACTACAATACAAGCGACAATGATGCAGAGTGATGAATAATCTTGCATGCAGCATTATTTGTTTGAAAAAAATACCAAAGTCTAGTATGAGTACAGGAAGACTAAGAATGTACTAAAAATCTTATTTAAAAATGGATCCGAGCGCATCTGATCTGTAACTTGACCTGAACCTGCCTCTGTAGAGACACCTCTTGTTACGCAGAGTAGCACAGATCTCATGGTGTCCTCGCGCTCCCTCTGCAGGGGCAGGTGTCATAGGTTACTGTAGCGTGCACCTTTCAGCTTGCTTTAGAAGTAATGAAATGGAACAGAAAAAAATTGACTAAAAATTAGTGCATGTTATAGCAGGTTTTTGTGTATGCATGTTTTAGCATGTTAATGTTTACTATTTCCTTAAATTATGTCATCGTTTATTAAACCTCATGTCATTCTAAACCCATGTGAATTTTGTCCATGGAATGCAAAAGAAATATTTTTGGAGAATATATTTTTTTCATATAATTAAAGTGAATGTTTAAGCAAGCTCCAAAATGAAAACTAAAGCACAATAGAAGTGTCATAAAAGTGGTCCATTTGACTAAATCAGGTCTCTTAGACTCTTCAAAAAATTCCGAAATTGGAGGTTAACACCAAACCGCTCACCACTGGTTCATTTCAGAACTTCAGTGTAGGGGAAGATATTCAGTGATTTTTTTTTGTTTTTGTTATACTGGGAAAAAATAACCAGGATATTATTCAAAACTTCTCTTTTTATGATCAAAAGAAGTCTTACTGTGTAGCTTTGGAATGTCATGAGGATTGGTAAATGATTTTTTTCCTGCTTTTTTGGGTGAACTATTCCTTTAACTTTTAAATCTGTTATGAAATATTATAATAGTTTGTTTTCAGTCTTAACAGTATTTTTAAAAGATGTTTCCAAATACATTTCTTAAGTTTGGATGTCTTAGGTTTGTATTTAGATTTTTTTTTTTGTGCAATCTATTTTTAGTGATGTACATTCCTTTTAATCATGTTTGTTTCTGTATTTAATCTGTCGTGCAAACATTTTTCAGCCGCCTTAAATTTAAATAACAAAATGCACTTATCAGCATAACATTTGACCAAAACACTCCAGATGTATGACAGGAGAGTGAACCTGATGCTAGTTGACAGAAGTAAGTTAAACATTGTGGTTTGTACATGTGTAAACAGTGGCAATGATCTGTCCGTTTTTGAACATGTTTGCGTTATGTGTTGGACGGTTATATGTAAATGTGTGGGAAAAGCCTGAGCATTGGGGGGTCTTAGTTTGTTAGTATATTTTGTGTAATGGAGAAAACTTGTTTATTAGATTTGTGTCCAAGAGCTCTTTTGAATGTGTTAGTAAACCCTGGACCTAAAAGAATAAGGTTTAAAACTAAGTTTATTTTCTTTGACCTTGGGATAAGTCATGGAAAACCTGGAAATACCAGGGAATTTTAAAAGGCCTGGAAAAGTCATGGAAACAAAAATGATTTTTATTTATTTTTTTGCTCTAAGCTATTTTATGGACTAGATATTGCGTTTTATGAGTGCCACATGTAAGCGTGAAACATCAGTATGTCGGATGAGGGTCTCTTGGAGACTAGACTAATAAAACACTAAATATATTTTTGTAAACTAGTATGTGTAATCTTTTATATCCAGTAACTTCTGAATTAATACATGAGGTACACAAAAGATCTCCCACAGCAATCTTTATAATATTTTTTAAATATCCTGTCCTTGGGAACAACTGGAAAGGTCATGAAACACTCATTGTATTGAACAAAAAGAATGGGAACACTGTGTATATTCAGTTTAAGACATACAGTCACCAATTAGTTATGAGTTAGCCAGAATCGTTGTCTTCCTCTAGGTCTGAAAGGCTGTTTATTATTCAAATAAATGCTTTATATATTACAAATGCTATGTTAATTCCTTAATGGCACCCAGTTAATGTCTGTCATACTGTAATTCCTCTGATGACCACTAGGAGCAGTCAGGCTCTGTTTTTCAAAGTCACCCCTTGAACTGGACAGCATAGTAAGGAACACTTGTAATTAGTTTAGGGAGAAAAAAAAAGGGTTAACCCCTACAAACTCACATCTTTTTTATTGGTGGTATTTCTCTATAATAAGAAGTGATAAGAAACTTATTAATTCAGCTTTAAACATGCAAAACAGAACAGAAATTGAGTGATTTGCATCACTTTTAGATTAAAGGATCTGAAAGCCGTCATATCTGTTTATGTGAGTGTGTGTTTGACCTTTATGGGGAGCCACCTGATTTAAATATATTTACACCTTTAGGCTATAAAGAAGAAAGAGGTTAATGACACACACACAAGCTCCCACGTGTGGAGTTTGGTCTTGAACTGCAAACACCACATTTATTTTTGTTTAGCTTTTGCTCAATGCATACATGTTCTTGATAAATGTAAATAGTGAGGCAGGTTTTAGTTTGCTTTTCACTGTATGTGTGGTCCAACGACAGTTGTTTCATTGTGGTCTCTAACACAGGACGTGTCCAAGTCTTTCAGCACTTTAGTGTGGAGACGTCCTGTGTCTCAGATGCCATCAGAGAGAAGAGGAAAAGGATGGGAGAATAAAGAGAGGGAATGAAAGAGAAATGGGTTTCTGTCAGGAGGTTGAGTTTGTTTGTGGAGACATCAGTGAAAGAGTGAAGCGACCTGTTGGTCCACAGCCTTGTATGATTGAAACACTTTTATTTTCTTTAGTCTTAGTTGACACATTTATGGTGGAAGGCAGAGATTAAAGGTAGAAACATGCAGTTTATTCTTTTTTTTAAAGCACTTTTATTTTATTAAATTATTCCATACATAAATTATATTTGAACTGTCAAGTTGTCCAAATTAAATTTTTTATTAGAACTTCCTTTTCTATGCGGGTAAACCTTTTGTTGTTGTTGTTGTTGTACAGATCAGGGTTATTATTTTAAAACTAAAATTATTATTTTTTGTTAATTAACAAAGTAAAATTAAATAAAATACAATATAAGTATTAGATGGAAAATGTTAACTATAAACAAAAAATATAAAAACCAATAGTAGTGTATTAAAAAAAACATTAAAATGACCTCATATAATTACTACAAAATTAAACTAAGATTAAGATCAAAACTAAAAATATAAACATAAAAGCCAATTCAAAATATTAAAAACTACAATATATAAATAATACTAAAATAACAGTGGTACGATTTAATTGATTGAACATTTACTTGATTGGGCTTGAACTAGAGCATGTAAGTATAATGTTTCAGTCTTGCTTTACTTTAAAACAGTGTTATTTGTTATAATGTTGTTGTTTTTTTGTTAACCTTTTAATACAATATCTTGCCCCATAGGCTTATAGGCTATTTTAAGTGCATTACCGTAAACACAACTTGCGTTGAACCCGGAACATGCCTTAAAGGCCCATTAGACATTTGCGGTGATCTCTATCAATTGTTGTTTCAGTTTTATATTGAGCGTTATTTTAGAGCTTACTGTAATTGATGTAACCGTGTGTTTGTTTTATGAGTGATAATTTCCCCCATGGTGCTTTCCCAATGCTGTGTAAACATGACATCACAGATTAGCAGGTGAAGTTTGTTTAGGATCATTGTTTCAGGCGTAGAAGAGTAGCATTTTGTGTCTCTAGTGTAATATATTACTATTCAAAACTTTGCTATGCTCACCAAGGCTGTATTTATTTGATCACAAAATACAGTAATATTGTGAAACATTATAACAATTTTTATTTTAGTATATTTCATTATTTCATGGCAAAGCTGAATTTTCAGCCAGTCTTCAGTGTCATATGATCCTTCAGAAATCATTCTAAAATGCTGATTTGATGTTCAACAAACAATTCTTATTATTATCATTGTTCAAAACAGTTGTGCTTATTATTTTGGTAGAAACTGTGATACCTTTTTTTCAGGATTCATTTGATGAATACAAAAGTTCAAAAGAAAGACATTTATTTGAAATAGAAATCTTTTGTGACATTATAAATATCTTTACTGTCAGATGGTAGGCAACTCGTATACTTTATATATATATATATATATATATATATATATGTTTATATCATTAGGTAGGCTAAAAGATTCATTACATTCTCTCTCTCTCTCTCTCTCTCTCTCTCTCTCTCTCTCTCTCTCTCTCTCTCTCTCTCTCTCTCTCTCTCTCTCTCTCTCTCTCTCTCTCTCTCTCTCTCTCTCTCTCTCGAGCTTGTGGTTTCTTCAGCATTCCTTGAATCTCATTCCTTTTCTTAGTCTCTCTTTGAGTTTTTCGGCCCCATCTCACCCTCTCTTTCTTTCTCTCTCTCACTCTCTCCCACTCTCTCCCGCTGGGTCAGATTGCTCTCTGCCCTCATCTCTCCTCAGCCTGTCCCCAATAATCCTGCCCTCAATACCCGAAGCCCCAGACCCTTCTGCCCCGGTCCAGACCTCCATCACCCAGCCACTATCGGGTTCCTCTTTCAGCCTTTTCAGGATCTGACACCTCTTGCCCCCTTTGCAATTCTCAACCATCTCTCTAGGACTCCAGCGTCACTCCACCTGGAGTGGGTTAGCAATGTAAGAGGTAGGCAGCAAGTGTGAAGACAAGACGATAATGGAAAAAGGTTGAATGTTTCTTTCCAAGTTTAGTGCCTTTAAACATATTTACCTTCTTGGACTTTTTATTGACTGAGCTTGAGCAGTTTTGAAAGGAAAAAACTATATGGATTGAAATTCAAATAAGTTCATATAACAGTATCAAGACAAATTTTATAATCCATTTATTCACTTTTGAATTTATGAATATTGAATATTTATTGATGTAATTTCCAACTTAAACTGTCAAAAATCTCTAAAGTTTAAACATACTAAAGTTTGGTCTCTTTTAAAGAAGACACTTGGTAGATTATTGCTAAAGTCATAAAGGTAAAAACTGAAAGTGAACTTTAAGTTATAGAAGTTTGAGTGCATTGTTATGAAAAATGCACAATTTAAATTTTATGTGAAATATATATTTTCCAATACATGTTTTACTCTAAAACTGGAAGAAAAACAAAGCCATCTAAATGAGTTGTGTTCAAAATTTGAGGTTGATATCTAAAAAAGATTGTGTTTGGGTGCAGTACCACAATGAAATTAATTTCCCATTCGGAGTGCAAGTGTGTCGATTTATTTTTTCAGGATCATTTAACCTTTTCGAATCATGTCCAACTCCATATATACAGGTCCTTCTCAAAAAATTAGCATATTGTGATAAAGTTCATTATTTTCATTATATGTAATTATAAAAATTAAACTTTCATATATTTTAGATTCATTGTACACCAACTGAAATATTTCAGGTCTTTTATTGTTTTAATACTGATGATTTTGGCATACAGCTCATGAAAACCCCAAATCTCAAAAAATTAGCATATCATGATAAGGTTCTCTAAACGAGCTAGTAACCTAATCATCTGAATCAACTAATTAACTCTAAACACCTGCAAAAGATTCCTGAGGCTTTTAAAAACTCCCAGCCTGTTTCATTACTCAAAACCGCAATCATGGGTAAGACTGCCGACCTGACTGCTGTCCAGAAGGCCATCATTAACACCCTCAAGCAAGAGGGTAAGACACAGAAAGAAATTTCTGAACAAATAGGCTGTTCCCAGAGTGTTGTATCAAGGCACCTCAGTGGGAAGGCTGTGGAAAGGAAAAAGTGTGGCAAAAAAACGCTGCACTACGAGAAGAGGTGACCGGACCCTGAGGAAGATTGTGGAGAAGGACCGATTCCAGACCTTGGGGGACCTGCGGAAGCAGTGGACTGAGTCTGGAGTAGAAACATCCAGAGCCACCGTGCACAGGCGTGTGCAGGAAATGGGCTACAGGTGCCGCATTCCCCAGGTCACGCCACTTTTGAACCAGAAACAGCAGCAGAAGCGCCTGACCTGGGCTACAGAGAAGCAGCACTGGAGTGTTGCTCAGTGGTCCAAAGTACTTTTTTTGGATGAAAGCAAATTTTGCATGTCATTCAGAAATCAAGGTGCCAGAGTCTGGAGGAAGACTGGGGAGAAGGAAATGCCAAAATGCCTGAAGTCCATTGTCAAGTACCCACAGTCAGTGATGGTCTGGGGGGCCATGTCAGCTGCTGGTGTTGGTCCACTGTGTTTTATCAAAGACAGGGTCAATGCAGCTAGCTATCAGGAGATTTTGGAGCACTTCATGCTTCCACCTGCTGAAAAGCTTTGTGGAGATGAAGATTTCATTTTTCAGCACGACCTGGCACCTGCTCACAGTGCCAAAACCACTGGTAAATGGTTTACTGACCATGGTATTACTGTGATCAATTGGCCTGCCAACCCTCCTGACCTGAACCCCATAGCGAATCTGTGGGATATTGTGAAGAGAAAGTTGAGAGATGCAAGACCCAACACTCTGGATGAGCTTAAGGCCGCTATCGAAGCATCCTGGGCCTCCATAACACCTCAGCAGTGCCACAGGCTGATTGCCTCCATGCCACGCCGCATTGAAGCAGTCATTTCTGCAAAAGGATTCCCAACCAAGTATTGAGTGCATAACTGAACATAATTATTTGAAGGTTGACTTTTTTTGTTTTAAAAACACTTCTTTTATTGGTCGGAGGAAATATGCTAATTTTTTGAGACAGGAATTTTGGGTTTTCATGAGCTGTATGCCAAAATCATCAGTATTAAAACAATAAAAGACCTGAAATATTTCAGTTGGTGTGCAATGAATCTAAAATATATGAAAGTTTAATTTGTATCATTACATTATGGAAAATAATGAACTTTATCACAATATGCTATTTTTTTAGAAGCACCTGTATATTGACTATTCAGACTGTAATCGTTTTTTTTACTAGTACAATATGTCCAGAGTGATCCATTGGTAATCATAATAATGTCACATATTTATGTAGGTTCAATCTTGAGGAAATTGGGAAAGAGTAGAACATGCACTGTTACTGTGGATTTAATTAAGTTGTTGCAACACCTTTCACACAAAGAATGGTGAAAGAAAACATGAAACCTGATCTGATCTTTCAAACTGAAAGGATAAAAATAATTTTATTGCATGTCAAACAAACTATGAAGGTGAAAAGTTCATGCATGTTTTTTTTTTCCTAAAAGGTTTGAGTCAGAAAGTCTCATCATGACCTTAGTTTTCACATAAAATAACAGTTTTATTTGTGTCAAAAAGGTCAATTAAAATCCTCTGTGGTTTTAAAGTTGTAAAACAATAAGTTGTAAAAATAGTGTATACTTTTTATAGTCACCATACATCCACATTTTTCCAGAAGAGCAAGTATTGTGTTTGAATAGGTGCCTTACAGATCACTGGGGTGGCGTCCCATGGACGAGTTCATTTTTCAGAAATAATGTGTCCTGGGACGTATTTGGAAGAGAACACTACCATCAAGGATATTCTTGGAACCTTGAAAGGCACATATGTATATTTAGTGTACGTGTGGGTTTTGGTGGCTCCTGTCTTGTAAACCTTGGTGATCAGAAGGGACTCTGAGAAAGTCTTGCTGTGTTTTTTGGCAAAGATTTGTGTCTATTGCAGTACTGTACATGTGTTTATGAGTGCTGTGACACGACCATCTGACTACACTTTGATTACTTTTGACCTATCACCTGCATTATACATTAGGTAAAATTAATGAAATATGAACAAATTACTGTCAATCATGTATAATAAAAACTAATCTGATTATGACCATTTTAAAACGTAATGTAATTCTAATTACAAGTACTTAATTTTTGGAATTTGATTATGTAATCCAGATTAAATATAATCAGATACTACACAGGCATATTTAGATCCATTTAGGCGTTAATTCCTGCACATAGCGTTCAAACCACGGTTTGTTCACAACAGTAATTAAACCCTATGAGAGAGGATATGCATATAACAAGCTTGGTGCCCCCGGGTGCAACGAGGTCAGTGGCTGATCTTTTGTAGCAGCACTAATGAGAATGCAATTAAACAAAATGCGCTTCTGTCGTCACGATGACCTAATGAGAGGCATGGTATGGTGGGAAAACCCAGCACCTGTGCGAGCACGCAAGTGACACTACGCTTTAGCCCATACGCTAATGCGAACCCACCAACCAGTGCCCGCCTCATTCAGCGGAGCAGCGACGGGGTGATGAAAGAAAGAGCGGGGTGAAAGAACAAGCTTAATTACCAGAAAATGCAATCAGCGCTAGAGTTCACTCGCAGACAATAGCCGGGGCATGGACCTCATTGTGGTTACCCGAAAGGGCCCAGTGGACAATTGGGTCATTGACATCAGATTGCTTGACAAGTCCCCGCAGGGCAGAGGAGAGTTCAAAAACCAGAGCAAAATCGAGAAGTTTGTCGCTGAATCTGTCGGAAAGGGCCTGTCAGGAGCAATTAGCACGCCCTCCAAGCACCCAAATGATCAAAAGGTCCTGTCGCTAACACACACACACACACATGCTCCCGCCACTGCAGGTTTAATCTGAATTTGCATGGCTCTGTGTCTCAGTCTTCCTCAGGCATGATATAATTACTGCGATGAGCACTGCCCCATTGGCTCAGTACTGTCTGGAGTTGTTTTGCGAGCTAGCTGAGTTTGGAGAGGGCAGTCAGTCAAAGAGCTGGTGAAGATTGTCTGTTAATGCTGATTTAGTGTTAATGGTGATTCTATGGCATTTTTTCTGTCTCTCATGCAGTCTTATTGCTGTGCCCTATAAGCTCTGTAATGTAAGGTGAAAGGCTGTTAAGATGAACTTGCGATTGAACTTGCCAGCGTGTGCATGTGGGTATTGTTAGAGAAAATTGAAACTAGGTCCTATACTTCTTTCAGAGGTTTTTACTTTTCGTCTTAAGGCATCTTTATTTGCTGGCCCGGTCGCTGTATCTTAATTTTGTGTAAATTAATTATGGCATCAGAGACAGCATTGAACTTTGGGTCATCGTCAGTCAGAATGCATTTTTCTTGTTGGCTGTGCATAAAATTCATTCAAAAAATGTAAGCTCATGATATATTGTTTCTGTTGCATATCATGTAGAAATGTGTTTTTATTTTATTTTACCCCAAACATCGAAAGAATGAAAATATGAGATTATTATTTTAATTGTAATTTTATTTTAATGCAATTAAAACAATCAAGCACTCCCTAATTCTCATTACCCGGTCCAGACACACTGATGCTTCTTTTTTTATTTTTTTTAAATCTTTATAAATGTAAGTACAGTTTTGGTTTCAGTAAGTTTTTTTTTAATAAAATAAACTCATGTTTAATTAGCAAGAACAGATTAAATTGATCAAAAGTGACAGTAAAGATATTTATTATTTTACACATTTATATTTCAAATAAAAGCTGTTCTTTTGGTGTTTCTATTTATCAATGAATCCAAAAAATGTAAGCATAACAACATTGATGACAATATGAAATATTTCTTGAGCAGCAAATCATCAAATTAGATTGATTTTTGAAAGACCATACGACACTGAAGACTGGAGTAATAAAGCTGAAAATGCAGCTTTGCATCACAGGAATAAATTACATTTTAAATAGTTAAAATTGTAAAATTGTTTAAATTGTAATAATATTTCACAAAATTCGTTTTTTGACATTCAATGAAGCTACTGAGACCTGAGAGTTAAATTTTGAGGATTTCCATGGTTTCGTTTTTTAAATTTTTTAAAGTGCCTGCTTGTGCCACCATTGCAGTTTGTTAGCCTGTTAAAACATAACACATTGCCACATTTAAAGGGTTAGTTCACACAAAAATGTTGTTTCAAACCTGTATGAGTTTATTTCCTCTGTTGAAAACAAAAGAAGATATCTAAAAAATAATGTTGGTAACCAGACAGTTGACGGTAGCCATTGACGTTAATAGTAGGCGGGGAAAAATACTAGTCAGTGGGGTCCATCAACTGTCTACAACATTCTTTAAAATGTCGTCTTTTGTGTTCAACAGAGGAAAGAAACGTATACATGTTTAGAACAACATAAGGGTGAGTAAAAAATGATGACAAAATGTTAATTTTGGGGTGAACAATCCCTTTAAGTGCTATCAAATCAATCACTCAATCACTAAGGCCAAAGCCCTGGCTAAGTAGATGTACAGCATAATTTAATCCAAAAGTATTTGTTTAAACAAGAAAAACATTTTTGCTAATGTTATTGTTTTTGACAATAATCCGGTACAACGATGCTTATTTGGCATGTTTTCTCACCCCTTCGGGCATAATTTGTCCATTAAGCATTGACAAAGCCACTATTATTCAGCACCTTGATTGACTCCATTTGTAAACAATGGACGTCAAAAGGCCAGACACTGAGATTACAGTAACGGTGATTTTGGCTTGGGAGTGATTGTTCGTCCACATAGGGAACATGCCGATCTCACACTGAAAGAACTGTCCCCATTCATCAATGTCTGTTAAATCTATTGTGGTAGATCATTGAAGAGTGCAGCTATTCCAACAGGGCTCAACTGAACTTGTGTGGCCTTCCCCAGAAGCTGTCACATTGCCACACTGTAATGGAGGCAATTAGCCACACTGTGTGTCTGTTACCTTCACAGTCAAATCTGCCGCACACACATCCATGCAAACACACAGGTCCCTGTAAACACATCTAATGGATGAAGGAAGTAAAGTTCACAATAGCAGAGTAACCACTTGTGTAGTTCATCACATTAACTATGGACATGATCCACTAACACACTCAACGTGGTGTACCAATCAACCCACACTGATCCAGCCGACCAATCAGAGCACATTGTGCCTTTCAGAAGGAGGGGCTTCATAGAGACAGGAACCCAGCAAGCAAATTTGCATTTAAAAGACATATAGTTGCCGTCCAAACACAGCGCAGACGTCTAGGATAAAACAAGGCAAAATTTGGGCTGTCAGTGAAAATTGACAAATAGAAATAGACGTCTAAACCATAGCCCAAGAATAGACTAGTCATCAATTAGATAACAAAGAAATGAAATGAGTGAAGAAATGAAACCAAACACCTTGTAATCACTGTTGACTTTGCTTATATGATGGAATATCATAAATCTCGCAAGTTATTTTGGCAAAGACGACATGTAACCAATTTCAAGTTTATTTTGGCTAGAAGTGGATTACTCATAGCCGGACTATATCAGGTCTATAGTTAAGCTAGACGGTGAAATGACGGCTATTGCTTGCTGGTAACTGAACAGAGCATTATTGACAGACTGGGGTAAGAGGTGCTGCAATGTATGAAAAATAAGGTGTAGGAGGTCTAGTAGACACCCAAACACAAAATCAAGACTTTGTAAAAGAGCATAATAGGTTCTCTTTAATTTTGAACAATTTCTTTTTGTGAAGTATTTTGTTAAAAATGTGTGCTTGTGCTGTGTATTTTATCAAGTGAAATAGCATTCATGCATTAAGCTTGAATTAAGTGATCACACACTTTTTGGACAGTTTCAGATTGTGTAAATGCAAATATAGTTTGTACAGGAAAAGAGGGGATTTAAGGACAAGTCCATGTTAAAATACTTGGCCAGAAATGAAGGAAATTCCTATCATACTTTAAAACATGGGTGGGGCATGTGTCATTGGGTATTGTGGTTTGCTATTCACAAATGACTGCAATAACTGACTAGTTTTTAAAACACAAACACCCACACCTTAACACAGTTCATCATGAAAGCTATAGTTCTCGGTCGTTCGTAGCAGAATACAGCTTTGAATGGTGGCTAGTCGGTTTAAACATGTTGAAACATTGTATGAGTCTGTACACATAATTGACACAATGACACAATTCCTCAATATACCGTAAAACCCTTCTCACATCAAAGAGGAGTCCAGGGGCTGAATCACTCCATTATTTAAAAGGTTGCCATTCACACACTTCCTCTTTATAAAAAAAAGAAACTAGCTTATTCCTGTGATGCAAAGCTGAATATTCAGCATCATTACTCCAGTCTTCAGTGTCACATGATCCATCAGAAATCAGTCTAATATGCTGATTTGGTGCTCAAGAAACATTTCGTATCATTATCAATGTTCAAAACAGCTGTGATGCTTAATATTTTTGTAAAAAAAAAGACCAAAAGGACAGCATTTACTTGAAATAGACTTTTTTGTAATCATGTAAAAAAATATTTACTGTCACATTTAATTAACTGAATGCGTTCTTGCAGAATGTATTAATTTCTTTTGAAAATTGAATTGTTGTGTGCACACACACACATACACACACACACACACACACACACACACACACACACACACACACACACACACACACACACACACACACACACACACACACACACACACACACACACACACACACACACACACTGCTCTATTACAGGATTCAAAGTACTATTTTGAGGCATAAATCATTTTCTAAATGTAAATTTCATTTTCCTATACCTGAAATTTGAAACGGACCCTATTATCATATTATCAAAGGGCACATAAGGTTGAAATCTCCCTGTTCCTCTTTTTAATAAAGGTTATGGTTGTGTACTGTGTATGGTTTACAGCTGGAAGGCAGAATTCTTTGGGACTTTCCATGTTCTGTCAAAGGCAGTTTCAAACAAATCTGAGGTGCTATGAAATGCAATAATTCTGCTTTTTAAATATATACACATAACTGAACTTCTGTACTGAAGCTATACCATCAGAGGTCGGCATGATTATTCCCATCTAAGCTTTTCTTTTAATCATAAAACTAGCTTATATTAAACATATATTTTAGCTGTTTAAGTGAATATATTTATGTGAAAATATCAAATGACAGCAGTTTCTTCATGCTCACCCTGTTTCTCATGGTCAGATGTGTAGATTAGTAATACCATAAGAAATACTAAAAAGTTAATTATAAAAAGAAAAGAACTTCGGTCTATTTGACCCGATTCTCAAAGCGGCGAGGAGGCCTCAGACAGTTGTAATAAAGTTGATCCTGTCCTTGTTTTCTATTGTACTCTAGCGGGTCAGTGGACCACATAATCTCTGGCTTTGATTTAGGCTTCAAGCTCAACGTAGCAGGGCTAGACTGGAGTTTAGCAGTTGGAGACTTGCTTGCTCTTGTTCTTTCTCTCTCTCTTTCCTTTTGTGCAGACATAAGCCCATAGGATGGAGCAAGTGTAATCCTGTGTTCTTAAGACCAGCGCACGGCCGTGCTGTTAATTAGAGTGACCGCACTCTCACCCCGAGCACCAAAAACACACTGGGCTCAAGTATTCAAAGGCCATCGGAGAGGAACCTGTTTATACCATTCTGTTCGGGGACTATAATCCTTTTCATATGAGTTTTCATATACTTTTTTTTTATTATATTTTTTAAATGACCATTGTAATGACCAGTACTGAAATACAAGCATCCCAGTTTAAAAAAATGTAACTCAGAGAGACAGAAAGATGGAAGTTCTGGCATCATGTCATTCTAAACCATTCTAAAATGAAAGACAGTGGTGTGCAATTATGTTTTGAACCCCATTGACTTTTACTGTATGGACAAAAACTGTTGAAACATCCTATACAAAAGTCTTTATTTGTGTTCCGCATTATAAAGAAAATCATACAGGTTCGGAACAGTATGAGTAAATTATACCAGAATTTTTCATTTTTGGGTGAACTACAATATTATTACACAAATAAAAGGTCTTTATTTTGATACTCCCTTTTGAACATTCATATAAGTAACTTTGAAACTACGTGTCAACTAACTCTCATTAGAGTATTAGTAGACTGTCTTCTTAATATCTGCTAAGTCTTATTACAGTGATATTCCTCCAACAGACATTCTACTGACTATAAGTAATGTACAGTACATTTCAACTTATTCTAACCCTGCAGTCTAATAATACTATACTAACACTAATGAGAGACATGTGTGTGCAACGTTACTTATAGTCAACAGAATGAGTTAAAGGGACCATCTAAATGAAGTGAAACCTCTTTTTATCTCATGCTGTGGAGGAACACCAGGGGATTATGATCAGTGAAACATTTCTATTCCACAAAAAGTCCTTTATAGTGGGAAAGGGTTCTTTAGATTCTTTTAAAATGTCCTTCACACTAAGAAAAAAATGAGTTGCGTTCAAAATCACATACTGTCTGAGTAGGTACTACATTTGAATCTGAATTTACTTTGCGACCATTAAAAAGTACATTCTATATACGTACTACAATCGCCATGCTGTTACTGTCACGTGACCTACCAGCATCAGATGCGTCACTTTTTTAATGGACACAGCAATGGTTCTCTGCCCTCAAAAGGTTCTTTTGGTGACCAAAAATTGTTCTTCTGTGCCATCGCTACAAAAACTCTCATTTTGATCTCTACAGATTACTCATCTTTATTTTAAGAATGAATTCCTTTAAGTTGTCTTGAGAGTGTCCATCCTAGTCTCTTTCTCATTCCATCTCGATAACTGGATGAACCTCAAATGTGTTTTAATTAGAGGAGGAAACTAAGAGACAGACAGACAGAGGCAGAGACAGCAAGACTGCTTTATCAACAGCCCTTCAGGCAGTGTGTGTGTATATTTCACCCAAGTAAAGGAAAAATCCCCTCTGATCTCACTTCCATCATTCCCTTGTTCTCTCTCAGCACCTCTTTTCTATCTCTCTCCCCCGTCACTCTCTCCTTCACCACCAGGCTGTGAGTCTCTTTCAATTTACCACATCATTTTACAGAATGAATGTTTCCCTGCCTTAGAAACAGCATGCAATAGGTCAGACATGTAATGCTCATCCAAACTGAGTATTACAAACTGAGTATTACCCATTAGTCTTTGCTAATTAAGTTGCAGGATTATTGCATGTATAATATGCTTTTCTAGAACATTGGCAAAAATGTACGAAATTTGAACAGTCCAATCTTAAATCAAGGTATCCATTTAAAAGTGAACTAAAGACACTTAATTTTTCAGAATGCCAATATATGTAATATTTCTATTAATTTAATTCAATAAATACCACTTCCTATAGTTCTGCTTGCTGTTTTATTTTTAAAAAAAATGTTGAGCCTCAATTCTTTTTATTATGCATCTATATTTGTAGATGCATAATAACATTGCTGGTGTGTGTGGGTGTGTGCATGTGGTCCTGGTAAACCCTATGTTAAGGGACAAAATAACCCCACAAAATGATAATATCCAAAATCCTTGTCCTTGTGGGGACACTTTTTGGTCTTCATGAGGAAAACAGCTTATAACCATATTGTATGATGTTTTTTTGAAAATGTAAAAATGCAGAAAGTTTTTGCTCTGTGTTTGTACAGTATAAACATCATTATGTCTATGGAAAGTCCCCATAAAACATGGAAACTCAGTGTGTGTGTGTGTGTGTGTGTGTGTTAGTGCGTGCGTGTGTGTGTGTGTGTGTGTGTGCGTGCGTGCGTGCGTGCGTGCGTGCGTGCGTGCGTGCGCGTGTGTGTGTGTGTGTGTGTGTGTGTGTGTGTGTATGTGTGCGTGCGCCCTCGTCCAAGAAGTCTTAGATTTCAGTTAGATTTGACACATGCCAACTTGTGACCCTCGGCTGGTCCCTCGTTCAACTTTTCTGGTCTTTCCTTCCTTTCCATTCTTTCTGTCATTCACTCCTGTTATTCATCTCCTGTCTCCTTCCTTTTTTTCATTTAAACTTCAGTCTCTAACACACTCTTTCTCTCTCATATGGGCTTTTTCCCAATGTAAATAATTCCTCAGTGTCTCTCCAGAGTTGACAGGTTGAGAGACGTGCGAATGAGGTGATGAACTCTTGCTTAACACTTAGCGAGTCTGATCCAACTGAGGTCAAAGGAGGCTTCAGTGCAGATTCAATTTAGATTACGACCACAGGCAGCTATTGTTTTAACATGAAATAGAATCTGAGACGTCTAATGGAAAAACAGACAGAAGTTCAAGTCTATATATCTATTGTGACGCAAAGTAATTCATCGTTTCACAAGTGTTTAATATAAGCAACACTGATAAAGTACTTCTGAGTTGCCAAGTATTTGGGTATTACAAAGACTTCCTATTTTGAAGCAAATCTGAAAAAGTAATAAATTGATTCATTAGGGTATTTCTAAGGGTTTTATAGGATCATAATCATCTTGTAGCCACCCAGAACACCCTAAACTTTTATCACCAATTTGAAGGCTCAGAAAGGTAGTAAAGACATTGTTAAAATAGTCAATGTGACTACAGTGGTTCAACCTTAATGTTATGAAGCGACAAGAATACTTTTTGTCAAAAGAAAAAAAGAAATTCACTTCTTTAAATGCGCATAAATGCGCATGCGCGTGCTGCTGACGCAAGATCCGTGTGCCGGTGTTCTGATGTTCTGACTGACACGGTAGAGAAGAAATTGTTGAATAAAGTAGTTATATTTGTTTGTTTTTTTGCACACAAAAGTATTCTCTTCGTTCATAACATTAAGGTTGAACCACTGTAGTCACATGGACTATTTTAACAATGTCTTTCCTACCTTTCTCGGCCTTGAAAGTGGTGATAACATTGCAGTCTATGTGGGGTTAGAAAGCTGTCCAGATCAAAAATATATTAATTTGTGATCTGAAGATGAACATAGGTCTTACGGGTTTGGAACGACATAAGGGTGAGTAATTAATTATAGAATTTTAATTTTTGGGTGAACTAACCCTTTGATATAACCCGCATGACATTTTTTTCTATCAATGCGAGTCCTTAGTACCTACTATATTCTTTCTAACCCCCTGCTACTACAGAGGTAGAATGGTCTGAGACCACCAGGGTAACCTGCAGTCACTAAGGTTACCTCTATCTACGGTGACACCCGCTATAACACTAGTGCATGAGCGCAACAGTGCGGAACAGAATGTCTGAGATTTGAGTGGACATTCTTTCTCCTTTTCTTTCTTTATATATCTCTCTCCAAATGCGCTCTCCCCCACCTCTATTTTTTTCGTTCTTTCTTTCTCTCTATGGCACGTTTTCACTCGGTCTCTCAGTGTGGCATCTGACCTATCACACACTTCAGTGCCCCTCCTCAGCCTCTACTCAATGCAGGGCCGACACGCTATTCAACATGTTCACATTCTAGACATATTAATGCACACTCATGCACCAACGCTAACAAACTAACATGCACATAATGACATAGGGGCCTGCTGTCTGTGTCTGTGTGTGGCACTGGGATTAAGTCGCGTTTGAGGACAGATGTTCCCACATCTGACCTATGTATGCTCTGCTAAAGTAACTCATTTCATTAGAACACACAAACTCTCTCATGCCAAAAATCTGCAAAGGCACAGCCTGCGAATGTCTGTTTGTGTGCATGTATGTTGCATCCTGGGGCAATTTTGTATCTTTCAGCACAAGGTAATTAGTCTGAACCACACACTCCTCTGTTGTGTAATGCTAGAGAGACAAGAGGCATGTGTGTTTGTTATGTCCGATAAGTGTATGTTTAAAGCGAGTCAACGTCAATGTATTTGTCAAATGGGCAACAATACAGTACAGCTTTACATGTAGATATAATTGATATAAGAATAGAAATAAACTGTAAGACTATACAGCAATATAAAGTTTTATGTGCAATTTTCAGAAAAGGAATGGATATAGTTTATGTATAACTTATAACACTTTATATTTATCTCAAATAAATTAGATTTAAAGTGATAAATATATTGGAATATAACTTTTTATTACACATATATTTCCGTTCTGTTCCAATACAAATTTAGCACTTTACACAATATAAATGAGATATACACACCGGCAACTTTATTGCGTACACCTGTTCAACTACTTGTCAACACAAATATCACCAATCACATGGCAGAAACTCAATGCATTTAGGCATGTAGACATGGGCTGCGTCTGAAAACTAGGCAGGTGACTTGTTGCCTTGCTGACTTATCAGGCAATAACTTTGTAGGCAGCGTTTGCGCACAAAGGTAGATCACAAAACTAATTTTGGAAAGACTTCTGAGGCAGCATAACGGTTTAATGATCTACAACAAAATAGAGAGAGCTTTAGTGATAATCAAGCAAATATTTAATTAATACAATACTAATTTCTCGCTAGAAATGCAACAGCAACTTTCATATGCAATTTTTTTTTAGCTCAACTGACAAGGAATGGAACGCACAGGATTGTGGGATATCAAAGGCAGTGAAGGACATATCTATGCTGCCTTCAAAAATCAAAGAATGAAGGTATATTAGTAGACAGGATGAGGCACGATTTCTGGATTCAGACGTGCCTTGTTGCCTTCACAGCCTGCGGAGGCAGCATTTTTCAGTTTTCGGATGCAGCCACAGTCAAAACAAACTGCTGAAGTTCAAACTGAACATCAAAGTGGGGAAGAAAGGTGATTTAAGTGACTTTGAATGAAGAGAAAATATCCAGTGCGCGGCAGTTCTGAGGGTGAAAATGCCTTGTTAATGCCAGAGGTCGGAGGAGAATGACTGGTTTGAGCCGATAAAAAGGTAACTAACTCAAATAACCACTTGTTACAACCAAGGATTGTAGAAGAGCATCTCTGAATACACAACATGGTATACCTTGAAGCAGATGGGCTAAGCAGCAGAAAAAAACACTGGGTGCCAGTCCAACCAGCACACCAAAATTTAACAATAGAAGATTGAAATAACTTTGCCTAGTCTGATGAGTCTCGATTTCTGTTGCGACATTCAGATGATAGGGTCAGAATTAGCCATAAACATGGATCCATCCTGCTTTGTATCAATGGTTCAGGCTGCTGGTAGTGGTGTAATGGTGTGGGGGATACTCTTGGCACACTTTGGCCCCTTAGTAGCAATTAAACACAGCCTACCTTAGTATTGTTGCTGACCATGTCTATCGCTTTAAGACCATAGTGGACACATCTTCTGATGGCTACTTCCAGCAGGATAACACGCCATGTCACAAAGCTCAAGTCATCTTAAACTGGTTTCTTGAACATGACAATGAGTTCACTATACTCAAAAGGCTTCCACAGTCACCCAATCTTTAATTCAATAGAGCTTGTTTGGGATGTGGTGGAACTTGAGCTTCGCATCATGGATGTGCAGCCAACAAATCTGCAGCAACTTCTTGATGCTATATCATGTAAATATGGACCAAAATCCATATTGAACTAATGCAGTTCTGAAGGCATAAGGAGGTCCAGCCCAGTACTAGCAAGTTTCACCTAATAAAGTGGCTGGTGAGTATATTTGCCCAGTTACCAGATGCCCCCCTCCACCATCTCATAACTAAAGCCATAGGGTGGGACAGATGTCCATCATCTCAGTCTAGCTAAGCGCACTCTGAATAGGCTCAGTCTATCCCCCGTCATGACTAGCTGAGACCAGACTGACCTCTGACCTCTCACTAATTACATACGGCTAAGGCAGTGATGATGGCGCAAATCCAGTTTTTTCCAAACAAGGCAGTAATGGGTAACTATAGGAAGCAGAGCAACAAACATGTTTTAATGTTCAAAGGACATGTCTACCCTGGGAGGTCATTCAGACAGATCACAATGCTGAGGCCACAAATGTACACAAACGTCTGTCGGAACACTAAAGACCCTCCATAATATACAGTACATTGAACAAATATAAATGCAATATGAAAACTATATGTTTGTGGTTCACATGTAGATATTCAAATGTTAAGTGCATTTTGGGAAAGAAGACAAAAATGAAAACAATAGATGCTAATTCACAAGTTAATTATTTTTAATTCTGTGGTAGTTTAAGCGTGCATTGCTATTTCTGTCTGCATGCTTTCTAAAGCAGAATTTATTAATAGAGCAGCACAGCTTGTTGAAATATTATTTTCAATAAATGAACTATATAAAAGGTGCATATTTTCATTTTCTTGCTATAGTCATTGCACTGCCTCTTCAATTATCATAATATCTCTTGAAAAATGTCATCATATTCAAGGTATTTTCAGGTGTAAGTGATAAGAAAGTTGTTCGTTAAGATCAAAGTATGTATAAAATATTTGACATAATCCAATAAATATTGTTTTTGTTTGGTTGGTTAATAAATCCTAGGCCAATTAGGCCAACGCCGGTGGGGTTCACAGAGATTGTCCCCTAGCGGCAAACCAGTGAAACATTTTGAAACATTTACATTTATTTATGACATAATGAATCATTGTTTACTGAAATCATATGACATTGGCAGTTTGATTCGCACTCTGAATCACTGTTTTGAGACAAATCATTCTTAAAGGTTTTAAATCTTCATGAATAGTGTTTCGAAAGCTCCCTGTTATGTTTTATGCTCCCTGAGTGTTTTAGTTATTCAACAAGAAGTTCAGTTTTACACCAGAGCTTGAAATGATAACCTCTTTACTCTTTTGTGTCACTCACACTCCCAACGCATGAGCACGGAACCCCTGTAAACCTTGGTTACCCTGGAACCCTTGAATTAGAATACAACACTCCCATCACTACATGAGGGTCAAAGTTACAACATGCCAATACTGTAGATAAAGTAACTTGGCACGGAATAGCCTTCCCCGACTTGCAGAGAGCAGTGGACCGGATCTGGTCCGATACTATGTTGCTGTCTGGGATTTGGGCCGTCACTATGTTGCTGTCTGGGATTTGGGCCGTCACTATGTTGCTGTCTGGGATGGCTTTTTAAGTTGTGCATTAGCTTAAATTTAGCTAATTTCCTGACCAATAATTTGTGGACAGTTAAAAGCTTAGTGTTTAGCTTTTTTGTTTTGTTTTTCATTTAGTTTTTAGGAGATATCCAACTTGAGAGAAAGATGGATGAATAGCAACTCAAAGATTTTATTGAACAGTGTCCAAAAACAGGTGAGTATAGACCACAAACGATGTGCAGTGCAAGTATAATGATTCAGGTGACGATAGAGGATGTTACTTCAATTGGTAAGTAAATCCACACAAACTAGTTTTAAAAAACACAAAATCGGCTTTAAAAATGATGACTGGATGCTATTGGACGCTAAATAAAACTTGTAACATAATGAGGTGATATGAAAATGTAACATTTTACAATTTGAAACGTTTATTGTTACCCAATGCATATTGCTGTTTTACATACTAATATTTAAAGGTGCAGTAAGTGATTTATGAGAAACGCTGTAGAAAGTGGAACGGACCAAGCACCAAAACACTGTCACAGTCACCAGCTGGTCTGGTGTGCCCAGGTTGACCACTAGAGGGCACTCCTTCTATGACCTTTGCTACTCAGCCATGAACTTCAGTCCCCATAATCCCTTGCCCGGATACATCATGAATTATTGCATTCACCTGTTTGTCATTACATTGTTTGTCTCACCCTACTTATACCATGTTCTCTCTGTTATTTCTCATCTAGGTTTTGTAATAGCTACACTGGATGTCTGAGCACTCTCCCTTGTCTCTTGTATTTTTTGTGGATTGTTTGCAAGTGTTTTTGACCCGTTGCCTGGCATGACTACGATTCTGGATTTTCCAATAAAGCTGTGTTTGGATCTTACTAAAGCCTCAGAACAATCCGTGACACACTATTCTAGCCAATCAGCAGAAAGGGGCATATACACTCATTAGGGGGAGGTGCCTGTGTTGCATAGCGTGTTTGTGAATTTGGAGATGGGGCTATCAAGATAGCCGTGTGATCATTTTGGGTTGGGGCGTGTTTGTTTTGGTGATTTCAAATATTAACAGCTTTTCTCAGAAATCGCTTACTGCACATTTAAAAGTGAGTTTAGCAGTAAATGGTGTATATTGTGCAGTTTGCAGTTAGCAGTGCGCAAGTATTCCATTCCGGACATTCCTGATCCTGAGTCACGTTATTTGACAGCCCTGCATGTCTTGACTGCCTCTATGTGTGTATATACATCATTCACCTTGCCAAAGAACTTTCGTAATATTACATACACATAATGAAAATAGTTTAAGCATATTTTTCATTTTCAAAACAGCCTTTTATTTTGAATCTCATATTTTTCTTGAGGATAAACATCTTTCTCAACAGAAAGACATTTGCTATATTGAGTAAACATGAGTTGGATGGTGAAATGTCTGTTGTCTAAATGTCTAGATGTTCACTTTGTGCTCATTGGAAGTGCGATCCAAGCAGCCTCAGCATGCTAGCTCATGTCTAGAAAAAAAGAGACTTTCTTGCTAAGTGTTTCTTGTGCTGTCTTGTGAGGTGGTGAATAAATTTTATTGAGTTTTACCACAAATATTGTGTTATGTCACCTTTGCGTCAGCATTACGCTAAAGCAGAAATAACAACAATGTATTGACTGGAATCCTACGTTTAAAGATTATTTTATGATGTGTAATACGTGATTCTGCAGTTCTTTTGGAAAAGAGAGACCAAGAGAAACTTCTAGATAGAAAATTGATTATTTACATAAATTAATGTTTAGTAATCAATAAAAAAAACATAAGTATTATTTATATAAATAAACAAGATATATAGTTTAAATCATATTTATTGATGAACAATTTTAGCAAAGTCATTTTTAGTGTTAATATATAAATAAATAATTGAACAATAAATAAATGAATAGGCCTATATATACAGGTCCTTCTCAAAGTTCTCAGTTCATTATTTTCCATAATGTAATGATAAAAAATAAACTTTCATACATTTTAGATTCATTGCACACCAACTGAAATATTTCAGGTCTTTTATTGTTTTAATACTGATGATTTTGGCATACAGCTCATGAAAACCCAAAATTCCTATCTAAAAATATTAGCATATTTCATCCGAATAAAAGAAGTGTTTTTAAAACAAAAAAAGTCAACCTTCAAATAATTATGTTCAGTTATGCACTCAATACTTGGTCGGGAATCCTTTTGCAGAAATGACTGCTTCAATGCGGCGTGGCATAGAGGCAATCAGCCTGTGGCACTGCTGAGGTGTTCTGGAGGCCCAGGATGCTTCGATAGCGGCCTTAAGCTCATCCAGAGTGTTGGGTCTTGCGTCTCTCAACTTTCTCTTCACAATATCCCACAGATTCTCTATGGGGTTCAGGTCAGGAGACTTGGCAGGCCAATTGAGCACAGTAATACCATGGTCAGTAAACCATTTACCAGTGGTTTTGGCACTGTGAGCAGGTGCAAGGTCGTGCTGAAAAATGAAATCGTCATCTCCATAAAGCTTTTCAGCAGATGGAAGCATGAAGTGCTCCAAAATCTCCTGATAGCTAGCTGCATTGACCCTGCCCTTGATAAAACACAGTGGACCAACACCAGCAGCTGACATGGCACCCCAGACCATCACTGACTGTGAGCACTTGACACTGGACTTCAGGCATTTTGGCATTTCCTTCTCCCCAGTCTTCCTCCAGACTCTGGCACTTTGATTTCCGAATGACATGCAAAATTTGCTTTCATCCGAAAAAGTACTTTGGACCACTGAGCAACAGTCCAGTGCTGCTTCTCTGTAGCCCAGGTCAGGCGCTTCTGCCGCTGTTTCTGGTTCAAAAGTGGGCCCTGGGGAATGCGGCACCTGTAGCCCATTTCCTGCAAACGCCTGTGCACGGTGGCTCTGGATGTTTCTACTCCAGACTCAGTCCACTGCTTCCGCAGGTCCCCCAAGGTCTGGAATCGGTCCTTCTCCACAATCTTCCTCAGGGTCCTGTCACCTTTTCTCGTTGTGCAGCGTTTTTTTGCCACACTTTTTCCTTTTCACAGCCTTCCCACTGAGGTGCCTTGATACAGCACTCTGGGAACAGCCTATTTGTTCAGAAATTTCTTTTTGTGTCTTACCCTCTTGCTTGAGGGTGTCAATGATGGCCTTCTGGACAGCAGTCAGGTCGGCAGTCTAACCCATGATTGCGGTTTTGAGTAATGAAACAGGCTGGGAGTTTTTAAAAGCCTCAGGAATCTTTTGCAGGTGTTTAGAGTTAATTAGTTGATTCAGATGATTAGGTTAATAGCTCGTTTAGAGAACCTTTTCATGATATGCTAATTTTTTGAGATAGGAATTTTGGGTTTTCATGAGCTGTATGCCAAAATCATCAGTATTAAAACAATAAAAAGACCTGAAATATTTCAGTTGGTGTGCAATGAATCTAAAATATATGAAAGTTTAATTTTTATCATTACATTATGGAAAATAATGAACTTTATCACAATATGCACATTTTTTGAGAGGGCCTGTATATATATATATATATATATATATATATATGTATATGTATGTATATATATTAGTAAATGTATTTATTGCTATATAAATATAAAGTCAATTGCTAAGAATTGCGGACTTTTTAAATGTCTCTGTGAATTAAATTGCTTAATTTCAGCCTTTATTGATTGATTAGTTATCTCCATTCTCCATTAGTTATCTCTAATCTCTTCTCTCCATCATGGACCTCAACCTCTTGTCCTAAAAAATGCATTTGGCCAATTAGGCTAATTTTGCAAATGTTTAATTGCATTGAGTCGGGGATCTTTTGGATCTGGGATGTCCGTATCAGCAGATTGTATCTATGCAGAAGTCAGCTATTCCTGTGGAGCTCCCTACAGGCCGCAGTGCACACTTAGACAATCCCACATATCTAAATGAGAAAGAATCCCACAATTCCACCTTCTACAGTGACCAACCAATTAACTCTCAGTAAATATTTACCACAACTGAGAGGAGAGAGTCCCTAAACTACCATCTGTGAGTAAGAAAACCCTCAAAAAAGCTGAGACGGTGTGTGTAAGAATGTCAAATGATTATCAGCTCACTCAACTCCTGCCATGTTAAGACAAGATAAGCATGCTTAACTTTAACTCTGCATGGTGAAGGATGCTGTAGATAGAAGGACCACTGAATAAAACAACACACTGCCATTTGCAAGTAATTTGGCTGGCGATTATAAAGATGAAAGCAAAGCAAAAAAAAAAAATCAGTCTAGAAAATTTCCCTAAAACTGTTTAGCAGTTGTCAGACCACATGATCTGCAATAGATAATAGGTTCGTGGAAATAATCCTGTCAGAATTCATCCTCAACCCTTTTGAAATGCAGATCCGTACAGCACAAATAACATTCCCCATGACAGCAGTTCCGCAATCATGTTTTTTATTCAAACTTACACAAACAGTCTGCTACAAGTGCACTGTTTAAATAGTGAGCCCTAACCAGGATAGGCAATTATCTTCTGTTGTTCCTGGGTCATAAACTCTGAGCTTCACGCTCATCAGAGACTAATTACCTTCATGGTTCGAGTCTGTGGAGAAGCATAGAGATCCTCAGAAGTGCAGAGTGAGGTGGGAGAAGGAAACAGGCCTTGGGGCAGGCATGAGTAGTGTCGTGTAATTGCTTATAATTAGTGTAATTAAAGGCAGTAGTGTCGGAGAGAGCAGAGGTTAGAGTCAGGTACACGCAGGTAGGGAGGGGTGTGAGGATGTTTTTGAAATTCAGTCGAGCACAAAACTGTGGAAACATTGGTACCGTGCCAAATGACAACACTGTCTGGAGCTAAATACGTGTGCGTGTTGGCGGACTGTTTGCTCATGGGAATTTGTGTATGCGGCACATCTAATATAATCATCAAAGATGTTATTAATCTGCAGCTTGATTCTGTCTCACTAGATCTTTTTTGTCACAGTTTACTTTAGCAACATATCATGCGCAGTTGTGCGTTAATGCAACAGACGTGACCATTTTTCCATGCCAGGGAAAAGTTAAGGTTTTATAAAGATCTTATAAACATCTGAGCAGAAAAGAGTGATGCAAGCTGTTTTGGATGTCTTTGTCTTTCATTGTTTACTGGGCGTTAACAGGGTGAGAATGTTATATGTGTTGCCCTGGTGGATCAAGCTCTGCTGATGTAAGGAAACCTCGCTTTTGATGACTTGAGGGTACCTGTTGTTAAGAGAGAGATGCCTAGCGTGGAACTGGGGTCAAGGGGCAAGGGTTATTGGGGTGAATAAAGAGAGAAATGAATGATGAGGTTATTCTGCTGATGTAAAACATTTAATGATTGTTTTCCAATGTATGTGTAAGGTAGAGTGTGGCGAACAGGACGGCCGAGGGACGTGAGAGAACGGCGCGAGGCCGGTGGTGCGATTGCTAATGAGCAACACCTGTTAGGCACATAGAGATTGATAGAAAAGCGAAGAAAGAGGAACGTTCAGCATCCTTACAAGGCCTTTTCACAAAGCACACATTTTCACTGTCATAAACACCCCCTGTTGAACTTTTTATTCAAATGATTAGACTAATTCTACAGATCAATTTTCTTTCTAAAAAAACTATGGAATTTTCCTCAACAATTGTTTATAACAACTTTTTTATACTGTATAGATTTTTTTGTAAGGGATTCCTGAGTTCTGGTCAGTTTTGTCACGCGTTATCTTGCCTGTGTTTGTTTTGTATTGTTTTTTGCATGTGTTCTGTTTCCTGGGTTTACATTAGTTTCCATGGATTCTCTTTGATTTGATTATCATGTGCACCTGTTGTTCATTTCATTGATTATTTTGCCTGGTTATTTAAGCCAGTTTTTTCTTTTAGTTGATTGTCTGTGCTCATTGTGGTTTTTACGATTGTTCTGTTCCAGTTTCTAGTATACCGGTATGCATCTTGAGTATTTTGTTTAGAGTCTTTATTACAATATGTTTACAGCTTTTTGGTCGTTTGGTCACACTACCATTTTTAAAAAATGTTTTTAAGATGTCTCTTGTTCTCACCAAGTCTGCATTTAGGCTATTTAATCATAAATACAGTAATAACAGTAATATCTTGAAATATTATTACAATTGAAAATAACTATCTATTTATTTGAATATGTTTTAAAATGTAATTTATTCCTGTGATGGCAAACAAACATTTCTTACTATTATCAATGCTGAAAATTACCCTTTTCACATTTCCGGGGTTCTTAGAAGCGGAAGTCGTCATAGTTGGGTAAACTTCTATTGCGGTGAATGACAGACTACATTACATTTATTTCTTTGTGTTCCCATTTCCTCACATAGCAAAATTAAAATAGTGTTTTAACAATTTTAAAAAAGATACAAAAACACCTTCACAGCAACATTAACTAGTATCTTGTAATTTGATGCAAGGGTAATATAATACAAACTATACTGTTAGAAATATACATGCTTAAAAAAAAAAAGAAAATCCAGGATTTACGATGTGGATTTCTGCTAAAACGTGTCATCACAGTCTTGAAAAGGGTTGATAATAATAACTAACTTTGAACTATGTGTCAACTAACTCATTACAATATTAGAACTGTTAGGGTTAGTAGAATAAGTTGACATTATTGCAAAGTTACTTATAGTCAGTAGAATGTCTGTTAAGGGGATCATCAAAATAAAGTGTTAGCAGATAACAAGTAAACTCTCTCTCTCTCTCTGCCTTCACACTCCAACAGTCTTATAACAATTCTAATCCAGCTCTAACACACAAACACACACTCTCACACTCATCACAGATTAAGTCAGGAGGGTTAAATTCCCTTCAGTTTGTTTAGCCTAATTAGCATGTAGCAGTTTATCTGCGAGTATAATAACCCCCCTGCGGCTCAGTTCATCTCACTGATAAGACACATTTGACACCAGAATGAGCTAAAGGTACTTTTTTGTTTAATATACACCTCAAATAAACCCTTTCCAACTCTCAGTTCTCACATTTACACTATTAAGTTTAAGATCTGAGAAATGATTGCATCAACCATTAAATAATAGTTTTATTATAGCTGCAAAGGGTTTTTGCATAGTCGAGTTACTGTATTCTTTTGTCCATCTATAGATGACACAATGCGTAATTGAATATTATAAGGATTAACTCACCTCAGTCATTCAGAGCAAGCGCACATACTGAGGTCATTTGCAGTCTGGTTAAGTTGTTTTATAGCTATATCACATTATTTAGGTCTGTTAGTCCGACTTCGTTCAAATCGTACAATTTCTGACTAAATCATCAACAATACATATTGTTTTAGTCTGACTGATATAAAACTTTAAACAGGCAGGTAAATGTACTTAAGTGGATATTCATTTAACCCTGTAAAGCCTGGCATATAAAATAATAGTCATAAAAGGATTTTAAAAAAATGAACAGTTTATTGAACCTTTAGACAAAATCTAAAAGGAAAAAAATAATAATATATTTGCAATTTTGTGCAGTTGCTGATATTTATATGTGCAAAAAGTAAGAGATGAAGTAATTAAAGTAACTTTTGCTTGTAATGTAAATCAATGAGATTGTACTGTTGGGTGAAAAACATAATGCAATACAATGATGATTGAGAGATATAACAAATAAACATAAAAAAAAATAAGTATGGATAATTAAGTAAACCTAAGCTGCTTCAATCCAGTAAGTGTTCATCTTGAAATATTGCTAACAATATACTTAATAAAAATCAGTATAGATTTCACAGTAAAAAGACATTGTGTATCACAACCTGCATGAGAGAAGTTTTTAGAATTACTGTATATTAAAAGGCTGCCTTGGTAAAAAAAAAAAAAAAAGTATGAATAAGATGACAGAAGCATGCAGTAGATTGTGTACAGCAGTTTTTTCTTTTAGAGACCCTAGAAATTTCTTCATTCAAATATGATACCGTAGACTTAGGGATAATAGCTATCGAATCATTGCTGAGGGTTTCTTCAAAAACATAGCTACCAATAAGCCTGTATGACTCAGTAAATTACACCCAATGCTCCAGTTTGTGTCTGTTGCGCTCATTTAAAACTACCATGGTGAGTGTAATCATACTGTACAACTATAAACAACCGCACTTATTGCCATGACCTTAGCCTCAGTAAAGCCTGATGAAGACTATATAGTCTGAGCCGTAGGCTTAAGCATCGAGACAGCTGGGCATTAAATGCTGGCACACCCCGGCACACCTGTCTAACTGATAGAAGACCTCTCGTGGACAGTTCATGAGAACTGTGGTTTTTAGGAGCGAGGAGATACACAGCAGGTCTTGTTTGCTATGAAACAGTACAGGTGATAGGTATAGTTTCTCACCTGAGTGGCCTGCAATTGAATAGGGCTCTATAGAATTCAGAGATACGTCTATAGGGCTTGACACCTTTGGCAATGCTAGTGATACTCTCACAGGTGCGTGGACATGCACATAGAAACAGAGCGTGTTCATTTACACATAATCAAGGCCCCGATATTCTCATGGTGAGGCTCTTTTTTGTTCTACGCTTAGGGGTAAAATGAAGCTTGAAATACATTTGCAGCCGTATATTGTTACCAATGCTGCCCACGCTGCTGAGAGAGCATTTATGTATGCAAATATGTGCAGTGCGCTTTCTTTTCAATAATAAAATACACACACAACAAAAATTATCCTGAGAAGTTTTCACATCAGAGAAGACAGAGCCCCAGAGCCACATTATCGCCACAGACTAACAGTGTTTACCAAGCAAATTTTCCAGAATGTTTGCTTTGCTTTTGCAAGATGTTTCGAACTCCCAAAATGAACTCAAAATGAATTTTGAATGACTTCAAACTGAGGTCATACAGTTCATTTTTCAATTTCTCTTGAAGTATATCGGGGCTTTAATCATTGATGACTGTGGATGGGTGGAGTAGAGAGTGCTTTCTTTCACCAAAAAGAAAGGGAAATATGTTCCTGCTGGTTATTGTTTGCCTGCAAGTTTGACGGGTGTATATCGCACCATATTGAGACTATGAGACCTAGAACACACATACACACACACAAGGTCACCAGCGCACCCTTTAACCCTTCACCAAAGTGTCAATCATTTTGAATCAGGCCGGTCTGGTACTGGGCCCTCAAGTCGACCCCCATCGGAAAAACTCCGCCCTCCATCTGCCCCCCAACAGAGTATGATTGACAGCTTGACTATGAGGATTGATGGTGTATTGAGGGACCCCCTCCTTCCCGTAGTCTTGCTTTGCCCTGCCAATGCACCAGGCGCTCAGTATATCATTGCTAAAGTAATTAGCCAGCAGTAGTCATATTTCTCAGTCTGGGAGTTCCCTGCGCCCGATTAACTGCCATAAATCATACTGAGTGACACTGACACAGAGAATAAAGCCGGCCTGACACTCTCAGACTGTACGCCATTTAACCAGGGAAAAGGAGCTGTGTAGTGCTCTCTCAACTCTCACCTGCCCTCACTCCCCATCCTCACATTATAGTCTATTGTTTTCTTTTTTTAAAGGGATAGTTTACCCAAAAATAACTTACACTGCCTAATGTCATTCCATATGCCTTTATATTCTTTTTTTTTCTTTAGACAGATTTTTTTTGAAGAAGAAGAAAATGGCCATTTGATACTTGCAGTATAATTAGAGTGAATGAGGTTGTCAAGCTCTAAAATGACAAAAAAAAAACAAAAAGTATTTGTTCATATGACTATATCTGAAGTCATACAATAGCTTTGTGTGACAAACAGAACAAAATGTGTTACTCGCTGAAACTCTTCTTGATGCTTTCATTAAGGTTTGGTCACATTTATCGTCGTTGAATTTTCGCATGTGAAATCCAATAATTTTGCGTAAGGGCGAACAATTTCCTAATGCAGATTTCGCAGGAGGTTCGAGTTGGCATATATATTTACTGCGTTGACTTACAGAAAGTGGATTGAAATGTACTTCTGTGTGAGCAGTACTTATAGGCTACATATATCGCTACACTATATTGAAAAAGACAATGGACCTTTTTGCCTACAAAATTTAGCTGGACTAATGTGACTGCACCTTTAGAGTTCATGAGAAAGTCCGAATTGTGAATGAATTGTTCTTTTGAGTCAGATCTTTTCAACAAATCCAGGTTATTTAGTTCACAAACCCACAGTTAACAACTCATTGGAGGGAAATATTATCAGTGATTTTTTTATGTTTGTCACAGAAAGTTATCATATGGCATCAGAAGGCTGGTATTTTTGAAGTTTGAAGGGTTGAGGTGTTTGAATTTTTTTTTTTTTTTTTTAATTGGCTGGAAAAGAGTGTCCAGTATATTATTCAAATTAGTGTTCCACATAATAAATAAAGTCATACAGGTTTGGAACTTCATGATGATGAATAAATGATGAAAGAATTTTAATTTTGGGGTGAACTAATCGTCTAAACAAAAAGGTTGAAGAGAGAAAGTGTAAGAGCAAGAGGAATGTGTTGAATGGGGGCATATGTGTGACCCCCTGCTGAGCATTTCTCTTTTAAATGTATTTCTTGTAGTAATTGTTTTGTAGGTTTTTAAATAGCTTTTGAGCTTCTGTCTGAATAGGGTGACTGAGTCAGCAGGTTTTTTGGAAGCCTGACCTGTCTACAGCACTAAGGGTTTGGTAGCTAAGGAGAGTACCGGGAATCTCATGCATTGACAGACAGGGAGTGGAGTCTTCCTTTCAGAATAGCATTCACTCAGCACAGAGAAACTTAGGTCAGCCTTTAGAATAGATATGGCAGCTTTAGTCTAAACCATTTGAAAGTTTACTTAATACATACATATGTATAATAGACATTTATAATATATAATATTATATACATTTCCATTCAAATGTTTGAGGTCAGTAGTACTTTTTTTAGTATAAACTAATACTTTTATTATCCAAGGATGCATTGAAGAAAAATGACAGTAAAAACTTTTACATTGTTATTAAAAAAAATAAATACATTTTCTTCTTTTGAACTTTCTATTCATCGAAGAATCCTGAAAAGAAAAATTTAATCAGTTCCTACAAAAGTACGGTGGCCAAGACCTCAATGCGCTGCAACTTAAGAAAACACATGCAAATAGAAAAAGCACCAGCAAATTATGATCTTCATCAGTTTGACAACACATGAGCTGCAAATACTCACATCGCAACCAAATACAGAAACATGCTGCAAATACTCACAACGCAACGAAATACAGAAACATGCTGCAAATACTCAAAACGCAACCAAATACAGAAACACGCTCCAAATACTCACAATACAACCACATACAGAAACATGCTGCAAATACACACAACGCAACCAAATACAGAAACGTGCTGCAAATACTCACAACGCAACCAAATACATAAACGTGCTGCAAATACTCAAAATGCAACCAAATACAGAAACACGCTCCAAATACTCACATCACAACCAAATAAAGAAACACGCTGCAAATACTCACAACGCAATCAAATGCAGAAACGTGCTGCAAATACTCAAAACGCAACCAAATACAGAAACACGCTCCAAATACTCACATCACAACCAAATAAAGAAACACGCTGCAAATACTCACAACGCAACCAAATACAGAAACACTGAAAATACTCACAACACAACCAAATACAGAAACACGCTGCAAATACTCACGAAACAACCAAATACAAAAACACGCTCCAAGTAGTCACAACGCAACCAAATACAGAAACACTGAAAATACTCACAACTTAACCAAATACAGAAACGTGCTGCAAATACTCACAACGCAACCAAATACATAAACGTGCTGCAAATACTCAAAACGCAACCAAATACAGAAACACGCTCCAAATACTCACATCACAACCAAATAAAGAAACACGCTGCAAATACTCACAACGCAATCAAATGCAGAAACGTGCTGCAAATACTCAAAACGCAACCAAATACAGAAACACGCTCCAAATACTCACATCACAACCAAATAAAGAAACACGCTGCAAATACTCACAACGCAACCAAATACAGAAACACTGAAAATACTCACAACACAACCAAATACAGAAACACGCTGCAAATACTCACGAAACAACCAAATACAGAAACACGCTCCAAGTACTCACAACGCAACCAAATACAGAAACACGCTCCAAGTACTCACAACGCAACTAAATACAAAAACGCGCTGCAAATACTCACAACTCAAACAAACACAGAAACTCACTGCAAATACTCACAACACAGCCAAAGTGCTACAAATACTCAAAACGCATCTAAATACAGAAACGCACTGCAAATGCTCACAACGGAGGCAAATACAGAAAAGTGCTGCAAAAACTTAAAACGCAGCCAAATATAGAAACGCACTGCAAATACTCACAATGCAACCAAGTATAGAAACACGCCGTAAATACTCATGAAGCAACCAAATACAGAAACACACTGCAAATACCATATTTGCAACGCAACCAAATACAGAAAAATGGTGCAAATCCTCACAATGCAACCAAATACAGAAATGCGCTGCAAATACTCACAATAAGTGACGAACCTGGCTGGGACCGCTTATTGTTCAATGTCTACTTGTCAGTGATGTTGTCGATGACCTGAAAGTTTAGTTTCTTGTTTATTTTAACATCCTGATCGTTGTGCGTTTTCTGTTTTTGGTTGCATTATGAATATTTGCAGCACATGAAACGTCCCTGAGTAGGGGACAGAGACGTTACGTCGGATGACAACGAATGGGGTTTCGCTTAGAACACCTATCGACTTCGAGTATACAAAAACGAGCCAATGGCAAAGAAATGCCATGGGTCTGCGGAATTTGCATGACGTAACTCCGCCCCACCTCGTGGGTATAAAAGGAGGACGCCGGCAAGATGCAGTTATGTTTCTTCGCTGAGGAGCCAAGACTGAACTCAGGCGATCCCCGCGGTACAGCGAAAGTGGCAGGAAGACGTAACGTCTCCGTTCCCTACTCAGGGAACGAGGGTTACATACGTAACCGAGACGTTCCCTTTCGTGGTCACTCCGAGTTAAGTCGGATGACGACGAATGGGGTTATCAGTCTATTCACGCCACCTTCACAGCTGTCTTCCAGTGCCCTGCATAGATCTGAGCCCTTGTGAGAGACTTGTACGGACGAAGGACTCCTATTTAACACAGGAATACCAAGGTACACTGGGAAGCATATCCCATAGTTAGAGGACACATAATTAACACCAACCCAGGGGCTTGCGGAGAAGCTCACCTGAGGAGAATATCGCACGCATCCAGTCCGCGGAGTGGAATGGCGAGCAAGCGAAGACACCTGAGCGGGTCCAGTACTAGCTAGTTGAAGCGAGTACATGAGAGGACACTGGCTCCACTCTGAGATTGTAGAATCTGGCGAATGTGTTAGGTGTCACCCAGCCTGCAGCTCTGCAGATGTCTGTTAGCGAGGCTCCATGCGCTAGAGCCCAAGAGGATGCCACACTCCGGGTGGAGTGGGCAGTCACACCAAGGGGGCACGGTCGACCTTGCTGCTGGTATGCCAAAGCAATGGAGTCCACTATCCAGTGAGACAACCTCTGCTTGGGGAGAGCCTTTCCCTTCAGCTTCCCACCATAACAGACAAAGAGCTGGTCTGAGGTCCTGAAACACTGCGTCCTGTCTACATAGGCGCGGAGAGCGCGTACTGGACAGAGCAGTGCCAAGGCTGGGTCTGCCTCCTCCAAGGGCAGCGCTTGCAGGTTCACCACCTGGTCCCGGAAGGGAGTGGTAGGAACCTTGGGCACATATCCAAGCCAGGGTCTCAGGATCACGTGAGAGTAAGCCGGCCCGAATTCCAGGCACGCTTCGTCAACGGAGAATGCTTGCAGGTCCCCAACCCTCTTGAGAGAGGCCAATGCAACCAGGAGCGCTGTCTTCATTGACAGGAACTTAAGCTCCACTGATTGCAGAGGCTCAAAGGGAGCACTCTGCAGGGCAGTTAGAACCACTGCAAGGTTCCAAGAGGGAACGAGAGGAGAGCGAGGAGGATTCAGTCTCCTCGCTCCACTCAAGAACCTGACGACCAGGTTGTGCTTCCCTAAAGATTTACCTTCCACCAGGTCATGGTGTGCGGCAATAGCGGCAACATAAACTTTGAGGGTGGAGGGAGACAGCCTTCGCTCCAACCCATCTTGAAGGAAGGAAAGCACGACACTGACCGAACTCCTCCAGGGGTCTTCTCAGGGAGAAGAGCACCAGCTGACAAAGAGGTTCCACTTCAACGCATAGGCATGTCTCGTGGACGACGCTCTAGCGGAAGTGATGGTAACCACCACCACTGGTGGTAGGGTACTCAAACCTGCCTCGTCCCGTCCAGGAGCCACACGTGGAGGTTCCAAAGATCGGGACGAGGGTGCCACAGGGTGCCCCGTCCCTGAGAAAGGAGGTCCTTCCTCAGAGGAATTGGACAAGGAGGTGCTGTTGCGAGGAGCACCAGTTCGGAGAACCAAGTCCGGGTGGGCCAGTACTGCTCAACCAGAAGGACCTGCTCCTCGTCCTCCTTGACCTTGCGCAAGACTTGCGCAAGAAGGCTCACTGGGGGAAACGCATATTTGCGGCCCCATGGCCAGCTGTGCCCCAGAGCATCCGTGCCGAGCGTGCCCTCCGTCAGGGAATAATACTGGTCGCAATGGGTCGAGTCGTGGGAGGC
Source organism: Meda fulgida (assembly GCA_030578275.1). Lineage (NCBI taxonomy): Eukaryota > Metazoa > Chordata > Actinopteri > Cypriniformes > Leuciscidae > Meda > Meda fulgida. The sequence continues at coordinate 16,388,474 of CM060632.1, read as the reverse complement.
AAAGAGATCTATCTGTGCGTCCCCGAACTGGTCCAAAATCAGCTGAACGGACTGGGGATGGAGTCGCCATTCTCCAGGGAGGGGCTGAAGCCGTGAGAGCTCGTCGGCTGCACAGTTCAGGGCTCCGGGAATGTAAATGGCTTGAAGCGACCTCAGATGCTTCTGACTCCATAAGAGGAGGTGGCGAGCGAGTTGCGACATACGGCGGGAGCATAGACCACCTTGATGGTTGATGTACGCTACAGTGGCGGTATTGTCTGATCGGACTAGTACGTGTTGACCCTTGAGCAACGCCCGAAAGCGGTGCAGGGCAAGGCGTACTGCCAGCAACTCGAGGCAATTGACATGCAATAGACGCTGGGGTCCCGTCCAGGAGCCCGCGGCAGCATGTCCATTGCACATGACGCCCCAGCCCGTGGTGGAGGCATCTGTTGAGACAACAACATGCCGGGAAACTCGTTCCAGGGGGACACCTGCCCTGAGAAAACTGAGATTCGACCACGGGGTGAAGGTCTGACGGCAGGTCGGAGTAACTGATACTCGGAGCGTGCCTTGTTGCCATGCCCACCCAGGAGCCTCTGAAAATATTTCAGTGGAACCGCACTCTTGCCCGAAATTGTCTCAGACAAGTCAGCAGTGACTGTGCGCGCTCGCTCGTAAGCTGAAAAAAGCTGAGAAAAGAGATCCTCTGCACGGGGCAAAGTTTGCTCTTCTCCCAGTTGACCCGAAGACCCAGACGAGCTAGGTGCCGGAGCACAAGGTCCCTGTGTTCGCAAACCTGGTCTCGAGGGTGAGCTAGGATAAGCCAGTCGTCGAGATAGTTCAGGATGCGAGCCCCGTGAACCCGAAGGGGAACAAGGGCTGCCTCGATGACCTTCGTGAAGACGCGAGGAGACAGGGCTAGCCCGAAAGGGAGAACCGCGTACTGGTGTGCCTGCCCCTCGAAAGCAAACTGGAGGAACGGTCTGTGTCGAGGAAGAATGGAGACATGAAAGTAGGCGTCCTTCAGGTCGATCGCTGCAAACCAATCCTGGGGCCGAACACATTCGAAAATGCGTTTGGCGGTGAGCATCTTGAACGGCATCCTGTGAAGGGAGCGGTTCAGCACGCGCAAGTCCAGGATCGGTCATAACCCACCGGTTTTCTTGGGGACAATGAAGTAAGGGCTGTGGAAGCCGGACCTCATCTCGGCTGGAGGGACAGTCTCGATTGCACCCTTCGCCAGCAGGGTGGCAATCTCTGCTCTCATGATAGGGGCATTGCCACCGACCAGAGTGGAGCGTACTCCCCTGTAGCGGGGAGGAGACCGTGTGAACTGAATCGCAAAGCCAAGCCGAGCCGATTGTTCGCGCGACCCAGCGAAAACAGACAGGGAAGCTCTAGGCAGGCTCCCAAGAACTGTGCCAGCGGAGTCAACGAACCACCGACGTCCCCTCGGTGGTGCAGCGAAGCGGAATGACCGGCCCAGAGCTGGACGGCATAGCGGCCCAGAGTGGGGGCACGGTCATAACCGCACCCTGAGAGAGGAGGCCAGGCCTGCTCTGCCAGGGGTCTGGCGACAGAGGGGGATGAGAGCGGTACGGTCCAGGGACGGCACACACTGTCATCCGGCTCTTAGACAGAGGGGTGCACGGCTCGGAGAGAGTCAGTTCTTTCTGAATAAGGATTCTCCCCCAGCCCTCCACCGGGGAAAGGAGTGACCCTGCTACCAACTCCTGGAAAGAACTGAGTCCCATCTCTGAGCAGCCCATCTCAAAAGTGCCGCTTAACCCGGTGTTTAGCGGGGGGCGGGGCTGGAGAGGGCTGAGGCATCCCCCTACGGTCTTCCAAACCCAGCCCGGTGAACGGGCAGGGTTGGAACCATGGGAGGGCGCCTTCAGCGGTTGGCAGACTGAGGGATCTGAAAGGACGGCGGGGCCGTCGGGAGAATAACCTCAATCTGCTCCCGGGCGGTTGAGAACTGTTGGGCAGAAGTACTCAACCGCACCGCCAAAGAGGCCGACCTGGGATATGGGGGTGTCAAGCAGACGAGTCCGCCGACATCCTGCACATCAGACCGGTCAGCCCCAGAGTGGTAAACATCACCTGACTCGGAGAGCGCACGGCCACCTTCGTCGCTCGGAGAGCAAGGTCAGTGGCGGCGCGCTTTTTGGTAGCTCATTAAAGAGCCTCGAGTCAGTCCCGCCCTCATGCATAACCATGAGCATCTGGGTCAGGTAGACCAGCAGAACGGTCATGGGATGCAGTGAGGCGGCTGCCTGTCCTGTGGCACTATAGGATTTCGCCACAGATTAGTGTAGACGAAAAGAACTACAGGCTTCGGATGGGTGCTTAGGATTGCACCGGGAAGCACTCTGAGGACACAGTAGCATCGCAACAGAGCGTTCAACCGGGGGGACCCTAGTGTACCCATGGGCAGCGGCCCCGTTGAGGGGATGGAAAGGCGGATGAGACCAACGAGCGGTCCTGAGAAGACACGGGGGTCTTTCAGGACGTCGAGATCTCATCATGCACGTCCGGGAAGAAAGATATTGGGGTTTGCCGTGGATGCGGGTCGGCGGCCTTACCCAAAAACCAATCGTCCCAGGAAAGCATGGCCGTCATCTCCGGATCAGACTCAGGCACAGCCATAGCACACCAGAAGGTGGCAGCTGTGACGAGTCGTCACTTCCAGAAGAATAAAGCCCACCTAGTGATGCTGCTACAGACATAGCACCATCCTCTGTAGCTTTCAAATGAAAACACACGGGCCACCCGAAGGTAGACTCGTGGAATCACCTGATCGCTAGCGGGCACCGTCATAGAAGAGGGGGGCTGGGGTCACGGACACAGAGTCGGCGCCTTGTTCCAGACCATCACCCTCAGGTCACCCTGGCCACCAGCCGAAAATCGGGAGGTGGATGAGGGGACTCTCACTCTTGCGAGTTCACCGAGTCTCGACCTAAATTACGCGATGATCATGTTCCCACAGAGAGAACATGAATCACCCACGAGCGCTGTTCAAGCGTGATCAAAGCCCAAACACACTAGACAGCGCTCGTGTCCATCAGAGTCCGATACCAATCTGCCGCAACCACAAATGCACGGGCGAGCCGTCTGTAAAAAGACCGCGTGCAAGCTCTTTTGTGAGAGGAGAAAAAAACTCCGCGATGTTGAAGCGAGCAGGGAGAAACACACTCACTGGCAGATCACTGCACGGATCAGCAGGCAATGTGAACTCGCTGCAGATCGCCGTCACACCAACACCAGAGAGAATGGCTCGTCTCGTAGAGCGAAGTCAGAAATGGCTGTGGAGTGAAGAGATACTCTTGGCTCCGAAGCGAAAACATAACTGCATGTTGCCGGCGTCCTCCTTTTATACCCACGAGGTGGGGCGGAGTTACGTCATGCAAATTCCGCAGACCCATGGCATTTCTTTGCCATTGGCTCGTTTTTGTATACTCGAAGTCGATAGGTGTTCTAAGCGAAACCCCATTCGTCGTCATCCGACGTAACTCGGAGTGACCACGAAAGGGAACTGATGTTTTCTTAATTTGTTGTTTTTTCCCCTATTTTCATGTTTTCTTCAGTTGCAGCACGTTGAGCTCTTTTGACCACCGCACAAAAGTAACACACCTGTTTTCAACATTAATAATAATAATAATAATAATAACAAATATTTCTTGAGCACCAAATCAGCTTAATAGAATGATTTCTGAAGGATCATGTGACACTGAAGACTAGAATAATGATGCTGAAAATTCAGCTTTTCCAACACAGGAATAAATAACATTTTAAAATACATTAAAATGGAAAACGGTTATTTTTAATTGTAGTAATGTTTCACAATATTATAGTTTTACTGTATTTTTGATCAAATAAATGCAACCTTGTTGAGCATAAGAGATTTTTCAGCAGTAATTTGTTTTGTTTTTTTATATATATTTGATTATTTATTTGTTTGTTTATTTATGTATGTATGTATATAATGCATACAAGCATACTGCTAGATTCTTTAGAACTTGATACTTCAGATCAGCATATTGGATTCTGGATTCTTTAAAGCACCAGTACATAGATGTTATTCTAAAGAACTTTTCACAAGTAGCATAAGACCTAGATTTTAACCTAGACCTAGACCTAGAACTTCTCCAGGAACATTAGAATGTACAACATTGTTTGTTTCTAATTGGAACCCAAAGTTGACCAGTCCATGAATCAGTGAAACTAAGTGACTCTCTTCCCTGTGTGTTCAATCTCTATGCCACAAATGTGAATATAATGGATCGGTCAAAGGATGTTATAGAGCATCCGAATGTGGTTGATGGATTAGCTCCATGTGGAACAGCCCTTGATCCTCAGAAACGGTATGCTGATCTACCTTCGATTGACTATAATTCCGTGGAGGCTCATTCATTCAGTCATCTGTCTCTGTAACAGGGGGCCACATGTGTGTAATGTGAGTTTGAATGTGAAAGGACAGCAGATAAATCCAGTTAGCTGTGATTAGATTACACTAGGCTAGAATGAATGGGATCAGTTGGAGAGGTGACAGAGAAAGGGGGGTAAAACCACACAGATCCCTTTAACTCAATCCATTAGAGTACAACGACATATTCATTAAGTCAGGCCAGCCCAGGACTGTGGTTTAAAATGAGCTGTGGTCCTCCCTCCCACTGCTTTTCCCTTAAAAACTTCCTTCCTTTTCTCTTTCATATTGATGGTCATGGAGAGGGCTTAAAGGTGACCGAGGTGGGGGTTTCGTGTGAGTGCGTGTGTGTGTGTGTGTGGGTCTGTGGGTGTGTGTGGGTCTGTGGGTGTGTGTGTGTGTGCCTTTCTATAGGTTTCTTCCTAACTTTCACAATCCTATAGTAAGTTTTCTTTCCCTGACCAATCTAATCTTTAATCAGTCCACTTTAAAACAGCTTGAGTTTTTTCCCCATGCATTAAAAATGCATATGATGATGAAACAAATGGTTGTTAAACGTTGAAGAGTTCGACTAAACTTGCCTGTTGATGATTCACAAGGATAAATCTGTTGTATAGTCTGATGTCATGTGAAAAAGAGCATCTCAGGTGTGTTCAATTTAATAGAGACTTAGATCAAAACACTAAAATAAATCAGTATAATTGGTTCTGTTAAAGCTCAAAATGCTTTTCAAGTATTTCCACATATGCAATTAATAAAATTGCCAAGTTGAATAAATACCAGAGGTGTTGATACTTCTTACCTTATTCTACAATTTTACTTAAGTTGTGTCATTCACATGATTAGGAGGGTTAGTTCTATTGCAGTCCAGCCCTGTCATTCACCACAGGAAACTCCTGTCAGTGGGGAGGCGGGATGTTGAGTGATTGGCGCTTTGGCGATCCAGACAACATCCTCTGGTCGGAGGAAGAACATTAAAATGTCTGGGTCAAAATAACCTGTCATTTCTAAAAAATAAAAACTTTCCTTGATTTTCTCTTGAATTTATCTTAATATCCCTAGACTTACATTGAGTTACTTAAGATATTGTATTTGCCATATTGTGCCCTTGTAAACACCACTCGCCTGAAAATGCATCTTGTTTTCTAGGTTGTTGTCTATTAATTAAACATTATTAATGTGATAAAACAAAAATAGAAGAACTTATTTGACATTTATGTGCTGTAAAGTTTATATGATTTCAGTAGCAGCTTTGTGCCAACATGTGCTGCATGTTTGGATTTAATTTAATTTCAATAAATCTATCTGTACAAAGACTGACAGAAAGAGAGAGACAGAGAGAGAGAGAAAGAGGTGCATAGGTAAAAGTGGGCTGGGGGGGGGGGGGGGGTTGGACAGACATCAAATTCACACCCGTCAGAAACACATTCCAGACAGTGTGTGTCTGTGCAGAGGCTTGTGTGATATATTTTTGGGTACCTCCTACTGTAGCTAAGGTTGAACGTTCAGACAGCTGGAACATTACACATTCCGACAATGTATTTCCTTTTATATATGATAAATGTGTGTGTATGTGTGTGTTTCCCATTTTCAAGTCAAGCTATGATATGTGATCTGCTTAGAAGTATATAAATCAAGTCCTTTCTTTCTGAGAGATACACGCGTACTAAAATAGTGGCGCTCAGCTGGAGGGTCACAGGTCTGTTTTATGTGTAATAATAAAATGATAATTGAAAAAAGAAAGGCGCTTTTGAATTTTTAAAAGGGAGAAGAAAAAACGCTTCTTTTGTTGTTAACATCAAACTCTATGGTATTTTGGCGCAAATTCATTCAGACAAATTAGGTATATGATAACATGGGCACTGAATACAATCCTGAAACACAGCCAGTTGAAAACCTGTTTTCTAACACACTATTCACAGCCTGAAACTGTTGTTCTGATGGCCTTTTTAACCCCTCTATGCCTGAAGACACAGTAAGAGCAGGTAACTAGACGGAGAACAGATAGCTTTAATGGATTCAGGCTTTTTGACTGAAACACCTTTTGAAAGCAAGCTTTAAAAAACCATTTGATGGTCTTTTAAAGTCTTTGTCCTCCTCTTTCCTCTCCTCTATCCCTCTGTCTGTCTATCCTTTTTGTACTGAGGTGCATTTGACCTCTTAATCACTGCCTGAGGTAAGCTCCACATGGCTAATGGATTTTTCCCTCTCGCTCACACACACACACACATATATAGATGGTCGGTGTCTAAGAGTGTAAACAGGGTGCCTCTTCAAATTGCCATTGTAGAGTGTGAGAAGAGAGGGAGATCCTATCCTGAAGCACAGAGCCCATGTCATTATGACCTCGCAAAAGAGACACGTTTTCCTGATTTTAAAACCTCTATAAACTCCTTTAGAATATAAATATGTATTTTCAACACAGATAATAAAACTATTTTCTTGAGCACCAAATCATAAAATCACCAATGCATATTAGAATGATTTCCAAAGATTCACGTGAAACTGAAGACTGGAGTAATGATGCTGAAAATTCAGCTTTGCCCTCATAATATACATTTTAAAATATATTAAAATAGAAAACAGTTATTTTGAATTGTATTAATATTTCACAATATTACAATTTTACTGTTTTTGAACACAGTAACATTAGTGAACCGTAGTAGAATATACACTCCTTTTAAACAGTAGTGTATAGACTATTACATATAAAATCTCTAGAAAAAAAATGTTGCTGTATAACGTAATTTTAAGTGACCCATCGCAGCATTCAAATATTTATTGCCTGTATTGACCAATATCCCAAGAAAACAATGTCTGACATAACTGAGTTTTTTTCTCTAAAGGAATATAGATGGAATTCGTTTTTTTTTTCTCATGGAATTCGTATTTCATCTTAATTTATTATATTTATTTGGTAACTAGCAAGGATTATCACTCAGCTGGTCATTTTCGCAAAAATAACCATTTCAGAGTGGAACTGCATAATCAACAAGTCTATGTTTATTTTACTTGAATCATTGAACTTTCAACTGTTCAATATTCTAGAAAACAAGATGAATCGCGGTATTGTGTTTTTGCTGTGTCACTATAGCGGCGGGAGGAAGTGTAGGCCTCAGGGGTCAGCGTGTGAGGTCACGGGACAACACCCAGAACAGAACCTGATACCCGCTCAGCGTCACACCCCTCTGACAGATAAGGAAGTCAGTCGGGTGATCAGAAGTTGTAACACATCTAAAAAAACCTCCATCATGGCCTCAGGGGCTCAATGCACTTCCCTCAGTTCACACTCGCACATGTACGCATACAGTGAGATTCAAAGGTCTGAGCCCACATGGGATTCAAAATCTAATTTAAACCAGAATTTTTTTTAAAAAGTTTTAAAAAAAATTTAAAACCAAAAAAGTTTTAGGATTATGAGAAATTTTAAACATTGTGACATTAAATAAATACATTTCAGATTCTGCACTATTTCTGTGTCTGTCAGATGATCTTTGAATCGTCTCAAATCATGCTGGAGGAAATGATCAACAGGTTAATGTAGCTCGAGTGCTGCTGTCATAAGCAAAAGAGGGATGAGCCAAAGAAATGCTAACAAAAAACATCTGGAAATGTGTTAATTTTTCAGTTCAGCTTCTCACTTAAATGATTATGATTATTAATATAGAATTATTGTTATTGAATGGATAATATACACTTATACTGTGAAAAAATATATAATACAGACCTTTTTTTTAGACCTTTGAACCCCACAATATATCTAACCAAGTCCTCTTGTTATACCTCCTCTTTCTCTCCCACACACACACACACACACACACGCACACACGCACGCACGCACGCACGCACGCACGCACGCACGCACGCACACACACACACACACACACACAGTGATGACAGACAGCGTCTGAGAGGAGGGAAAAACCCTTAAGAATCAAAGCAGGACATCCAGGAGACGAGTGTGCATCTGTGTGTGTGTGTATGTGTGAGACACAAGGGTGGTTGGGGACTACCTTGATGAAAGATAGCTGCAATTCTTTTTCACCTCTTTCCTTTTCAGTGCTCTTTATGCTTATTTAATTGTCCTTTTTAGTCCTTATAATTCTCTCGCTGCATTTCTCTTCAGTTATCATACTCCTTTATTAGCGTCTGATGGATTCTGTGTGCACTGAGGGGTGTCTCTGTGTCCAACAGGAAGGGTTTTTTGTACCGTTGACAGACGAGGCTGTACCTCTGATCATCGGCCGAGACACTTTCTCTCCCCCTGACCTCTTCCACTGAGTCCAGGAGCTGCGGCCTGGAGCTGATGATTGAGCAGCATTAGAGAGAGAGGGATAAGGTGACCACTTAAAACGCAGTTTTGTGTGTCTCCTTCTGTGTATCTCTGGGGTTGGTGAGTATTTGTGTGTGCGCTTCTAGATTCCACAGAAACACTATATGGTTTTCCCCAAAGATTCCACATCAATGGAGTAATATGTTTGAACAGTTTAGCTTGAACTCCATATGTGCTTTGTGTGTGTGTTTCTGATCTCACTTTACTTTTGTTAACATTTCTGAAACATATCCATAAACTGAGGGATGTCCTCCAAAGTTAATATTGTTCATATAGGCATTCATTTATATTCATTATATATATATATATTTATGCAGTAGTTCTGATCAATTTATTCACTTTTTGAGCATAGAAAATTACAATTTCCTGAAAATTAAAGGTGCAATAGGTGATTTCTACAGGATTTTTTTTTGTCATGGTTGAAAGTCTCCTCATATCCTGATGGCACTCCCTATGTTAAGCAGTCTAAATGTATTTGTGGCGAACAGGACGGCCGAGGGGCGTGAGAGAACGGCGCGAGGCCGGTGGTGCGATTGCTAATGAGCAGCACCTGTGAAGCACACCGGTCTCGCATCTCTCACGGAGGAGCGGAAGCATAAAGGAGGAGCGACGACGTTGATGATCGAGAGAGGAACAGGCCTGTATTTTAGTTGTGTTTTGGTATTTTATTTTAGTTATATTTATTTTCGGTAGCCAGCAGTCGTCCGCGAGGGGCTGCTGGTGGTATTTTCGTTTGTTTGTTTTATTTAAATAAATTATATTTTGATTGTTCGCCGGTTCCCGCCTCCTTCTTCCCTGAACATTGCTACACTGGTGCCGAAACCCGGGAAGAGGGAGGAACGCGCTGTCAGAGAGTCCTCGCCGGTGTGGGGAATCCGCGGTGCCATCGAGCATGGTGCGCGAGTCGCCGCCGCTCGCCGTGGGCCGGAGCCTGCTGCCATCCGCCGAGCGAGCGGAGGAGCAGGGAGCGGGGGACTCGCGGCCACGGACGCTCGAGGCGGGGCGCTGGAGTGAGTTGCCGGTGGGACGGTCGAGCTCGCTGCCGGCCGCCTGGGTATTGGAGGGGCGGCTGCCATCCGGGAGGGAGAGGAGGAGTCGCCGCCGCTCGCCGTGGGCCGGAGCCTGCTGCCGTCCACCAGTGAAGGGGAGGAGCAGGGAGCGGGGGACTCCTACCGTCTGCCCAAGGCACCCGAGGAGCCGTCGCCGTCCACCGGGCGGCGGAGGAGCGTCGAGCCGTCCACCGAGGGCTACCCAGCGTCGCCGCCAGGCACCGCGGAGGAGATCGCCTAGCTGGTGGGGGACCAGATGGCAGCGCGTTGTGGGAACCGGACCAATTTTTTTTTCCTCTCTCCCCTCTCTCGATCTGTCGCTCCTCATGCTTCCGTCTCCGTTTCCCTCGGTTTGTCTGTCCATACCCCCCAGGGATCGCCGCCGCCGGGGGGGGGAGTAGGCACAGGCTCGTGAGTACCCCCCGGCCTGTGAGGGGCGATGGGGGTATGTGGCGAACAGGACGGCCGAGGGGCGTGAGAGAACGGCGCGAGGCCGGTGGTGCGATTGCTAATGAGCAACACCTGTGAAGCACACCGGTCTCGCATCTCTCACGGAGGAGCGGAAGCATAAAGGAGGAGCGACGACGTTGATGATCGAGAGAGGACCAGGCCTGTATTTTAGTTGTGTTTTGGTATTTTATTTTAGTTATATTTATTTTCGGTAGCCAGCAGTCGTCCGCGAGGGGCTGCTGGTGGTATTTTCGTTTGTTTGTTTTATTTAAATAAATTATATTTTGATTGTTCGCCGGTTCCCGCCTCCTTCTTCCCTGAACATTGCTACAGTATTATATATATATATATATATAGTCTATGGAAGGTGTAGGACCATAACATGATCATTCAGAGGGTTAAGTCTATATTCACTACACAAAAAAGGCAAAAATTGGGTTGCAGATTCAAAGTCGTGATGAAATGGATGTAGCGAAAAATCTTTTCTTAAGTATTTTGACATACATCCAAGTAAAGCGGATTATTGAAAAATTTGAGTTGATACAATGAAGGAGATTGGTATAATAAATAGAAAGTCAAAATGTTCAAATATTCTGTTATCTGCACCACATTAGCTATCTAAGTTGATTTGACAAAAGATAAAAGGTTGTGATAAATAATGAAAATATTTTTTTACAGTGCAGGCAAAACTATTACACACAAGTAACAGTCACATAATTTGACGTTACCCATGCACGATAGAGGTCAATGGGATGCCTCAATATAAGATTTTAGCAGGTAAATGTGTGGGTGTGCATGTGTAAACGTCTAAAAAGCAGATGAAGAGCAAGTCTGAACAGAAAAAAGGGATATTTTCAGCACATCACCTAACAGCCCCAGTAAAATGATCCTCCAAATGTGTGTCAATGCACAAAGTTGATATAAGGCGATTTTGATATCAAAGATCAGCATAGTCATTAAAGGCACTGAAACACTTGTCTGTTTTAGCTAGGGGGAAATCAACAAAACTGATATTATTGCCTTAGTCAACAGTTTCATGTTTCATGTTAATTATGATGAATTTCACATTGTGTTGTGATGTGGTTTTAATGACTTGTTTGATGATGTCATTCTTTGGTATCTGACAGGCAATTGGCAAAAAGTTATGGAAATATTTACATATACTGTAGCAATTTAGTAAGGTTGAAATGACAAATGTATCAAATTATTAAATTTAACATAAAAATATGATCAAAGTATGTATTAGAACTTAGTACAGTAAAATTTCAATTGTAATCAAAATTAGGCGACTAGAAAATGAATATAAAAATGGCAAAGGGTTCCTTTAGCCTTTGCCATATGATTAATATTTGACACATCTGGAGTGAGAATGTTGTATTTTCACAACTTTCATTGTTTCTACACTTATCTCAACAGGCACAGAAATGGATCTGGGTAATTTAAAAACAGTGGAGTGATGCTTGCATCTTGAACGAACGAACGAACAAACGTTTAAATCTCTGCATTTAGGGGAACATTACTGATATTTTAATATAGTGCCTCCAAATGTTTCCATTTGTTTGTATGGCAGATATACGTGAGAGGAGACCTGTGTGACTGTGGCAAGCCTCTGCACGTCTTTAACTTGACTTTGAGCTTTAGTTGGTATTCTGAGTCTCTGTTGTTAAAATTAATAACGGGATTTGTTCAACCACCCGAGACAGGGAATGTCTTCTCCCTAACCTGCCCTCTGACCTTTAGTTTTACATATAGTTTAATCATCAGAAATGATTCAAGAAAGAAAATGAACTAGCCATCTTCTGACCCAATGTAAACATGCAGCATTAAACAACAACAACAACAACAACAACAACAAAAGCAGCTCTTGGGTCTGTGAAATCACTGTGAGAGAAATATCACACAAGAGAAAATAGATCCTTATTTACACAAAATTACACAACTTTTCTCTGTTTTTACAATATTATTTTAAATTAGTATAATTAGGCTACACAACTTTAATGCATTTTTTAATGACTAATGGCTTAAAGGAAATTCGCTAATGATATTTCAATCTGAATGTACACTTTTGCATTCTTCATTGCTTGTTTTTGTCTGTGTTATTCACAGTTTATATTTTTTTTGTAATGAATTGAAATGTAAACTATTTTTTTTCGACTAGTATAGACAACTAACTGTGTGGTTATAATTACATCTGCTGTGCTTTTAGTTATGGATGTACTATTTACCCTTTTCCCCCTAAATAGCCTTTATGCTCTCGAACAGAAATTGCCTTTGAGTGAAGTAACTCGCTGATGTGTGCATCGGACGATACATTGACAGATGTCATTATTTAACACATTTTAATAGATTTAGACATCACAAATGTTACAAAAATATTAGTTTTTGTTTAAAATGTTTTTTTAAGATAGTTAACTGCTCTCGGGACGCCAAAATACAATCTAAGTTTCGCAAGACGAATCTAAACGATAAGTTCAGAAAATGTGCCTACTGATATTCATTTGGCCCTCTGGAAGTAACATACCCAGAAGTAATATACTATATAGTAATAAACCCACAAACGGGTTAAATTCTCTCATTTATTAGCCTACTCTTCATTTTATTTTATTATATTGTTTCATGTTTGCGTTTCTAAATAATTTCTTTTTCCGTTTTACTTTATAATAATCAGATTATTTTTGTAAATATTTTAGAATTTAGTGAATAAAGTTTTTTTTATATACAAAATATTATTTTCAAACTTTTTTTTACGTAAACTATACCACAATGCTTGCCTAAAATGCCATGCATGATGTGATGACAAGTGGATCGAATGTAATCTCAATGAGGAAATAGGTAACCAATCAGTAAAACCCCTATACAATCTCTCTCTCTCTCTCTCTCTCTCTCTCTCTCTCTCTCTCTCTCTCTCTCTCTCTCTCTCTCTCTCTCTCTCTCTCTCTCTCTCTCTCTCTCTCCTTTCTTTCTTTCTGATTCCCTCTGTGGAACCTACGATCTACGATCTCAAACGTTTCCCATGCTTTCCCTGTGATCTATCCACGACCTCTTCAACTATAAGAGAGAGAAAAAACTGCTCACACGTCACTGGTGAAGGTGGATCATAACATGTGCCAATACCTATAAAACTCGAGCGCGCGAGATGCACTGAAGTCACATAGCTTACCCAAAGAGAGACAGATTCTGGAAGTTTCACTGGATATCTTCGGTATGATTGTACACTAGTGCAGAGGTGAGTAGGCTATACTGTCTGTCTCTGTTTCATCTGTAAGGTCACCCTTAGTTTTGTTATTAAGATGATGTGTTTTTAAATTACTGATTGCATGTGATTTTTTGTTACACCCTTAAAAATAATGTTTCTTCAGTGATCATTAGGTTAGGTTAGTTAGTAGCCTAATAACCATCTTATTAAGAGCCATTCTAACTGATTCTTAGGATATTAAAAAAAACTTTACTTTATCACTATGTTCTTCAGAACAGAATTACAGTTGAATAAAAGACCCAACGAATAAAGTTGATTGAGGTTCAATGTATGCACACTATGTACTATATAGCCTACTATTTATTTTATGCTATGTTTAAGAGTGTATGAGTTTTACTTACTCCGCTGTGTTTGAGATTTTCTTTAGGCACAAATTTTTGCTCGTTTCCAAACTTCTCTTAATTTCAAATTCAGTTGGAGGAGTCTGATTTGCAGTCAGATTGGGTGAGAGCAGGGCTGTCCCAGGGGTTGCACCCCAAGAAAGGGTGGATAAACGCGGATGAAAGACATGCCAGCGCATGCAACTTGTAAAACTGTTTGGAATAGTTGTCAGTTTCTTGTCCTTCTCTGTGAAGCTGGAGCGACTGAAAGCAAGGGTAGATCTCCTCTCTCCGTGAAGCCCATGTTAAATTCAGCCTAATGTAATCTCATATTCTTATTCCATAGATATTCAAGGAGCGCGTCAAGGGACCTTCTTGCGCGTCGCACAACTTTTGGAGGCGCTGCATCAAGTATAGAGCATCAACAGCACGCACGGGCGAACGTGAATTATTTTCTTTCTTTTAACTTGTTGGCTTTGCTCATCGCTGGAGATGTTTGGGCACGATATCTGCCTCGTGTCCGCGTTGCTGACGGCTGTCGGGGCCGTGTTACCAGTGCTGCTGTTGCTGGTGGTCTCACGGCTGCTGTGGGAGATCAGGTGGAGCATCACCCGGGATCGGGCGTGTAAACTCCCACTTCCGCAGGGCTCCATGGGCTGGCCGCTGGTCGGAGAAACTTTCCACTGGCTTTTCCAGGTAAGACTTGATTATATAAATACAATTCTACTCAGACTTTGGATTCTGTTCGCTGTGTTTTATGATTTAGCGAATAAAATAATGCATTTCATATTCTATTGTCTGTTCTCTCAATTAGAAAGTCGCACTATGAGTTCTATGTTGCTATTAGGCTATAGGGCTATTGTAATGTTAAAATGTTTTTTAAATAAATAAAAATATTTAATTACAAATAACAAGCAATGCATCGTTTTAAAATAAAATGTTGTTTAAACGAGTGAGCGCATTAGTTATTTCCTTTCAGCGGGGTCATCGTTGTATCATTTCTGTAAGTAGGATAATTTTCTTTTGAGGATCATTTTTTGAAAACCGAATACGTGTTGCTATGGTTACCTCCTCACGTGAAGCCGATTTCTTAAACATTTGGCGGACTCTGAATCATGTAGCCTAAACTTTTGTGGGTAGGCTACTGAAACGATCTTTAAAAATTATTTTTGAATCGTGTAAACACAAAAGGCTAGCCTACGTGCTTTTGAAACGTATAAACACTAACGTAATTGACACACTGATTATGTTGGTATGTAAAATATATCAAACGGCCCACTGAAAGGCTCGACTTCCAAGGGAAACCTCATTTAGAATTTATTTTTAAAGTTAGTTCTTTTATTTCTTCCATCATAAATGTAGGCCTATTGGAGTGTTGCGTGTGCGTGTTATTATTTTGCTAATATTAGGCTATTGCATTACATTTATCACGCAAAGTGCTTTCTCAAAGGAATATGATGTATATATGAGCTCCTCTGCTGGCCTAAGTTCAAATACACATGGGGAATTATTCCGTGGCATGTGTGAACTTGATGAGGGTGTAGGCTAATTCAGTTACACAAAGCAAAGCGGTTTTCCCGTGGATTCGGGGATACTTTTAAGTTGTTGCCGCGGGTTAATTTTTTTCCCCACGGGTTGATCCACCCCCGTAGGATACGTACGATTTCGGCGCTACAACACCCCTAAACTTTTGACTGGCCATTGGGCTACTTTTGTTGCACAGAGCCGCATACCTCGCAACCTTCTTGGTAGTAAAAACAAAAATGTTCATTGATTTCATGCACTAATTGCATGCACAGTGGCAGATAAATAAATTCCAGAAGATGAAAAACATAGTAGGCCTAGGCTACACAGTTTCCATGCGGTCTTGGAAAACCTTGAAATATCAGGAATTTAAAAAAAATTGGTGGGCTATACCTAGTCCTGGAATAGAGTCATGAAAATTTGTAAAATTAATATGGAAATTTCTATATCAGTATAAAATTTAGTATAAAATAAAGTTGTTACACACTGTAGTTACACTCAACTCTATAAAATCTTTATAGTCACAAACATCTGGAAAAGTCTAAAGGTCAGTTCACACAGCACAGACAAATGCCAACAAACACATTTTGTCAATCTTCATTCAGCATTTGTCTGTTGGGGCAGTGTGAACGTGACAGTTATTTTTCATAAAATTCTAAATCCAATGGCCAACTTGTTTGTTGATGTTTGGTCTGTGCAGTGTGAATTGGCCTTAACGTCCCCATGAAATCAAAATGGTCATTTTTCTTTTACTATGAATCTGTTAGCCGTACTGTTATATATAAACTAGTGTGCTCCAAAACATTGACAAATTTTGCATTTAGAAGATACAAGCATTCAAAACTTAGTCTCTCACTTCTGCCAATATGGATCAATGATTTTGATGACATCACTTTTCGCTTCACTTCTCATCAGATTTCCTGTCCAATCAAATGTTCTCGTCCCACCCCCTACATTAAAATCTGTCATTTGTTCACACATATACTATTTTCTACAGGGTGAATAGCATATAGTTCACTATATAGGGGATAGGAACGATTCAGACAGTGTGAATATGCTTTCCATTGGGGCGAATGAAGTCTGGTTTCACATTAATGTCACACGAACCGCCGCAGCGCATGCACAGTCTGCTCCAGTCCAGAGACACGATAGCACAGAGCAGATCATATGCTTGAGTCGGATCCATTTGAATTCTACACAGAATGTTATATTTTAAAGAGATATGGAGGAGAAACTGAACGGCTCTAGCCGAGCTGTCTGTAATATACACAAAATGCTATTGGGTATTTTATAAAAGGGGAGCAGTTGGTCAATATGTCCCCCCCTGTCTTTCTGTTTCAATGGAAATTACGTCAACACATTGAATAATGCTGCGCGTTTCAAGGCACTTCAATGGGCCTTTAAGAAATAAATTGGTCAAAAGTAGTGGGGACCCCGGGTGTTGCAACCCTCTAAAAGTTGTTCATTATGTTTTAACAGGGATCCAGCTTTCACATCTCTAGACGAGAGAAACATGGAAATGTTTTCAAAACTCACCTTTTGGGTAAACCCCTCATCCGAGTGACCGGTGCAGAAAACATCCGTAAGATTCTGCTGGGCGAACACACGGTGGTGTGCACGCAGTGGCCACAGAGCACACGCATCATCCTGGGGCCCAACACTCTAGTAAACTCAGTTGGTGACCTGCACAAGAGAAAAAGAAAAGTAAGCTGAATGTCTGAAATGCATGCACCTTTTCAGTCCTCAATAAAAAAGGCATCTAATCAAAAAAGTTTTTTGTTCTTAAGTTTAACACATTAGTTGTTTTATTTCTCAAATAAATATCCCCGTAAAGATGAACTCTTTACCTCTTGAATACATTTTTTTGAGCTCACAAAAAATAGCATTAATTTCATTAATTAAACATTAATTCATTTCTAGACATTGCTGATCAAGTTATCCAATTTATACACTAAAATGAGTTTTTACGTGCATATGAAACAGTTTTCGCGTGCATATGATGCACACTTTTTGCGTGTAATACGCACATACCCCACATCATATGAACGTTACGTATAAATTGCACGATGAATACAATGCGTTCTATAGAGACGCATTTCATGAAACCAGGTTGGTTTATAACCATGTTCTTGCGATCTTGCAATTCTAACTCACACTATCAGGAAAACGTTTTTTTTGGTAACACTATTTTAAAGAACTCTGGTCAATTTTAACATTGAGCTAATTTTTTTGTACATTTGGAGTGCTGTCAGTACAGACAAAAACGACAAAAATCGGTGTTGCCTACACCGTGTTATCCTCTTTTTAAAATTCGCACCCTGTTGTCTTCAATGGGGCAAGTTCTAAACCTGCTTTTAGCCTCTTAACATCCTTGATTTGTCATTACAAGTGCACAGCCATGTGAGTGGTGTTATTAAGAGTGACCACGTAGGTAACACCGATTTTTGTGGTTTCGTCTTTACTGACAGCACTCCAAATGTACAAAAAAATGTACAAAAAACCGGAGTTCTCCTTTAAGCTGATGTTACACATTACACATTAACGTTAAACATTATACATGTACTTACTATAGTATTAACAGTAAATTATGCATAATTACAAGTAACTAACTTTAAACCTAACCCTAACTGTAACTCTATAGTAAGTACATGTAGTTAAATAATATTACTGAGTACTTATTTGAGTAAGTAAAGTGTAACTATATCACCTTAAAATAAAGTGTTACCGTTTTTTAAAAATTCATAAAATTTGTGTTCATTTGTGAAAATGATCTTGATTGACAAAATGTGTCAGTAACAAACTTTTGTTGATCACAGAGATTATTTTTTTGTGATAATTTAAAAGCCTATGGAAGAATCCTGTTGGGATTTGTCGAGGGAACCAGTGTTATGCTAACTTCTGGGTTGGCCTACAAAAATACATCACTGCAGCTCTCTATTTGCTTCCTAGATCCTTGCAAAAGTGTTTAGCCGTGGAGCGCTGGAGGCCTATCTGACACGACTTCAAGATGTGGTCAAGTCTGAAATTGCAAAGTGGTGCACAGAGACCGTGTCTGTAGATGTTTACGCCGCAGCCAAGTCACTCACCTTCCGCATCGCTGTGCAAGTCCTGCTCGGTCTGCACCTGGATGAGCAGCAAATCGCTTCTCTCTCTAAAACCTTTGAACAGCTCATGAACAACCTCTTTTCTCTTCCCATTGACACCCCCATAAGCGGCATGCGCAAGGTGAGAATGACCTTCCTTCCTCAGGCCAAATCTCACTTTGTCTCACAGCTTGATGAATGTCTAAATCTTGGCTACTTTCAAAATCGTTTATGAATGTGGGTTGCAGGGAATCAGAGCCCGTGAGATTCTGCACTCTGCCATGGAGAGGATCATAGAGGAGAAACTGAAAAAGCAGCAAGCCAGCGATTACTGCGACGCTTTTGACTATATGCTGAGCAGTGCGAAGGAAAATGACTATGACCTTACAATGCAAGAACTTAAGGTAAACCCTAGTCCAAAAATATTGTGTGCTATCTTTGCATTATACCCAGCCTTTTGAAAAAGAAGTGCACTTAACTGTGTGGAATGTGCACCTGGAGTGTACTTCAGATATTAATAGTATATTTAAAAATACTGTATTTGTAGATAATATAAAATTAATTAAATAAAAGGCCACTTAAGTGTACTTGTAGTAAACATTAATGACATTTTTTAACACTCTTAAGTACACTTTTAAAAAGGTACACTTTGTTTTAATGTCAAAATAAAAGCTTTACTTTGTTACATTTTGTGTTTTATTGTCTTGACTAAAATACTAAAGCACATGTAAAATACTTGATGATAATTTTAACTGTAGTGGGTTATTTGATATTACATTTTGGCCTGGTTTCACAGACAGGGCTTATTTGCATCTTGAGAGAAAACAATGGCAATGACATATTTTAAGTTGTGTGAGCATGTTTGAGCCGTTTTAACTGAAAGGAACTTGCACTGACATAGAAATGTACTTTTATCAGTAATGTTTTTTCTAATACAGTACTTGTTTATAGATACTTAAATATCCGGTAACACTTTAGAATACTGTTTCTTACTTACTGCATAACTAATAGGGAATTATTGAAGAACTAATAGCTAATTCTTCATTAACTACTTCTTCACAGCTGTTAACTACTAAGGAAGATGTGTTAACTAATCAGTATGTAATATAATTTTATGAATGTGTTAAGTAACAGTTAGTAAATCAATAACTAATGAATTTTGTCATACCTCCTGAAGAACTACTATTAATTATCTACTAATTAAGGTTCAAGAAAAATAACTAAGAAGTAACTAATGAACAGCCATGCAAAAGTACATTGAGTTGTGACCTTTCTTATTAACTAATGTTATTAATAGAAGTAGCAATTTTAACAAATACATATACTGTTAAAGTTAAAGTGTGGTTTTGTGAGTGTGTTCTGTAAGAAATCAACTTCAGAAAGGAAGCATACACAAGTGCTTTGCCATAACTAAACTCAGATTAGTTTTATTGTATACAGTACTGTGTGTGTCTGTTTTCCTCCAATGCCATTGAGTAAATTCATGTATTTGAGGCACCGACTGAGGGAAACTGAAAATATAGGGAACTTGTTAGTAAGTAATAAATAATTATTAGATAATTCTTCAGGAATGACTTAGAACCTGAAACAGTATTCTAAAGTGAAAATATAGGGAACCCATTAATAATTAAAGGGTTAGTTCACCCAAAAATGAAAATTCTGTCAGTATTTACTCACCCTCATGTTGTTCCAACCCCGTAAGACCTTCTTTCATCTTCAGAACACAAATTAAGATATTTTTGATTAAATCTGAGAGCTGGATCACTCCTCAATAGGCTTCTTAAGGGATCGAAACTGGCCGGCCCAAAAGTTATGAAAGACATCGTTAAAATAGTCCAAGTGACTACAGTGGCTCAATCTTAAGCTTATCAAGCGACGAGAATACTTTTTGTGCGCAAAAAAACAAACAAAAATAACGACTTTATTCAACTACTCATTTCCTTCCCTGTGGGCCTTGAGATTTCACGTAGTGTAACAGCGCAGCGCTTCTGTGTTGTACGTCACACGCATCACACACATGACCAATATGTTGGCCAACATGTGAGCCTACTTGTGACGTACAACACAGAAGCGCTGCGCTGTTACACTACGTAGTTGTTCATTAGTAGTTACTTCATAGTTATTTTTCTTGAACCATAATTAATAGTAGTTCTTCAGGAGGTATGACATAATTAATTAGTTATTGATTAACTAACTGATACTTAACACAATCATAAAATTCTATTACATTCTGATTAGTTAACACATCTTCCTTAGTAGTTAACAGTATTGACTTAAGTGTTAATGAAGAATTACCTATTAGTTCTTCAGTAATTCCTTATTAGTTATGCAGTAAGTAAGAAACAGTATTCTAAAGTGTTACCAAATATCCTTATTGAACCAAGGCCTAATCCTGGCTTAATCTGAGCCCTGTCTGTGAATCCAGGCCTAAATCTACTAAATGCATCTTTATCATTTCAAATGTGTAATAAAAAATATATTTAAATACATATTAACATTTCAATAGAAATGACATGATAATAGTATATTTTATTTAACAGTACGCTCCGCAGTACACTTTAATCACATTTCAAAGACAAAAGAAGTAATTATTAAATTAAGTCCTACTTAAATGAGTCAAAAAAGCATACATTTTAATTTAATTGCAAAAAAAAAAAAAAAATCCACAATTTACTTCAGGCTTTTTTTGCTAAATGAACAAATTAAAATGTATTTCAGGAAACGGCAGTAGAGTTAATCTTCGCCGCCCACTCCACTACCGCCAGCGCATCAACATCCCTCATCCTGCAGCTTCTGCGTCATCCAGATGTGAGCAGACGCGCAGGAGCAGAGTTAGAGAGCGAGGGTTTGATCAGCGACGTGCACGGATCCTGCCGCTCTCGTTGCCATGGAAACATCATCAGAGAGGAAAGCGATGCTGCCGAGAAGAGTACCGGCGAGTGGAGATCGACGACGAATAAAAGTATGTGTTTTGAAGCAGAAGACAAGGAAGAGGGGTGTCGCTCTCGGACCCATGTCCCTTACCTAAGTTTGGAGAAACTGAGTCAACTTTCTTACCTGGATTGTGTGGTCAAAGAGGTGCTTCGGTTCCTTCCACCAGTGTCTGGGGGGTACAGGACAGTTCTGCAAACATTTGAACTGAACGTGAGTGTGTTTCTTTTACATTTGACCCCAATACAAGTACTGCTAACACCATTTTTTAAACATTATTTTAAGTCACTACATTTACAAAAATAATCAGATGTTGCTGATGAAAAAACATGTGCATCAGACACTAAAATGAATAATAAACTGATTTGAGTCTAGAAGGCAATTGGCTCTGTCTATCCTAATCATTTCCAGTGTTGGGGAAAGTTACTTTTAAAAGTAATGCATAACAATATTGCTTTATTCCCAAAAAAAGTAACTAATTACGTTAAGAAAAATAATCTGTTACATGACTTTTGCGTTACCTTTTCTCACCTGGGCTGGCCTTGCTTGTTTGTTTTTAAAAACAACACAAAAAGTTGCATTTTTGGCAAATGTTAAGGCCCTTTCACACCAAAAGTGAAATGAATTGCATATTTACACCTGTACAGTAGAGGGCGCAGCTCAAACAAACCTTTCAGCTGTGTGGCCATTCTAGAATAAAGAACAATAAAATACAGGAGAAGAAAGTGCAACACTCTTATTTCTAAATCTAATCTAAAGTAATTTTTGCTTAGTATGGTTGAATTAGATAATTGAATGTCAGCAGCAAAGAGATTGGTTAATAAAGTGAGATTATAATTAGTTAATTATAAAAGTTTTGCGTAAAATTCTGAGATTGCATTTCACTGGTTTGCTTCATTTTGAGGAATAGTGAATGTTTTCATGCAAGTGAGATGAGTAAATGCATGTTCACATTTAGTCTAGAACTAAACTTAACATATTTTAAAGTAACTTAGATATTTAGTTGTAAATTGAAAAAGTAATGTGATTACGTTACTCAAGTTGCCCCCAACACTGATCATTTCTATATTGTTCATCTACAGGGTTATCAGATCCCGAAGGGCTGGAGTGTCATGTACAGCATTCGTGACACACACGAGACTGCAGAAGCGTATCAGACCCCGGAGCTCTTCGACCCGGACCGATTCTGTGCAGATAGAGACCACAGCAAAACCGAGCGCTTCAGTTATGTGCCTTTCGGAGGCGGTGTGAGGAGATGCATTGGACGGGAGCTTGCTTTGATTGTGCTGAAAACTCTTGCAGTGGAGTTGCTCGGCACGGCAGACTGCACTCTGGCGACAGAAACGTATCCAAGGATGCAGACGGTGCCAATCGTGCATCCGGTCAACGGACTGCACGTGTTTTTTAACTACAGAACCCACGGGATCGAGAGAAACCGGAGGGAGTCCACACATATATAGGCAAAAAATAATAATAATTAGACACTGTATCACATACGCACAAACGTCAAACTGCCTTTGGGAATCATTTGCAGTCATATGCAGTTTCCTTCCTGATGTTTATGCAAAGCAAAACATCTGGAAATCTGATAGAGTGGGGTGGAATGATGGACTTGACTCAGTCATTATGATAATGCAAAGTCTTGAACTCTTGTTTGTTAGTGAACTTATGAAAAGGGTAAATATCCACTAGAATGCATGAAAAAGTTACTTATGCCTGTGTGAAATACATACAAAAAGCCATTTTGATGTGCGTGAGGACATCGATCCTACATATCTTGTTAGGAGGAAAAAAAGAATACAAATGCAATTTAAATTCATCTCAGTGTTGTATGTGATATATAAACAAAACCTGTTTTTTTATGAAATGAAGTAGGAACAAATAAGCTCTAATTATATATGTATTTTTCAAGTGAATAGGGGTAGCTCACTAAATAAGAAATAATATTATGCCACTTTCTAATTACTAGGCCACTGTACTATTAAAAAGACTAGTTATCTATACAGTACATGCTGTCGTTGTTGCGACTCTGTATTCTAGTACTTACAGAATGCTTTAAAGTACATACATAGGCAACTAATGCATAGTTATTTGTGTTTATCATGAATGTAAGCTGTGAAAAATGATCTTTGCGCTGTGAACTGGAGTTTCAGTTTAAATACAGGGAAGGAGAAAACAAGCAGCACTTTTCCTCCAAATTAGGAGTATATGTGTATTCATGTCGTGTCTATACTTGTGTGTAATTTGTAGTTCCTGTGCTAATGTTTGTCTTGTTCGGTAGTGCTCGTTAATTTTATATCTTTTATGATATCTATTTTGAAATGTGCTTTTTTTCTATGTTGTTAAAGATGTTTCTGTTCAATAAAGAGATTTTATGTGTTTATTTGGACTTTTATTTGGAAGCATGAGCATTATTTTTGGGGTCAGTACGATTGAAAAAAAAAACACACAAATTAATAAACATTATAATACGATAATTTAAGTTAAAAAAGTTTGGAGTCAGTGAGATTTAAAAAAAATAAATTAATATATTCAGAAAGGATACATTTAATTGAACAGTATAAGTGACAGTAAAGACATTTAAAATGTTACAAAAGATTTCTATTTCAAATAAAAAGTGTTATTTTGAACTTTCTGTTCATCAAAGAATACTGAAAAAATGTATTATGGTTTCCACAAAAATATTAAGCAGCACAAAATTTTCAACATTGATAATAATAAGCAATGTTTCTTGAGCAGCAAATCATCATAAGGTCATGTGACACTGAAGACTGGAGTGATGATGCTGAAAATTCAGCTTTGCAATTAAATACATTTTAAAATATATTCAATTGTAATAATATTTCAAAAGAATCACTGTTACTAACTAGGTTACTGCAATTTCTGCAGTGAAGTTCTCATCATCTGACTCGTGTAGTCTCATCTAGACAAGTATTAGGATGTTACGTTTAACACTAATATCTAGAAGATGAAGGACAAGACTGAAGTTTTTACATGAAGCAGTTCTGGCTCTGAGACATGCAGCCTATCTTATCAATACAATCCATTTGATAACAGCTTACAAACGTGTATGGATATAAAACTTACTAAAGACTTTACTTACTAAGGTTACTTACTAAAACTTACTAAGGACTGACACACACCCCAGGGACCCCGTTGTAACATCCTACAAGGTAAAAAAAAGGATGACATCTAGTCGAGAAGACTAGTGATAATATTGGTTGAGTCCGAAATCACCCCTATACCCTCATATCAATATCACATTTATTTCTAGAACCAGTAGTGAGATTGAATGTGATATTGAATAAGTGCACTCAATATCGTCCACAATGGTTTCAGACACCCAAATGGCTGTTCCCTCAAATAGTGCCCTATTTAAAGTTTTTATGAAAAGTTTTTTGGCTTTTAGTATGAATATGTTAGCCTTATTGTTATATATAAGCTAGTGTGCTCCAAAACAATGACAAAATTTAGATTTAGAAGTCCAAACCCAATGTTGAAAATGAAAATCGGGTTGACGTCAGAAACAAAGAACCAATCTGACGTCAATCAAAGAACCAAAGAACCAATCTGACGTCAATCAAAGAACCAATCTGACGTCAGACTTTCATTTCCAAACAAAATCCAACGTCAGACAGACAAAATTATCCCCTGAGTGACGTTCCTACTTCTACTCAAGGACCTTGAAAGAAATGTAGTGGAGTAAAAAGTATGATATTTGTCTAAAAGCTTCCAGAAAAAAATAATACTCAAGTAAAGTACAGATTCTCAAAAAGTGTACTTAAGTAAATGTTACTGTCCACCTCTGCCTAAGACTAGCAGCCGAAGGGCAGACAGGCATACCAGATGGAGAATATACTGTGTGTCTCGGTGAGTGTCAAGGGTGAGAGAGTTATTGGAGAGGATGGGACATGAGGTGGAGGAATGGGGAGTGGTGAGAGAGGGACAGGTAGAATTTAGAAAGGGAATATGTTGGTAGAAACAAAGTGAAGTGACTATCGTGGGATACTGAACCCAAATGGAATCTAATGAGACAGTACTGAATATTTCAGTTTATTTTTCAGAATTTTAGTTAATCTACTTAAGTAAGGTTGTATTTGAGTCTTAGTGCCCTTTAGAACTGATTCGAAAATGACAATATTTTTCCATTGAGGGCAAAATATGATGAGCAAATAAGCACAAAATTGTGCAGGTTTTGTGACTTTGATCTTGATCTTTGACCTTGATCTCTTAAAAATTTAGGGGAAAAAAATGTCATAGGGTGCATCTGAAATCGTATTCTTCCCTACAGGCAAAAAACAGTATGTGACAATAAAAGTCAGAATTCACAGTACTCATAAAAGGGTAGGCAAAAAGTCCCCGGATGACCTACTACTTCCGGAGGGATTGTGAAGTTTGCATACGATAAACACTTTACTATCCCTTAAGGAAACGGGAGAGGATTTGTGAATGGCGGTGAAGTGATGTAACTGATGCAGGTAATTCACAACAAGGTGAATGTAGTACGTCCGGATTACATTCATACCATATAGAACATACTTTTTAAGTGGTCGGGAAGTAATTACTTATTCAAAATATGGTAAGTATCTACTCAGAGTATGCGATTTTGTAGTCCAAACAAAGGTTCAAGGTCCAGCTCAGTCAACCCTGCTGTTAATGGTGTAACTAACATTCGGTCAGCAGATTTTTTTAGACTATTAAAGACATTTGACCATTTTCTGTTAAAGTAAAATTACACGTGCTAATCCCATTAAAAAGCTTGAAAATGTTTATAGCATTTTAATTTAGGAAAAGTAATTACACGTATAATGCATTATATACATTATACAATTAAAAAATTGTGATATAGTGATAATTATTACTGTGATAATAATAATAATTTGTTTCTGCTCTGCTGAAGTCAGTGTTAACAGACATCTTTCTTTATTGTATGTGATCTAACAATCACATTTCTATTGAAATCCATGTGGTATTACCCTATTTCTCTCTTTATTGTTCCATCATACCCTTGAGGCAGGATCATGGTTCAGCTGAACTTCTGAACCGGATTACTTCTTGTGTATGTGTGTATACATAATGTCACACCTTCAATCATCAGACTGCCAGCGGGATAAACAACATGATTTGTAAGTGCCAAAATGACTTAAACAGTGAGATAGACTGGTAAGGTTACAATCAGCCATCCTAATAACCGAATCAGAATATGGGCTGGTGAAGAGTTTAGATGTCAAGATCCATATTCAAAAGTATCTTTAAGATACATAAATCCATTCAGGCACGAAGCATCGGCCGCTACAGGTAACATCTGAAGTGTTTGCAAGGGGATCTGTCATGGTGTAATCTGTTTATGTGATGTGTCATGACCTCTTTTGGCAGCATCAGTATGTGTTGGAATGCAGAAACAGCAGCTGGTGTCTACACTGTAATTACCCTATGCTTCCTGACCCAAACACACGCCTTACCTACATACACCACCACTCTGTAGTTGGACTCGGAGTTCACAAAACAAGGGCAAAGGTCAGTACACACATGGTAGATCTTGGGGAATTGCTATATCACATCAGACCTTTTGTATAAGAGAAATAAACTAAGAAGATGATAGATAGATCGATAGATAGATAATGGTAGATCATGTAATTTCCTTTTGTTCTTTTGAACATAATCCTCCTCACCTTAGGAGTACATGTTATTGCCTAC
This sequence comes from Meda fulgida, assembly GCA_030578275.1. Classification (NCBI taxonomy): domain Eukaryota; kingdom Metazoa; phylum Chordata; class Actinopteri; order Cypriniformes; family Leuciscidae; genus Meda; species Meda fulgida. The sequence continues at coordinate 16,361,423 of CM060632.1, read as the reverse complement.
TGTACTTCCTTAAGGGAAATATTCGTTCACGTGGAAAATATGAGGTGAAATATCCAGCTGACTATGATGGGACTTGCTGTTGACCTAAGTTGACTGAATTTGAGTTATACAGAAATGCTCCTCAAAGCCTTGGTTGAATCCCAGCAAACGGCAGTGCTGCATATTTTAAAGTCATCCATCAGACACAGATACTGAAGTTGGGTGGGGTTCCAGGGTTCAGTAACAGGGTGACTGACATGCTTTAATAAAGAAGAATCAGCTCAGTGATAATGCTGCACCGACTGTCAGCACATGTGGATACGCTTTTGATGCTGCAAAAATGCTTATGAATGAATAGGTTCAGCTCGACTGAGTGTCTACAACTCTTCGGGGAGGACTTGGAGGAGTTTCATGGGTAAATGCACTTTTTAGTGCTAAAATCAAATGGGATTATAAATACAGTACAATGGAATCTCAATTCACTCAGTTTGTGATGGTCACCAGTGATACTGTCACTCACAACTGATTAATAAAGAAACTTTTTGAAAGTCATTCAGTTGTTCAGACAAGCTTGGCCCGCTGAAGGCATTTACTTCAAATCCTTAATTTTCGTTCAACATCTAGTGTTATTTCCATTCAAAGCAATTTGCTTTTATAGGCATTTAAAGTTAGCATGAAACAGCATTTACCACACATTGTATTACCCATAATGCGATGTGTTCACATGAAAGCAAAAGGCACATCATAGATCATCTAAACGGGCACATAACAGGGGTTCCCAACCTTTTGTGTCCTAAGTCAGGAGTGTCCAGCAATCCCTAAATTTATGAGTTTAGCTTCACCAAGTTGCTAGTGACCCTGAAGACCTTGACTTGATTAGCAAATTTGGGTGTTTAATTAGGGAGGAAGGCGGCCCTGTAGGGCTGCATTTCAGTCCAATTTTTATGTCCTTTCCTTGCTAACTTCGGATGTAGCCTACACTTGCAAACTTCCCTAAGCACTTCCACTTGGGGGAATCCCTGCTACTATTTTGAGAGTGGATGAGGGAAGTTCTCGTTTCCTCGCTCCTCTGCCCTCAGCCTGTGACCTGGAAACCGTTCGAACTCAGCCACCTTGAAGGGCATCCCAATTCTCTAATTGCACCAGGGTGAGGAATGAGGTGTGATGAAGCTTCCTGAGGAGTCATGTGCAAGGACACACAGGTAGGGTGACCAAACGTCCTGTTTTCCCAGGACATGTCCTTTTTTCACGTCCTGTCCTGGCCGTCCTGGCTGTTTTTTATAAAGTGATGAAAATGTCCTGGTTTTCATTATTTTTCATTGGGCCATTAAGAAAGAAAGACATGATAAAGAGGAAGAAGAAAACTAAATATATAAATATCTTTTGTTAGTTAGTTTTTGTAAGTTTGTGAGAGCTATTTTGGTTCAATTTGGATGTATTTTTTTAGTTATTTATTATTTATGTATTTATTTTTCTAACACAGAAGAGACATTATTTCATTCATTATTTTTGAAACCTGTCATAATAAAACATGTTGAGTAACCTCTGAGAAGCATATCTGAATTTGTCTTTGGTTATAGTTAGTATTTTGTAATGTAACAATTTTCTATCCATACAGAGGAGGCATAGCCTACTTTAAATGTATTGAAATTAATAGGGCATCTTTGAGTAAACTTCGAGTATCATTTGAGTATCTCATTGCCGGGCCGAGTGTCCTGGTTTTCGGTAATCAAAATATGGTCACCCTACACACAGGTGTATACTTCCCTTGCATCCTAAGGAGGCGAAGCTAAGATGTGAGGAAAGGAAACGAGGATGCACCCATACGTTTACCCTTCAGGGAGATTCATAGATGATAATGCAACACAAATGTGACATCATAACAACAACTTGCAGTGCTCACACTTAATTTACTCACATGTGATCAAGGGCTTAGGGCGTTCCATTTAAACCCATTGTAAGGGTTCCGCCAGTAGTGGGCACTTGTGCAACATAATCTAAGTGAACAAGACAGGGAAGTTAGCGAGGGAAGGGCATATTAAAGTGGATTGCAAAAACATCAAAATAATTGTACCAGGCCCGTTCCTCTTTTGTCTTGCACTGTCGTCACTCCTCCTTTTATCCTTCTGGAGCTTCCCACGGCTCTCGGCCTCACCCTGCTTGCCACAGCAGCCTAAATTATTTCGATTATTTACTTAAAGTACTGGCAGAGATTTCTGACATTGTTGTAATTTAATTTATATTTACACTTTATAAACTGTTTTGTCCAAAATACATATAGCCTATTAACAATAACAAAAAATGCCTTTTATTAGTATGCTAAATGTAAAATAGCATCGTAAAAGCAATTTTTGATTTCTTCTATTAAAAATTCAAATGAAAAACAACATTACAAAGAGGTTGTTATTTTTATTCTTTATTCTGAAGGCATTATTTTCACAGGTTCTTTTGCTTCTTTATACAGACAGAACCAGTACAGCATGGCCTGAAGCAACAATCCTGTGAGTTCAGTCTCAGGTCATATTGTTCTATGATTTTCCAGAAATCAGGCTTCCTCCTAAGGCTTCATACCTGTTTATGAATCACCTTTCGAACACTTTCTTCCCACACCCACATATGAGCACAGTCAATGATACTGACCTGAAATTGAACCTGAGGTACTTTTTCTATACCAGGTGTGTGACAGTTGTTGTGCTTTCTGAATGTGATTATTTGCTGAAAGTGAGAAAGTGACATCACTCCAGGCTTAATTGCTTCCATTAAATAAAAAAAACAACAACATAAGTTTATACTGTCCATTATGATTTGTGGGAAATTAGTCTTTCTGGAAACAGCATTTGGGTTACACATAGATGTGTGAGTAAAATAGGATATTCAAAAGGAAGTGATTTAGGAGGTGATTCAAATAAAGAGAGCTTTTTTTTAAAAAAAAGGTTTCATTTCCTGTTGTTCGCCTTTTTTTGTTTTGGTTTATTAAAAAAAATATTACTGATTAATCATGCACTAAGCATCAAGTTTGGAAACATCTTCCTTGAGAAATCATGCTAATATGTAGCCTGGTTAAAACCAGACCATTCTCAGTAGTAACTGAGTTATGGTCTGGCAAAGCTTCATAGACAAATCATTTCCAAAGGGGCGTCACCAATGGACGTCGCTCAAATGCCTCTGGATAGACCTAAAACCAATCAGAGCGATGAAGGAGATGATGTATGCAGAGCGATGGAGAAACATCTCTGAGTGTTATTCTTTGCTCGGGTTTTAACAAAAAGGAAACGTTCAAATCGCTTAAAACAGACGCGATAGCTGATTCAAACGAGTGATGTTCGACGGCGACATCCATCTTTGTAATGTACAAAATCTGCTTCACTGTCACGGCGCTGTCGTCATCGTGTAAAGCCCGCCCCAACGTTTCTGATTGGTGCCTCAATTTCGACGGATTAGAAACGGGCTTGAATGAGCTCTTTGCCTCTTTGACTTACTTGCAGAGCAAATCTAAATTTGCCAGAAGTTGTCTGGGTTTTCCCAGGCTAGCTAATATGCTGATTTATTATCAATGTTAGAAACAGTTGTGCTGCTTAATATTTGTTCATAAGCTGTGATACTTTTTCAGGATTCTTTAATGAATAAAAAGTTAAAAAAGAAAAGCAAGTATTTAAAATAAAATATTTTCTAACAATATACACTAGCCTACCATTAAAATTTTGGGGTCAGTTATTTTCTTTTTTTTTTTAAAGAAATGATTTTTTTTATTCAGGAAGTATATGTTAAATTAATAAAAAGTGATAGTTAAGATCATATTGTTAGAAAAAATATTTATTTTGAATAAATGTTCTTTTTAAAGTTTTATTCATCAATGAACCCTGAAAAAAGTATCACAGGACCCCAAAAAATATTAAGCAGCACAACTGTTTCCAACATGTATAAAAGCCTAATTGAGTATCAAATCAGCATATATGATTTCTGAAGGATCATTTGACACTGAAAGACTGGAGTAACAGTGCTGAAAATAAAGCTTTGCATCACAGGGATATATTAAATTTTAAAGTATATTAAAATAGAAAACATCTCAATTACGTATGGTAACCCTCGTTCCCCGAGGAGGGAACGGAGATGTAACTCAGAAGTGATTCTGACGAATGGGGATCGCTTGCGAGAGCCTATCTACTTCGAGTGAAACTAAACGAGCCAATGCACATTGGCATGCGATAATTGCCCTTCGTCAGATCACTACAACGTGAGTCAGAAGTGATTCTGACGAATGGGGATATCTACCAAAACGCCACGGCTGCTGGCCGTTCCAGCGCTCCGCTTGAGCCTCCTGGCCTGACCAAGTGTTGGGCAGAAGTAGGAGTTTTAAGCAGAGAAGGTCAGTCACTGCTGTTCCGCAAGACCCACAGTGTGACTTATTGGATAACGCTGGGAAAACGTGCTCTTGGGGAAGGGAACGCTGCGGAAGCCCTGCGGAAGCCACATCCTTCCTCATAGGGTGGCACTGTGACGGATACACATATGGACTAGCCAAGCAGGGTAGTACAACATATGGTAGTCTCTGGGGTGGTTCCAGCCTACTTATAGGGGGGAAACAACACCAGCAGAGACGACAGAGCGGGCTCTGTCGAGGGAAAGACACGGGCTCATCCGCATAGGAGCTGATCGTGGAGGAAAACACATATGGGGTCGCCGCAGGGACCGCTACCCAGCCTAACACAGGTTCCACAAGCATACTAGTGTAGGCCTGGCGTCAGACGCTCTGTAACGTCTGAATGCCGCAGGGGTGACGGAGGAACTCACAGGGTTAGCCATTTCTGGGGAACACGACTGGAGCAAATAGACGAACGTATCTGGCCCATGGGGGCGGGAGTGGCGTTGCAAGCCGACACTAAGAACGGGTCCCTCACGCTACTGGCCACTGGGGGTGAGTATACGGGAAAATACCGGCTCAACACGGAGGCTATAGAATTTAGCGAACGTGTTAGGTGTCGCCCAGCCCGCAGCTCTACATATATCTGTCTGCGAGGCGCCTTGAGCCAACTCCCAGGAGGAAGCAACACTTCTAGTTGAGTGAGCTCACAACCCGAACGGGCAAGTAAGGCTTCGTAAGCCAAGGCGATGGCATCCACTATCCAGTGGGCCATCCTCTGCTTGGAGACAGCCTTTCCCTTCTGCTGCCCTCCGTAACAGACGAAGAGCTGATCTGGGTCTGCCTCCTCCGAAGGCAGTGCTTGCAGCTCACTACATGGTCCCTGAAGGGAGTGGTAGGAACCTTGGGCACATATCCGAGTTGGGGTCTCAGGACAACGTGAGAGTTGGCCGGCCCGGATTCTAGGCACGATTCGTTGACCGAAAATGCTTGCAGGTCCCCTACCCTCTTGATGGGTACAGACATAGTATAGAAAAAGAACCTGGTATAGAAAAAGTACCTCAGGTTCAATATCAGGTCAGAATAATTGACTGTGCTCATATGTGGGTGTGGGAAGTAAGTGTTCGAAAGGTGATACATCAACACAGGTATGAAGCCTTAGGAGGAAGCCTGATTTCTGGAAAATCAGAGAACAATATGACCTGAGACTGAACTCCCAGGATTGTTGCTTCAGGCCATGCTGTACTGGTTCTGTCTGTATAAAGAATAGACGCACGTATCCGGCCCATGGGGGCGGGAGTGGCATTGCAAGCCGACACTAAGAACGGATCCCCCGCGCTATTGGCCACTGGGGGCGAGTATACCGGATACCGGCTCTACACGGAGGCTATAGAATCTAGCGAACGTGTTAGGTGTCGCCCAGCCCGCAGCTCTGCATACTGTATATCAGATTTAGTCTCCTCGCTCCCTTCAGGAACTCCCGAACAGGTCATGCTTTCCCAATGACTTACCTTCAACTGCATCGTGATGTGTGGCAATAGCGGCAACATACACTTTGAGGGTGGAGGGAGACATCCTTTACTCCAACCCATCTTGCTGGAAAAAAAAAAGCACGACTCTGATCGGACATCTTCGGGGGTCTTCCTGGTGGGAAGAACACCATTCAATGAACAGGTTCCACTTCAGAGCATAGAGGCGCCTCATTGAGGGGACTCTAGCAGAAGTGATGGTGTCTACCACTGCTTGGGGTAGGTCACCTAGAACCTCCACGTTCCGTCCAGTGATCAGACATGGAGTTTCCAGAGGTCTGGACGCAGGTGCCATTGAGTGCCCCGTCTCTGAGAAAGTAGGTCCTTCCTCAGAGGGATGGGCCAAGGAGGTACTGTCGCGAGGAGCATGAGTTCTGGGAACCAGGTGGAGTTGGGCCAATACAGCGCAACTAACAAGACCTGCTCCTCATCCTCCCTGACTTTGCAGAGTGTCTGTGAAAGAAGGCTCACTGGGGGAAGCGCATACTTGCGCAGGCCCCGGGGCCAGCTGTGTGCCAGTGCATCTGTGCCAAGGGTTCCGTCGGTCAGGGACTAAAACACCTGGCAATGGGTCGAGTCCAGAGAGGCAAACAGATCTAACAGTGCGGCTCCGAAGAAAATCCCATATCAGCTGGACCGCCTGGGGATGGAGAAGCCACTCTCCTGGAAGCATAGGCTGTTGTGAGAGGTCATTGGCTGCACGATTGAGCACGCCAGGGACTTTAATGGCACAAAGCGACCTCAGATGCTCTCCGGGAGATGGTGCTATTAGCCAAAGTAGCCCTTTTCTGGTGGCCACCAGAAGAGGAACTAGATCGGGGAATAGACAAAGGGACTCCACCTCGTTTGAGGAACTTGAGTCTCGATCGCGCATCTAGAGCGCCATATGACGCGCGATGGGTTGCCGTGACAACCCACCCGCGCTGGCAGCCGGCAGCTCGACGGCACACGGCACGCTGAGCGGCTCAAGTCTTTACCAGAAAGGGGAGACGAACAACGTGCCGACGTGGTCATGCTCTCATGAGAGAACATGAACCACCCACAAACGCAGTCTCAACATGCTTAAGCCCAGGCATGTGAAACAGCGATCGTGGCCGTCAAATGAGGACACGAACGACCACATCCAGAAACACACGGTTTGAATGACGCCTTGAAAAAGATGCAGTGTCAAACCGTGTATGCTCTTAAAAGAAACTGCTCTCTCTAGTGCTGAAGCACCCAGGAATGATCTACACAAACAGGACGATAATGCAAGCCTACTGTGAGCACTCACATTCTCATTGAAGGTGCAACATTCTGAGCTGTGAAAACATCTGTTTTGCTCTTTGTGAGATCACGGCCCGCGCTGTCTGCGCTGTAACACCAACACCAGTTTGAAGAGGCGTTCTCCTGAAGAAGCAGACTCGTCTTTTGAAGTTAAAACACTCTCAGATAAGATTGCAGAACAGGAACAGCATTCATCGTCTAGCTCCGAAAAGAAAGACAACGATGCGAGCCGAGGAACCTCCTGCTCATTATATGCTCGCGCGGCGATGCACAGCAGCTGGTGAAATTATCGCATGCCAATGTGCATTGGCTCGTTTAGTTTCACTCAAAGTAGATAGGCTCTCGCAAGCGATCCCCATTCGTCAGAATCACTTCTGCCTCACGTTGTAGTGATCTGACGAAGGGGAACCATATTGTAAATTGAAATACTATTTTACAATATAATAACTTTTTCTATTAAATAGTTTTAATTTATTAACTCTAAATATAGTTTCTTTAATTAAAGATATTATTGTATTAAAGTAAACACACAGACACATATATATATACACACAGGTCCTTCTCAAAAAATTAGCATATTGTGATAAAGTTCATTATTTTCCATAATGTAATGATAAAAATTAAACTTACTTATATTTTAGATTCATTGTACACCAACTGAAATATTTCAGGTCTTTTATTGTTTTAATACTGATGATTTTGGCATGCAGCTCATGAAAACCCAAAATTCCTATCTCAATTTTTTTTTTCTCAATACAAAAAAAAGTCAGCCTTCAAATAATTATGTTCAGTTATGCACTCAATACTTGGTCGGGAATCCTTTTGAAGAAATGACTGCTTCAATGCGGCGTGGCATGGAGGCAATCAGCCTGTGGCACTGCTGAGGTGTTATGGAGGCCCAGGATGTTTCGATAGCGGCCTTAGGCTCATCCAGAGTGTTGGGTCTTGCATCTCTTAACTTTCTCTTCACAATATCCCACAGATTCTCTATGGGGTTCAGGTCAGGAGAGTTGGCAGGCCAATTGAGCACAGTAATACCATGGTCAGTAAACCATTTACCAGTGGTTTTGGCACTGTGAGCAGGTGCCAGGTCGTGCTGAAATGAAATCTTCATCTCCATAAAGATTTTCAGCAGGTGGAAGCATGAAGTGCTCCAAAATCTCCTGATAGCTAGCTGCATTGACCCTGCCCTTGATAAAACACAGTGGACCAACACCAGCAGCTGAGATGGCACCCCAGACCATCACTGACTGTGGGTACTTGACACTGGACTTCAGGCATTTTGGCGTTTCCTTCTCCCCAGTCTTCCTCCAGACTCAGGCACCTTGATTTCCGAATGAAAAAAAGTACTTTGGACCACTAAGCAACAGTCCAGTGCTGCTTCTCTGTAGCCCAGGTCAGGCGCGTCTGCCGCTGTTTCTGGTTCAAAAGTGGCTTGACCTGGGGAATGCGGCACCTGTAGCCCATTTCCTGCACACGCCTGTGCACGGTGGCTCTGGATGTTTCTACTCCAGACTCAGTCCACTGCCCAAGGTCTGGAATCGGTCCTTCTCCACAATCTTCCTCAGGGTCCGGTCACCTCTTCTCGTTGTGCAGCGTTTTTTGCCACACTTCCTTCCCACAGACTTCCCACTGAGGTGCATTGATACAGCACTCTGGGAACAGCCTATTTGTTCAGAAATTTCTTTCTGTCTTACCCTCTTGCTTGAGGGTGTCAATGATGGCCTTCTGGACAGCAGTCAGGACGGCAGTCTTACCCATGATTGCGGTTTTGAGTAATGAAACAGGCTGGGAGTTTTTAAAAGCCTCAGGAATCTTTTGCAGGTGTTTAGAGTTAATTAGTTGATTCAGATGATTAGGTTAATAGCTTGTTTAGAGAACCTTTTCATGATATGCTAATTTTTTGAGATAGGAATTTGGGGTTTTCATGAGCTGTATGCCAAAATCAGCAGTATTAAAACAATAAAAGACCTGACATATTTCAGTTGGTGTGCAATGAATCTAAAATATATGAAAGTTTTTTATCATTACATTATGGAAAATAAAGAACTTTATCACAATATGCTAATTTTTTTAGAAGGACCTGTATATATATAACACAATATAAATCAACAAAATATAATTAGGTTTGTGTCTGAGAGACATAATAACAGCTTATGTTGTTTGTTTGTTTTTATTATAAGTTGAACACAAGATGCACTCACAAAGCCACACCTTTGTACCTGCTGTTTATCTCCTTGTGCAGGGTGATACAATGCCCGTCAGGCCTTGGAGGAAGAATTAAAGAATGAAAACAGTTATTATAGTTAATGCCTGCTCTCTCAACCTGTTCTGTCAGCTACATGCAGCGCCACAGGCTGCGATTACAGCAAGGAAAGACAGACGGAAACAAAAAAACGGGTTTGCGGTTGAAAGTTGTGCGCCGGCTTCTTTAATACTCCCAGCTCCTGAATCTTGTGGTTTACCTGAGCACTGTTCACCTGCGTCAATGCTGACATCATTACCATGAGGCCTGGAACAGGTCAAAGGTTACCTCAGTTCAGGGGAAGCAGCCTTCAACACAGTGCCATCCACTGGTGACAGACGGACATGTACATTCAAGCTCATATTACAGGCATTTATTTAAAAGCTTTTCCCTTAAATCTGAAGATTAAAACAAACACATTTTCAGCAATGTACAGAAATAAACATGTGTAGCACTTCACTTCTCCCTTTGAAGAAAAATAACTGGTCTCTTAGAAGTATAGTTCACCCAAAATCGGTCTTCATGTTGATCCAAACAATTTATTCACTGATTATCCCCATTGAATATCAAATCTCATGGTCCAGATTAAAACTTCAACAATTTCCTCACCTGACAGAACTTAAATCCCTAAAATTGCATATTCCACATATAAAATACCAGCATACAAGTTTGGAACAAAAACAATGGCAGTAAACTATTTCTTTACAACAGCCAACAATGATCTTCACCTCTAATAGCGCTTTTCCACTTCATTGTATGGCTCGGTACGGCTCAGTACGGTTCGGCTCGCTTCGCTTTTCCACTGCGTGGTACGACTCGGCTCGGCGCGGAACGCCTCGGTTCGCTTGAACTCGGTTGCTTTTCCACTGCAGTTAGTACCGCTTCAAAGTGGGTGGAATTATGACTGATCGTTATAGTTTATCCGCTCCTCGTCAACCAGCAAGAGGAACGTCAGCGCTTCTCGTCCACTGACCACGATTTCTTTTTTGGAAGTTTTTTTTTCTTCAAGCAAGTAGTTTTAAAACAGGTGCTACAGCGGTGGCCGTTACTGGCTATTTAAATCTAGCGGGTTTGATGGCTCGCAAATACAATGACGCTGGTAGTGACGATTCTGTCTGTCTGACCAATCAGTGATCTACAGTGCTTCCACCTCACATTTTAGTATCGGTACGGTACGCTTGGAACCTCAACAGAGGTGGTACCATTTAAAGCGAGCCGTACCGTACCATGCAGTGGAAAAGCGCCACAAGTGAGCCGTACCGAGCCGAGCCGTACCGTACCATGCAGTGGAAAAGCGCCACAAGTGAGCCGTACCGAAGCGAACCGTACAGTACCATACAGTGGAAAAGCGCCAAACAATCCATTAATACTATTTTGAAGTGTTGGCAACCATTATTGATTCATTGAATACTATAGACGCTGGTGAATATTGTCACATCTCACATAAAATCATAAAAACAAAACAAATTTTAACAAAAGATCAAGATATTATACAAATGGCAGTAAACATGAAATTGGCAGAACTGTCAGACATTATGAGAAACTAGTTTACGACTGAGTATCTGGTCCTTTTTATTTTAAAACAGTCCTGATAGATACATCAGTTGAATTGATCCTTTCAGCAGATTTCTTCTAGAAGGCACCTTTAGTCTTTCTTTATGGGACAACATTCTGACACTGGTCAATTGTGCTTAGGAACTGATCAAATTGTCCAAAGTCCTTGTCTCAGTCACTATCAGCTCCGTTCTGGTCAATTAAATGCTTGTCTTCCAAAAGGTGGACCTGTAAAAGACACACACGCCAATCCATTATAAAGAAAAGGTCTAATTGCGATTCTTATACAGTAATAATAGATGTAATGCAAGTCACTATAGCTAAAAGCGTCTGCCAAATGCATAAAGGTAGATGTAAACGTAAGGAGGCATGAAACTACACAAAAATATTTGGACGTAAAATGCTGCGATCAACCAAGCAGAAATAAGTACTTATATAAATAAATAAATAAACACTTTAATAGTCTTATGAAATTACAATTCTGCCCATGTTTACCTGCGGCTCTAAGATTCGCTGGTAGGTGGGGCTGGACAGTTCATCAAGAGTTTCAGCAGCAGGTTTATTGAGTGTCTCCGGCAGGAGGAGCCCTAGGCATCCCGCAGAAATCCCACTCAAACAGAACACCATAAAAGGCATGGAGGCGTGCAAGGATTTCTGAAAGAAAAAAACAAAACAATAAATCCATACATAATTAATATAATAATAATAATAATAATGTATAATATTAATATATTACTAATTATTAATTACACAAGAAAACTTTGAGGAAAAAATAAATCTAATTTTTGTAAAATTATAAAATTGGCATTTCACAAGCCAGTTTATAGCTACTTACCAAACTCGGCACAAACGGTGCCAGAATTCCCCCAACTCTACACGACATGGAACACACACCCAACCCTGCATTCCTAACACACACAAACACACTTACATTAGAATTAATCCAGCAGTGGGGAACTTTTGTTTTGTACTGACCAAAGGTCACATTAACATTTGTGTGCTAAGTGTAGTGTTGAACATGAAGTGGCGCACAGTCTCTGTTAATTCATAAATAATTTAGAATTAGAATTTATTCATTAATAAATTATTATTCATTCAAGGGAGAATTTTTCATTAAGGACCCTCTCATAATTATAAGAGTTATTATATGCAGGCTACTCTTGTAATAAAAAAATATATGAATTAATACAACGGATACATTTGATCAACGATTTATTAAAAGATTAACACAAATTTAATTTTTAGGGCCATATGAAATCCGTTTTATTTTATTTTTTCCAATTTAATAGTTGAATCAAATTTTAATAATCAAGAAGCAGTCCTATTCAATTAAATTAATAAAACAAACTTTTTTTAAAATGTTTGCAATAACAGTAAATTATTTAAAAAAAAGAAAAAATGTAATCTTTTAAAATTAAATCAAATGTAACAATTCCTTTTATTTTTTAGCAAACAAACAGGTTTGCTGTTAAAATTAAAACATGGAAAAAAAAATAATTCCTTAAAAAATTTTTTTTTTTGTCATTTTCATTATTATTACTTATTGCTGTGAGAAGTACATTCTACTGTAGTGATATATTTCTGTTATAATTTCTTCAAGTTAAACCAAACCTTTACTAGAACGGGTTATCATGAAGACTTTTGAGTTTCTGTGCACATATTCTATGATTCCGCGATTCCATCTGTATTTTCTGCATTGCGGAAATCATAGGGCCCTTTAACGGACCCCTGGCTATGGGGCACGGAGCCCTGATCTAGCCAATATACTCATCCTGTAAGTTCACGATTAAAAATAAAAATGTGAATGCAAACAAAAGCTCTTATTATTACAATTTGAAAATTAAATTGAAAGGACATATTAGATTATAACGGAATTTGTATGACCCTGTTGGTCAAAATGATGGACAATGAGAAAGTCTACTGTGGTACTGACCTAAATGACTGACATTACCTACACTAGAGGGCGCAGTTTGCTCAAGCACAGATTCGTATTCTGTAAGGACATACATTACACATTTCTACTTGTATAAGAGCTAAAAACACATTACGTCAAAACATGCAAGTAAAGTACCTGATGACAGTTGGGTAGAGCTCTGACGTATACACATATGCAATATTAAATGCAGCACTGACCAGCAGTTTTCCCACTAGAGCCAATGATGTGGCACTTAATAAGGACCCTAAAAAAAAAAAAAAAACAGGGTTGACATGATGTATAATTAGGGAGAATATTGTTGAATCTTTTTATGTTCATACAAATATTTAAACATGTTAAGAAATTTGCTGGGAAAAAGGCAGTTTTTTTGCTAAATATATATATATATATATATATATACGTAAATGTGTATATAAATACAGTACATTTACATACTGTTCCTAAAAAACTATACTTTAGAAATAATTAAAGTAAGAGAGAATGATAAAATGCAAGCCAAGTGGCATCTGCGAACCCAAAACATATTTTCTATAATCATGTAAAAAAAAAATCGTACTCTATGATGACAAATATACACTGTGCGGCAAAATGGGAAATTTGATTCTGGTGAACACCTAATTTATTCGGAAAGATGATCACCTGATACAGGTACCACCATTGTGAGCAGACAGGATACACCTGCAAAGGCGAGAAAATTGGCCATTGACTTCCTCCTGCCTGCCCTGAAAGAAAACAAATACGCTCAGATAATAATCGGAGAGAGTCTAATACAGCAGCGTGTGGATGTGATTGTGCGAGTGTATTTACCACTGTTTGTTAATGAAGTACATGCAGAGAGGGTAAGCAGGGAGTTCCACCAGCCCATACATGGCGACACTAAGGTAACGATTACCTTTCTCTTCACTGGCATTGAGGGTCAACCCGTAATACACAAGGCTACAGGCATACCTGCGAAATATGCATACACACACACAAACATTGAGTACATAAAAATGCACAAATGTTAAAATAGTTAAATAATACAAATACTCACCACACATACATGAGCACCACAGTTCTCCAGCGCAGTACGGGATGTGTGAACAGCTGGAAAACCCCAGGGCTGGCTGCGTCCGGACTGCTGGTGTTGACGGTCCGGCGGAGCTTCACTAGAATTCTGCCTTTCCCGTTCCTCACAGCAAAATACTGCAGGATGTCCTCGGCCTGCTTTGTGTGACCCCGAGAATAAAGCCAGCGTGGAGATTCTGGCAAATTCCTGGCACAGTCAGGGAAACACAATCAGCAGAAATTAGGTAGACATTTGAATGAATGAATGAATGAATGAATGAAATGACATATAAAAATATGACATTTAAAATTTCGATTTTAAATGTTTTTTTTGGGGGGGTTGTTAATTTAGGCTAATTTTATGGCAACAGGGTAGAAGTAAAAAAAAAATACAAACATAAAATGAACAAACAAATGTAAAAGATAATTTCCATTATCATTCAAAAGTTTGGGGTAAGATTCTTTTTGAGAAATAAATACTTTTTCAGTAAAGATGCATTAAAATGTGTCAAAAGTAAAGACATACAAAGTAAACCACAATTATATTTCAAATAAATACTGTTCTGTTCACTAAAAATCCTTAAAATATTGTTACACATTTCAAAAGAAATATTAAGCAGCACAACTAATTCAACATTTATGATAAGAAATATTTTTAAACACCAAATCATGATATTAGAATGATTTCTGAAGGTATTAATATGATTTCTGAAGGTTCCTGATGTTGATTTCGGTTAGGAACCTGGGTGTGATAGCAATCTTTCATTTGAAAGTCACGTGTCTAGTATCTGTAAAACCGCATTTTTCCATCTTAAAAATTTATCTAAATTATGCCATATGCTCTCATTGAACAATTAGTTCATGCGTTCATGACCTCAAGGCTAGATTATTGTAATGCTCTGCTGGGTGGTTGCCCTGCACGCTTAATTAACAAACTACAGTTGGTTCAAAACGCAGCAGCTCGAGTTCTTACCAGAATCAGGAAGTATGACCATATTAGCCCGGTTCTGTCAACCGGGTCCCTATTAAGCAATTTTCAATTGGCTCCCTATTAAACATTGTATACATTTTTAAATATTGCTGATTACTTACAAAGCACTAAATGGTTTAGCTCCGCAGTTCTTGAGCGAGCTCTTAACCCATTATAGTCCTTCACGTCTATTGCGGTCTCAAAATTCTGGCCAGTTAATAATGCCTAGAATATCAAAATCAACTGCTGGCGGTAGATCCTTTTCCTATTTAGCACCAAAACTTTGGAACAGTCTTCCTACCATTGTCCGGGAAGCAGACACATCTGTCAGTTCAAAGCTAGATTAAGGACACATCTCTTTGACCTAGCATTCACATAATACATTATCGACTTCTATAACTCAATGTTAGGCTGCATAGATTAGGTCAGCCGGAACTGGGAACACTTCCCTTAAATCCTGATGTACTCGTTACATCATAAGAAGAATGGCATCTACACTCATTTTAGTGTCTTTGTTTATCCCGAGGTTTTCCCGCAGCCTGCTGGATCCAGATCTGACTAGGACCTTCGCCTGGACCCGATGACAATGCAGTGCTGAAGTGCCAATTGGCAGATAAAGCAACTCTACAGATAAAGCATTTTGGGAAAATTCGGTTCGCGTACCTAACCCGAAGTGATAAAATAAAATAAAATTCTGTATCAAATTTATAGGCAAGACAAGTAGTTTGTTTAGGCATGGTTTGTAGGCAATTACAAACCTGCGCACGTATATTCAAACGCACATAACTATAGAATCAATTCTTAATGTGCATGTGAACGCCATCAGCGTTTATCACAGGTTCGCGTTTAAAATCTGTTTAGAGAGAACGGTGTTGTCTTAGCGGCCCCTAATTTACTAACAAATTATCATTTTGACGGAAGTGAATCAATCAAAACTAACTTTAGCTGGAAAATAACATTTTTCAAGAACCGCTATAAAGCCAAAACTATCTCTGTTCCCTTAAATTATATGTTTATCTCTGTAAAGCTGCTTTGAAACAATCTACATTGTTAAAAGCACTATGTAAATGAAGATGACTTGACTTGAAGGATCATGTGATACCGAAGACTGAAGTAATGATACTGAAAATTCAGCTTTGCATCACAGGAATACACTACATTTAAAGATATATTGAAATAGAAACAGTTATTTTAAATTGTAATATTTCACAATATTACATTTTTTACTCTATTATTTAATCAAATAAAGTCTGCCTCAATAAAAGATACCTTTTATTCAAAAACATTTAAAATAAAATCTTACAGACCACAAACATTTGAATGGCACTGTATAATTAACGTGCACTTGAGATATCCTTTAAAGTCCTCCTGTTGTGAAAATGTTTGTGTTTAAAGCTTTTAAATGTTGTTTATATATCTGTGGTGTTTTTAATATGCTTTAAGACAAACCATGTACAAATTCAAAAGTCAACACCATTGCGGAGTATTTTCTCTTTAAAACTGCAGAGAACCACAGACAGTCTCAAAAACGCAGTTTGAAATCGCTGGTGTTTCTGACATCATAAACTACCTTGTAACCAATCAAGTCAACCAGTGATCATCAATGAGTGAATCTCTGAGCTGGTGCGAGTAAGAGGAGGTGGGGTTGATTTGCATATTCATAGAACCGCATATGCTAAATGAGGCAAGGGTGTAAAGTTACATTCAAGCTTTTTTAAGGCATGAAGAAAGTTTTTTATGTTATTTTGGTGATCAAAGATGAGTTTTAAGGGATAAAATTATTGACTACATGGGGACTTTTAAGAAAACACAAATACGTTTTTTCTAGAGTACATCTTCACCAAGGCGTAATGTTCTCGACACCAAAAGCAGCTTTACACAGCACCCTTTCACTGTAAACAAATCACTTGTGACAATATCATCCTGGTGGCTTCTGACGAAGTCACAGTGCTGTAGTTTAACAGGAAGTAAATGATCTGACTAAACCGCTTACTTACACGCAGAGCAGGAAGAGCAAAAGTCCCGGACAGTTGGCCACAGTTGCTAGGTTCCGCCAAGGCCGAACATAATAACCTAAGGTGCCAAACAGAGCGATGCCCACTGCAAAGGTCATATTAGTCAAGGTCCCTGGATCAAAGACAATCAAATTAGCTTTATAAGACTACTGTGAAAGTAAACAACAAAAGTGATTTTATTAATAATTAATGTGCACCTGTCATAGCCCAGTAGGACTTTCCCACATATTCCTGAGTTAGAACAAAGCAGACCAATGACATTCCTCCGTTCATCAACCCCACCAGCAGTCGAGACACAGCAAACAACTCATAGCTGGGTGCTAACGCTGTGCCGTACCCAAACAAGACCTCAAAAAACAGACCTGAGAGAAAGAAAACGGTTTAAACCGAGGTCACAATATCAACAACACATTAAACTGTTGTTTAAGGAAAGGTTTTATGTTTGTTTCTTTTCTCTTAGCTTTCCGTCGGTTGTATCAGAAACAACACACAACTTCTTTGTAAAGCAGCTATAGATGGTCAAATAGATGGTAAAAGAAATGGCCAATCACAATTGAGAATGCAAATACTACAGTGATGTAATCCATTCATGATAAAAGTGCTCCACACGGCTCTGGGGGTTAATCAAGGCCTTCTGAAGCAAAGCTTTGATAAGAAAAATATCCATATTTAAAACTTTATCTACTAAAATAACTAGCTTCCGTCAGACGCCTGTACGCATCGATTTACAGCAAAAGAGTAATCCTTGACGCAGTAATTGGCGAATGCAGAAGTGCAGAGGGTAGAGCAAAACAAAACACCAGTCACGAATTAGAGTTTTGAGAATTGTCGGAGGAGCTTGAGTTTGTTGCCCAGCCCTGTTTGTTTGAACAGTGAGAGGCGTCAAAGCTTACACTACTCCTTCATCCTACGTCATACATTGTCAAGCGTTACTCTATTGGCACAAGTCGACTTGCGTAGGTCGCCTGCCGGAAGCTAGTTATTTTAGTCGATTGAGTTTTAAATATGGATATTTTTCTTACACAAACGCATCACTTCGCTTCAGAATGCCTTTATTAATCCCCAGAGCCGTGAGGAGCACTTTTATCGTGAATGGATGCACTTTGATGGACTTCAAAAAAATATACATCCATTCACTGCCATTATAAAGCTTGGAAAAGCTAGGGCATTAACTCGATTGTATTGGTCTGAAATAAGAATGTCATATACACCTAGGATGACTTGAGGGTGAGTAAATCATGGGCTAATTTTCATTTTTGGGTGAACTATCCCTTTTAAGGCTGACTTTATCTACAAGAAAAAGTTTAAACAGACTGCAGATGTTTAGTACTTGCAGTTAAAGGTTAGAAAACCCATAACCTGGAATGTTTGAGGCCTTGAAAGCACTGTAATACTATGAAACTGTAGATTATAGTTTAGTAAAGAACAGAAAACAGTTCATCTAAATCCTACCAGTTAGAAAAACCGTCTTCCTTCCGATCTTATCAGAGAGAGGTCCAAACAGGACATTTCCGATCAGCACACCAGCAAAGAACAGGGACCCAGCCAAGTTCACTTTATAGGCTTGATGTTTAATTAGGTACCACTGAAAGAGAAGATCAAAAGAAATATCAAATAGTTTGAATATGCATTCATTCATCTGCTGTCCGGTCCAGATACAAAGATTATAATATAAACGCAGTTCTTCCTGATTTGAAATAAAGTATAGATTTGTATTCGAAAGACGGAGCAAGCTTAAGCCAAGTTTATTCGATGCACAACACTGGTGACAGTCTCTTACCTCAGTTACGATTGAGCTGACATCCTCAGTGAACTTCACACTGTGTTGAGTTACATCACCATCCACACCTTCAGTAAAAGGTTCTACATGATATTCTGGCACAGCGCCCACTAAAATTATGAGCATGGACTGACATGCCATGTAAATCTGTTTAAAAAAATACAAATATTTCAGGTTACTTAACTTTCATTGATCTAGGCCCAGTTCCCTTCCAGTAAATGAACAATACTTACACTGATATCAGATCTGTGCAAATATAAACTCTGATATGCAGAGCCGGACAGTAACGGAGTACATTTACTTGAGTACAGTACTTAAGTACAATTTTGAGGGATCTGTACTTTACTCGAGTATCATTTTTGGGGAGTACTGATGACTTTACTCAAGTACATTTGAGAGGCAAATATTGTACTCTTTACTCCACTACATTTCTATCCATAACCGTGAGTACCCGTTACTACTACTTAAAAAAAAAAAAAATCTCGGAAATTCTCAATTTGTTGTTTCCCTCTCAAACGTGATTCGGATTGTGCAGGCACCGCTGATTGAGACAGCCTATCAGCAATCACCTTCAGCTTTCCGCCAAAGTCAGCTCCATGGTCAGATTTAGATAAGAGACGAAACCATGGATGAAGACGGAGCAGGTGCATAGACCAACGCTACTTTTGCGACATCGAGGGCAGCGCCCCTTTTTGGGGGAAGACAAATGGATTTCCCTGAGAACAGAACTCGCTCTAGATCTGCAAAGTGCCAAGTAGCCTATATTTTGTCATTAACACACTCACAGAGATAATCACAGTATGATAAACTAGATGATGAGGCCATTTAACTTGATTTAAGCTATGACATAGTTTTGTTGTTAAATGTGATCCAAGTGACATGGCCTCATCGTTTGTCATACCTTGAGTGTGTTAATGACAAAAAAATAGGCTACTTACTTGGTGATTCCACGATAGTGGTAGATGACTGAATAGTCCATATTTGGCCACTGTGTGGGGTCATTAATCCAGTTTTCAACCATTTTAAAGGGACACCTCTGTAACCCCGTATCCAGTAGCTTCTCTAAATACCGCTCACGGTCCTCGGCCGGCAAAGAGAGTGTGTATGTTTGTGTCATTTTTGCTATCAAGAAACTTTGCAGATGTAGAGAGAGTTCTGTTCTCAGGGAAATCCATTTGTCTTCCCCCAAAAAGGGGCGTTGCCCTTCGATGACACAAAAGTAGCGTTGGTCTATGCCGGGAATGTGCCGCCCGTGGCCCCACCTAGCCAGACTATTTAAATTTTCTGATTTTTCTGAAATTTTCTTAAATGTTAAATAAAGCAGCATGGTAAAAAGATGAAAATGACTTGATATTACTTTCAATTCCTTTTACATTCTCCAAGGTATTAACATTAACATTTTTCATTACTCCATGTAGGACGTGTCTGTACATAAATGTAAGCACTGTGGCAGTAGTAATGCAATATTTAGAAAATGTACTCTTGATACTCAAGTACTTTTAAAAACAAGTACTTCAGTACTTTTACTTAAGTAGACATCTGACTGTAGTACTTGTACTTGAGTAAAATTTAGCAAGGAGTATCTGTACTTTTACTCAAGTAATGAAGCTGTATACTCTGTCCACCTCTGCTGATATGTAAGGTAAGTGATAATCACTAGAATGTTCAGAAAGAAGCAATTTTTCTTATACGTGGCTTGAGTTATGCATCCTTCGCAAAGGCGCATCTTCCCCGATTCTAGCATTACTGAAGAACCACCAGATCATCACTAATCCTCCAACAAATTACACAGTGGGTGTAATTTGAGAGACTGTGGGTTGTAGGTCACTCCAGTTCTCTGTCTAAACATTAGAGGACCATGTGTTGGGCAAAGCTGAAAACTGGACTTATCAGAGAAGATCAGAAACAGACAGATCTGTCTTTGTGAAGGACGTGTGACACAAGCCACGTACAAGGTTATCCTGGAAGAAAACATGCTTCCTTCTGCTCTGTTCCCCAAATCGAAGGATTCTTTTCCCACAAGAAAATGCTCCATGCCACACAGCCAGGCCAATCAAGATTGAGGACGGAGGACCACCAGATCAAGACTCTGTCATGGCCATCACAATATCCAGACCTGAACCCCGGAAAACCTCTGGAATGTGATCAAGAGGAAATGTCAAAAGCCATCAAACAAAGCCGCTGCTTGAATTATTTTGCCAGGAGTGGCATAAAGTCACCCAACAGCAATGTGAAAGACTGATGGTGGAGAACATGCCATTTAGCATGGTTGACACCAGACCCTTCTCAGTTGTAACTGAGAGTGGGACAGGGGAAGGTTTATTCACAGCCCAACGGACGTCGCTCAAATGCCTCTGGTCGCAATTGGATAGACCTAATACCAATTAGAGTGATCGTTATCATGTTACGCCCGCCTCAACGTTTGTGATTGGTGCCTCGATTTGGAAAAATTGGAAATGGGCTCTTGGCCAGACTGACTTGCAGAGCAAATGTCAAATTTGCCAGAAGTTCATCTGGGTTTTCACAGGCTACATGTTATTGCCAAAACGCATGAAAGCGGTATTTGGAGATCAGGGTTATTCCACCAAATATTGATTCCTAAACTCTTCCTTACTTTAAACATTAGTATCATGTTTTTGTTAAAAATGAATATAAGGTTGTTTTTACATTATTCAAGGTTTGAAACCATGACATTTTTTTTTGTTTGTTTGTTATTTTGACCATTTGTATACTGTCAGTGTCTCAAACAAGATATGTCAGCTCAGCTTCATCACTTAAATTGTATAGGACAGAGTTTTTTATTTATTTATATTTTCATTAATATTAAGTACGTTCCATTAAGAAAGATCCTGCCATCTTCATTATAATGAATGCTAAATTTGTGAACGCCTATTTGACTCATATTGAGCAATAGGTAGGGAAATCATACATTTGGAAGCAGGAGATATACCTCTGTATATTAATTCAAAGTATTACTTGACATAAAAACATTTTCGGTTGTGTTGATAAGTAATGGCTCCAGGGCCCCAATACTGTAATCATATATAAACAAGCATATTAATGCCTGACTGAAACTAGGTCAAATGAAAGCAAATACATCCTACTGCATGAAGATAAGATAATGCAAATATGACAAGGCTTTGAACCTTCAAATATAAATTTTGCATAATTACTGGCTTGTGTCACCAGACATATAAAATGTACCTTTAAACAAACACACGTTAGTCTAGTGTTTACGGATTTGCATGTTTCATTAGTTACCTGTAGGAAAACCAGGATGGTGATCATCCGCTTCTGGTGTCTACCGAATTCTCCAACCACCTGGAAAGCCTCCTCTAAATCCATCCCAGGGTCAAATCATCCCACTGCATGCCATCGTGTGTATTTTTACATTTTCAATAATGGATCTGATAGCAACTGAGGTTGGAGATGCTCAGCTGTAATCTGACTTCCCTTTGCAGACGTGGAATGAAACCACGTGGTACATAGAGTGATTCTGATTGCACGCGACTTTGGCATAAAAACACGTGCTTTAAACAGCGGTTCTGATTGGACTAGTCACTAGTGGAAACTGAAATTGAAACGGGCCTTCCACTTTGCTGCTTAATTTTAATTTTATTAGACAAACATTATTTTCTAACCAATAGCACTGTAGCCGTTTTGTCAAAATCCGGAAGACTGATTCGCCAGTGGTTTTCGAGATTGGTATATGGGTTTTTCAATTTAGTAAAAAAGAAAAAGGTTGACAGATGACGTTTTGTCCCCCAACGTAAAAAACAGTTCATATCGAGTTCGTTTTTTTAATTAAACATAACAGCTTCTAAATTCGCGTTTTCGATATGGGCGTGTGATTTACGTTGTTTAACAAAATGAACAAGTATCGTCAACTGAAGTTTCCCATACACCTTATTTTAGTCATAAATTGAAAAACCCACAGAAAAATCTCGATGAAAACACTAGTGAATTAACGTTAGTCTTCTGGGTTTTGGCGTTACGCTTGGAGCAGTCTTTAATATAAGATGATCAATGTCATTACTGCTGAAGTAACTTTAGACTATTTTAGCAGGTGTAAGGAAATTCACCAAATATGAAACGCTCATGTGTGCACTTGAATTGAGAGACAATTAGAATCATACAAAATTGTAACGGTTAAGAATAAAATAACCAATAGTATATATTTTGTTGTTTTCCTAAATTCCCTATTTCAAATATTTGAACTATGCTTACATTTGACTCAATGTGGAAACTTTCATCAAATACGGTTTGAGCAATTCTTATATTTTAATTTCTTTATTAATTACACGAATTCAAACCTCCTTCAGTAAACATTTTCATTCTTGTAATAAGAACCTTAAATCCCTTAAATTGTGGAAAAACATCAACAAAGCCAACCAATATTACATTCAACAAACAATTTAATAGAAAGAATAAACTTTATACAAACATTTCAAAATAGAACCATATTTTAAAAATAGGTTTTAATGGTTCAAATATGGAGTGGATCATTTTATTTTTAGCTTTTAATTAAAAATACAAATGTTCAACAAAAACCAACCACAAAAAAGCAAGCTCTAAACTCTAGTGAAACTAACAGGAAAATTAACAGTAAGAAATAACGAAGAAGTTATAACTTTTTAATATTAAACTGTGACTGAGGAAACAGACATGAAAAAGTACATAGACAAAACATGTTTAAAAAGACGTACATAGACATTTAAAATTATGCACTTTAAGACATCCAAGGGGAGATTAAAACTGGAACAATTTAGTTTAATTCTGACACCTGAGTGGTAGTTTAGAACGTGGCGGCGTAATCATATTCTCGTTTTCCACTTTTGAACGGTTCAAGGATTTATTGCCGTTTTCCTTCTTGCTTTTCTTCTAGTTAGACAAAAAGAACAAAATATTGTCAATCTGTATCTACAACCAATGATTTTGATAATTTGCCAACGCTGTAAAGGTGTGGTCACATTTAACGTTGTTTGGAAAATGTTCAAAAATCCAGTCATTTCAATAGAAATCATGCAATTGCATGAGGGCGAAAGACTTCGCATTACAGATTGAGTTTTCACAAGTTTTTGATCATCAGAAAGCTGCTTGGTTTGAAATGAACTTGTGAGAAGTACTTCATACATCACTACACTTGACTAAAGGCCTAGACCTTTTTTTGCATGTGAAATTTTGCTAATGTGACCACACCTTAAGCTTATGTATAACATTAAATCGGTGCAAAATGTCTCACCTTGAAGAAGGGAACCCTTCCATTCTCAAAACACGTCAGGTTCTCATCAGAGCACGACTGTTCAGTGAAGTTTCCATCACTAGAAACACTGACTTCATCCTCCAGAGAATCCTAAAAACAGAATTGAGGTTACACCAGTCAAAAAAAAAAGAAAAAAAAAAGGGGATCTACAGCACCTTCAAATAAATCTTAATATAGTTTAATAGCAAACACTGATAGTGTTTCCACTGATTCAAATTTCTCCTGTAATATAAAGACTATGGATGGACTACCTGGTCGAGAGGTTTCTCCTCTTCTGCCTCTGTGACAGTTTCACACTGGTTCAGCGCACGATGAAGCTCTTCCTGCTGAGCTCTGAAGTCCTCTGCCAGCTCCTCTCGACTCTTCGGCTTGTTCAGCACACGTGGGTACGCGTATTCCCTACGCTGAGGGGTCGTTCCTGCAAAGATACACACATCACATTACTGCCCTGTACACAGGGACCAATTACTTGCACTTGAGCAGTGGCTATACCCAAAATGCTATTGAATATTTCCCCTAACAGCTTCTCTCATACCTGTTGGTAAATCTTGCCGTAGCTCTGAGCTGATGAAGTTGTGTACAGTGTCCAGTGCCCGAGTGCTGATGGAGGAGAGGGTCTCTTTGTGCTCCTGCATGGTAGCATCATCTTTACCGGTCTGCAATTCCACACGACCCAGAATTCCTTCAACTTCTTGCTGCATGGGAATCAAACGGGCTTCACAGTCCTGAACTGCTTTCTTCCCCTTTTCCTCTACAGACTGCATGCACACAGAAAATAAGGTATATAGGGATAGTCTCAAACACCAGAAATGCATCATGGAAGTAGACAAATGGTCAAGTGCAAAAGACCGTGGGCAGCGAGACAGGATCAACCTAACCTTTAGCAAGTCTTGCACAGCCGTGTCTGTCTCCCTGAAGAGTGTAAGCTGTTCTTGGGCTTTATTCTCGGTTGAGTTTCTGGCTTCGTGACACCACGCGAGTCCTGACTCAGCCAGCGAGTCAAGCGATGTCTGTAGCAGTCCGCAGTATCCGGCACACTCCTCCAGCACTCTCTCTCCCTCTTCCGTCACTTCATTCATCTCCGTTATCACTCCGTCCACAGAAGAAACCAGTCGACCACGGAAAGACACAGTGTGCTCCTCGGTCGCAGTACATTTACTACAATAAAAACGATTTATTAGGCCTTCATTACAGGAAACTTGAAGTTATATGTTGTGAATTTACCCTCACCTCTGTATGGAGCTCTCTAATGTTTCTAGCGGAACAATCTGGGCAGATGCTGCCTGTGAAAGACCCTCAAAGTCAGTCTGAGTATCCAGCGCCAAGAGATTCATTTGGTTCTGCAAACACTGAACCAGCTCGGCCACACGCTGTAAAAAAGGACCAAATTTAAGCGGTTTAGGAACTAGAGGTCAAAAGAGATTTAGATAAGTTTACAGGAGATCTTCATGAGGAGAATTTTTTTTAAACGGTTACATTCATACCCATAAAGCTTGTGACCATCTGAGCCAATCAATTTAACATAAATGTGATTGCTTGGACATTGCTTAAAGACAATCCTCCTCCTCAAGAAACTGTCCAGGTTATAGACCTACCGCCCGATGGCTGTTTCCAGCTTGGCTAATCTGTTGCTTGAGCTTGTCGTGTTCAGCACGCAGAGTGCTAAAGCCCTGCACAGCACACTCTCGAATATCGGCCAACGATTCAGTGGAAGAGTCAAAAAATGACGTCATCTCAGCTTTCAGACCACGCATCTGTAAGAGACATTTTTACCATGACTTATTACAAATCTCAAATAAGCAGTAAACTGGCATAACAACAGGTCAAGTCATTCTTCTCACACATACCTGCTCATTCAGAGTGTGGTACCTGTGAAGGGTTTGCTTCAGACTGTCATTTGTGGCCATGACAGACCGGATTCCTGGCACCGCCTGGGCGACCAGAACCTCCTCTAGATGCTGTTTGTGTTCATCCTGAAAAAAAAAAAAAGGTCAATGAATGGTGATAAATATAATGCCTAAAATAATTGCATTCAGGAATCACAACATCATAAAGTACACAGTATGAAAAGGATATGCATAAGGTAAAATTGTTAGTGTTTTTAAAGATGATGGCAAAGGTAAAGGGATAAATTGGGAAAGAAATGGGCATGCACAAGCTCAAATATTTTATTAGATTGAAATTGGATATAGATTTATAAATAAAAATACAATGTAAATGTATGGTTTATTTAAAAACATGCAGCTCAAATTCAGTTATTTTAATTATAGTAACTTCTCAGAAACTAGGAGTGCCCATAGATTAAAACAAGTAAAAAAAAAAATAATAATAATTGAATATGTTTATGGACAATGGAATTAACCCAGATCTATTGAACACTACTGAAAAGGCCTTGGTATAAAGAAATCCAAAACATTTGGACTGATTGAGTTCTTACCAGTATTTCCAGCATGCTGTTCTGAGCCTCCTGAGAGAGTTTCTCATGATGTAACACTCGTTCCTTGCACCGCTCTACACCTTCTCCAACAGCTTCTTTAATACTGCTGTAAGACTCACAGACAGCACCTAACGTCTCCTTAAACACTGTGCCGTTTGTATTCAGCAGCTCACCTACACAGACACATTTAAACAGGCATTCATTAGATCAGATTCCTGGATGGACTCACTGGCTGGAAGTTTTTTTTAAACACCTAAAAACAGGGTTATTACATGAGTACATCCATGTGATATATCTTACCCACAGAAGAGCGGTAATAATCAATCATCGCAGCATGTTTGTGGCTCTGCTCCTGCAGCGAGGTCTGCATGCTGTTGTAGCAGTTCTCCATGCGTTGGGCGAAGCTCTCCTGGACCTCCCCATTATGATGCTCCACCTCCTTCTTCCTCTGCAGCTTAGCGTGGAGACCACTAACGTCCTGCGTGCTGGCCTCAGCAGTGCTCAACAGCTGGATGAGAGACTCAGTTAAGAGAGTGTGCATGTATGCATTTATTGTCAGTGCATCATCGAATGACACAAACACACTATCCGATTCCTTCTACCATCACAGACCTGGTCAGCAGTGCTGTATAGTTGACTCTCATTACTCTGGAGCTGTAAAGCAATGAACTCCTCCTGAGTGAGGCGGTGCCTGGTCTCCGTTAGGTCCTTGTGAGCCTCCTCCAGTTTCTGGCTCTTGTCCTGCAGGTCCTCAGTGCACTGGTCCAGTTTTTGCTTACTGTCCGTGAACAAGTCTATAATCTGCCAAGACAAAATTCGTCAGATACATCACTCATACTCAAAAGTGAAAATTGGGCAGGTCTTATATACATAGAAAAGCAGAAGTAGAATGGATTTGAAAGACGCTCACCTTCTTGAGCTCCTCCTCCATAGCAGAGATCCGATCATTGTACTCTGTAATCTGCTCTTCCTGAGACAGCAGTTTACTGTTTATATTCCTGCAAAAGGGCAAATAAAGGATGAAATATAGTCTGCTGCTCCTTAATTATCTGCTTCGACCAATTATATAAAAATAAGTCTTAATTCCTGGAACATAAACATATTTAGTTATACATATAGAGTTACGTGCTAAAGTGTTGTACTTAGTACAAACCGCATTATCCAAGGACCAATGATCATATACTACCCTTTCAAAAGTTCAGGGTTCATAAGAATTTAATTATCCTAAAAGAAGTCTAATGTTTACCAAGGCTGCATTTATTTGATAAATACAGTAAAATAAATCATTCTGATATGTAGAATTGGTGCTCAAGAAACATTTCTTATTAACAACAATGCTGAAAACATACGTGCTGCAAAAATTGTGTGGAAGCCGTGATAACATTTCAGGTTTCTTTGATGAAAAGGAACTTTTTTTTTAATTTTTTTAAATATTTTGTATCATTGCAAACTTCACTTTTGGCCAATTTAATGCGTCCTAGCTCTGTATAAAATTAATTTCTTTAAATAAAAAAGAATTCTAACTGACTCCAAATTTTAGAAAGGTAGTAGTATGTACACAGAACTCACTCATAGTTATCAAGAGAGAGATACACTCCATGTTTGTCACGGGTGGCAGCCAGATCTCTTTTCAATCGCTCAATCTCTTCAGTGTATTCCTGCAACATTTATTTTAGCACAAATTTAACACAAATTTGTCAATGCTGAATCCGGCTGAACATGAAGAAATTGGTAAGTCTGAAGAAAATGTACATCCGTAAAGAAACTTGCCTTTATCAGAGTTCTCTTGGTGAGTTTCTGGTTGACCTCTGGCTTATTCATGATACTCTTGGCCCTGTTAGCATAGTCCAGAGTGCTCAGAGTTTCCTAAAATAACAAAAATTAACATACAAGTCAACATTCCTGATAATACAGAAAAACACAGAAACAGTACAAAGCCAACTAGCACAAGTCATACCTCCAGATTGATGGAGGCAGGAGACACAGTGGCGATAATGGAGGTTTTGGTGCGTCCACCCAGCGAGTCCTGCAATATGCGGGTGAGTTTTGACTCCCTGTAAGGCACATGAGGCCCTCTCTCCACCAGAGCCTTGATTACACGACCCAGAGTCAGCAGAGACTGGTTTATGTTGCCGGCTTCACGCGCACGTTTATCAACAGCACCAGATCGCCCAATGTTCTCACTACCAGCAAGATCCACCTGAACAGAGTGACAGATGAGTCGGTTAAATACTTTAACACTGGTGAACTCCCACTATTGAGCCAGAGAAGAAAGTAGACACACCAAGTTCAGTTTTCCGATCTTAACCAGCTCCTCTCCGTCCAGCGTGATCTCTTTCATGTGAATAGTCACGGAAAACACAGAGTGGGATCGACTGGTGGAAAAAAAGTCGAAGAGGCATTATAAACAATGGACAAATTAGCAATGGCGTACAATTTTTTTCTCTTAAATTGAGATGC
Source organism: Meda fulgida (assembly GCA_030578275.1). Lineage (NCBI taxonomy): Eukaryota > Metazoa > Chordata > Actinopteri > Cypriniformes > Leuciscidae > Meda > Meda fulgida. The sequence goes on along the minus strand of CM060632.1, from coordinate 16,332,582 downwards.
AAGGATCCAGTTATTACCTAGAGTAAGCATTCATGAGGGTGGAGGCCGTCTTCCTCTTGGCCGCTCCTCTTTCCAGGATCTGATACACTTCATTCTTATTGTGCACAGTGATCTCCTCCAGACCTTTGATGGTCACACCCCTCTGACAGAAACACAGAATGTCAGATTTTAGTGAAAATTTTCATGATATTATGGATATTATAGGGAGGAGGTGTAATATATTAAAAGCATACTTTATTTCTGGGATCATCAAACAGTTGTAGTCTCTCTGTGACATCAGGAGCAGGGCTGAGCAGGTCAAACAGTTCTTCATTATAGATTTCAAGCAGAGATACCTTCACTGAGAATTCTGTGCCATTATTGGACAGTTTCTCAAAGATCTGATGAAGAGTTCTGGGAATAATTCCAGCCAGAGGGTCCTGTGAGAGAGAAGGTGAAAGTAAAGGAAGAGGAAAAAAACAAAACAAAAACTAATGAGTCCCTGAGCAGATCATATCAAGGAAATATTGGTACTTATACTGTGGCCCAACAGCATAATCTCAACAAGAAAGCATTATTATTTAGTTAATGTGCAAAGAGCATAACAGATATCATCTACATCTAAGTCATAAAGGCACAGTAGCAAATATAAGAGTCAGAACAAGGCTAGAAAGAGTTCCTTTTAACTAAATTAAAATAGTTGCTGGTGCAAGAAACCTTTATTAACATTAGTGGCCTTTAGGAAAGAAATAAAACACTAATTAAACTAAGAAACGTATTATTCTAAACAACCATTGGAGATACACTTTATACTGCCAAAATGCAACTCAAATGTTACCTCTTCCCAAGTAAACTCCTCATTGGGCGATCTGTCACCCTCCATTGTGAAGGTTTTCCCTGTTCCAGTTTGTCCATATCTTTTAGAAAACAGAAATTAAACAAATAAATAAATACAAAGATTGTGTTTTTTAATGCCATGCCAGCATCTTTGACTTTTTTTATATCAAAATTTATAATTGAGGCATTAATATAAAAACATTGGATGAAAAACCCTTTACATAAATTTAGAAACGTAACAGGTAAAGCCATCAGTAAAGTTCAATGATATTATATTTAAAGAGAGATACTCACGCAAATATAGTACAATTGTAGCCCATAATAACTTCATCTAATATGGGGCAAACCACACTTCTATAAACGTCAATTTGTTTGGCAGAAGGGCCAAAAACCTAAACCAAACCAGACATGTAATGAGCATTACTGCACAGGAAAAGATTTGGACATTAGTAAGACTCAGGGTGTGGCTGGAAAACAAGCCAAAAACTAACCATGTCAAAAGTGTATGTTTTTCTTGCGGCTTTGTCCGTGGCGCCTCCAGTACGGACCGTCAACTCTTTTTTGTTCTGGTCACATTCAACAACAGTATGAGAGGCAGATTTACGCTCCACTGTGTTGAAGGGCCTGTGAATTGCACATCAGACATGAGAATGATATAGACTGAGAAGTTAATTTTCATCTCATAAACACACACATAATTTCATTTAGATATAAATTCATAAACATTAGTCAAAAAAGAACAAAACCAAATAAAGAAAAGATAGTTAAAATCGTAGAAAGGTAAATAAATATCCTATATTATGCTTTTCAGCAAATTATGACACAAGTAAAACATAACAAATGGTTTAACCATTCTTTTGGCCGACAACAAACATTGTAATTAATAAATTGTATAAATTGATTTAAAACTTGACAGCTTTACATTTGTAGAGAAATGTCTCAGAGAGAAGAGGAACAAAAATAATTATCACGGATCACCTAACGGTTATCATAATTAGCATATTTAAAATAATATAAACAAAGAGGGTGATGTACCAGGAGTGTAAAAACCCACATTCAAAACCACTGCCAGAAGAAAACACGTGAGTGTGGGATGCTTAAACCAGCATTTTAAACATAGCCTATACAAACACACACATACAAAACATGTACATTCACCTGCATCGTACAACCACTTGTATATTTCTTCCTTTCTCATCTTTTTTGGCTGCTGGTATCTGTGATGATGCCATGTTAAAGGAGCGTCTTCTGTGCTCCAGGTCAGAAAATGCCCTTTAAATGCAAGTTAACCTTTAAAAACAAAAGCAGGAGTCAATTAGCAAAAATAAGTCACATTAAAAGGTCGCTTACACACACACATATATATATATATATATATATATATATATATACCTAACGGTACACATAACATACATTATCAGATCCATTATTTGACATTGTCTAGCCTAAATTACGCCTAAACTAAATAAATGACAAAACAACAAGCTAATGAGAACAAATTAGAAAATGCACGTACCGTTTAACTGATATACTTTCAAAGCACAGAAAGTAAGATAATAAAGCCGTTAAAAACCCTCCAATATAACGCAGGTGATTTGAAAACACTTTATTTGCTGTCCGCTCTGATTACGAGAGTCTCACGCACTGCAGTTAGCTAACTTTGAAAATTGCGCATCTGCAGCTTTAAACCAATCCGGGAAAAGGGTTTTCTAGCCATCCTTCTGATTGGTCTAAAGGAAGAGAGCTGGAGCGGATGCATCTCGGGAAAGTGCAGCGTTTTCGAAAAGTACTGGATGATGAGCAGTTTACACCGCATACGTTAAATAAGACTAATCAGATAAACACTAAAGTAATATTCATTTTCACTGATAAAGTTTACGGCATATCAAATTAGACTTATTTTAGTATTATGTCTATTACGATTACTTCTTTATGTGGTGTTGCGCAGAAGACAGGAACTATGGTGCCTTTCCTCTTATGTCAGTTTTTTTTTTATATATATGATCTAAAAGCTTTTCCCACTTCTGTGCAGCTCTCTCTGACAAACATTACAACAAAACAGGAACTGTGATCCAGATTCAAATATACGTCTCTTTCTGAAACTACTGTAGTTCCTAAAATTACCAGTAGATGGTAGTAAGATACCATTATAACTTTGCTCCCAGTTGTTCTGGGTAGGCCTAAGTTACCAGTTTGGGACTGTCTTAAACTGGACTACAGGGGGAACATTTAGATGAAACATATTTATGTAGCACTTTTCTAGCTGCTGTTTTACATGGTCCTTCGTTGCTCTGTCATTTCTCTTTATCAAATATATGAACATTTTATTATTCACAACTTATTTTTAGTTACATTAAATTGTTATGCCGTTAACTTCTGATTTCATATCGCAGTTGTACTCCCAAAACATATCACGGTTGTGACGTCATTCTCCTCGCAAGGTGCGAAGAAAACAAACAATAATCAAGGTAAATATAATTTGTGGACCGAATGTGGATGTAGAATGTCGTTTACGAATTAATGTTGGCAGAGCAAATGTTTAATCACAACACACATATTGAGTTGCACAACACATGACGCTGTGGTGGAATTGTTTATGACAATAATAGTCTAGTAGGTATGAAATGTGTGCTTCTGTTTCTCAAAAGGTCCGCAGCCCATAGGTAAAGCAACACACGTTTAGTTTCTGTCAGATAAAGGCGGAGACTTTTATTGTAAAGAATCATGATTGCTCTGGAATAGTTGTGTTCATAGTAGCTGTGCTCACACTTCCCGCTTTCCTCGTAGTGGCAGACTTCACTCGCGTGCAGAAGCCTGACAACAGCAGCAGGAGGGAATGGGGAGAGAGGGGCGCCGCACCGTTTAACAAGACATTCTTCAACACAACACGACCAATAAAACAATTCACCATCGGTGAGCACGCGCCTCAATCTACAAACACATCGCGGCCTGATCGCTTGTGTTTTTCCTCTCGTGATCCTGAAATAATCAATAAAAACAACCGAAGCTAACACGAGCTCGCGTGCTAACCACTAACGTACCACCATTAAAAACAGGACTGTCCGGCTTACATTAGTTAAGAACTGTTTATGCTTTAGGTCCCTGGCTGTTTAAATGCCAAACATGGTTTGTTATAAGACGGTTTAAGTGATGTAAATTAATGTATGTTGTGTTTTCTTCTTGCATGACGGTGCCTTTTTAGCTACACGCGTCTGTTAGCCGTCTGATTCACATGGCAGACGTATTTATTATAAGGACAGATTCGGTGATGTACTCACATGTAATCAAACATGAGTAAAGTGCAAGAATCACGTTTGTGGTTGGCAAACTGACAGATTCACGATTTGTGTGTGTGTGTGTGATGTGTGGGGGGTTTGGGTGTGTTGCTGGCTTCAAGGCCAAGGTCGCAATGAGGCCTAACTGATATGGATAAATAATCATATTTAGTTGTTTAAATGCATTTGTGCTTATGATGTGTATAGTGCGGTGAATATGTTGCTGGAGGGCTTTGGTTTTCATCTGCTTGGCATCTGTTTGTGTTAGAAATGTGGGCAAAGCTGCTTTTGTGCCATCAAGGATGATTAAAAGCGTTTTGATGTATGCTATTATGTATAAACTTGTGTGGCAGTACTGGTACAGTCATGGTGTCGGGTGGTACTATTGTACTTTGATTTAAACCACCTTGCTATATGAACATAATCCACATGATGTTCATTATAGGGTTTATTTTAGAACGCTTTACTCAACATATGCTGTGAAGTTGATTTTGTTATGCACTCTGATGACATTTGGTGTTTTGATATTAATGCCTCGGGAGGTAAAATAATGATTCTTTTTATTGATTGATGGCAAAGCCAGTTATTGCTTTTATAATGCTATGTCATTTTCAATAGCTTCTGTTGCTATGATTTTTTTATTGGGAAATTTAAATACAACTAACTAGTTTGTCATAAATTTGGCATCTTATTAATAAAATAAGCATCTTACTAAAGCTTTCTATTCTTGTGGTGGTTGAGGAGATTCCCCGCTTCTATGTAAAGTGCTCTGAGTGCTGAGAAAAAGCGCTGTATAAATGTAATGAATTATTATTATAATAAAGCATCTGGACAGATCCATCAGGTCCATATTAAAGGCTTTAAACTCAAAGTGTGATGCAAGTTGATATGTGCTTTTGCCTATTTCATGAATTGTTATATCTGGAAACTGATTTTAATAACTGATTTTAGTCTGAAGTTCAGGGTTACAACAAGCTCTAGAAATGCAGACACCACAGAAGAATAACACTGTAAAGTTGTGTTCTTGACTAAGTTTATAAATTTGCTGCTGGATCCTTTAGAAAATTCCACGTGTGCTGCAAATGCCATATGCCGCTGAATCAACTAGTTGCATTCTTCAAAATAAAGTGACAGTAATGTAAGCAGAATGAATTATTGATGAGAATTTATGAGTGCATGAGACGGGGTTATGGAAACATGCCCTTTATTTTCAGGGTCAGATCAGGTGACCCGCTGGATGGGTTGGCCTGAGGGGCCCTTTCATGTGACAAGTGTGAGTTTGAAGGCCAGAAATCAGGTGTTGGGCACGTTTTTGTTGGAAGTCCTGCATGTGGAATTACTTTGAAGCCGTTTTTTGTCTTGTTTGTATATGAATATCTTCTTATTGGGAATGTAAATGATTAGAGTCGTAATGGAACTCATAATTCTTCTGAATGCATGAATCAATGTATTGATTTATTTATTTTTTTGCAGTCTTATGTTTGAACCAATTTAAGGACAACTGGTTTATCTACTGTTTATGTTCCACAGTGCAAGTTCTCCTTTCTTGGGCACGTGTTTCTGCTGTAGTGGGCACTTTTTTTGAGAGATTTTAGCTGTTTAATCTTGTATTGAAGCTTACCTGTAAACAATCAGTCCTTACAGAATCATTGCTGCCGCTAAATCCAGAGTGATTCACATGGTAATGTAGGTCATGCTCAGCGCTTTGTTCTGAAACTCGACTGGGTCTGCGGTATGCTTCCAGTCTGGCCAGACGTTTTGCCTACAGTGTGGCTAGAGGTTAACAGGAAGTCTAGACATCCATGCTGGTTTGTTCAAGTGGAGTTCTGCCCAGTTAAAATAGGAGCACCTCACCTCATCTGTTTTGCAGTAAATCAACCTAATCAAATAGCCAATGATTCTATCTTGATTATAGAGATAGAATTAAGAAAACTGGCTTTGGTTAATGTTTCTAATGTATTAAGGTGTTGTTACTATAATACAACAGTTCTAACTTCTACTTCTAACTTGTTATTGGCCACCACTGACATAAAAAAGACACTAGGGCTGCAACTATCAAGCATTTTGATATTCGATTAACCTGACGTTTGTCGTTAATCCATCTCTTTGTCGTCCTTGGCCTAAAAAAGTTTGAATTGGTAGTCTGTGTCATAAATTGTATTTATTATGTGCAAAAAACGTAATATAAAGCTGTATGTAGAATATGAAATACTTAAAAATATTGTGTACAGTTTTCCCCCCTGTTGCAACTTTGCCTATTCATGCATTCTGTTGCCTATTCGTGCACAAGCGATAATGTCTTTTTTTTTTGTAACAGTTTTATTTTTCATATTATTTTATCTTTTTTATTAGTTGTTGCAACTCAGAAAGACAGATATTCTTGAATCTTGTTTAAAGGAGATCTCATTGATTTTTTAAAATGGTATTATCTTACTATAATTACTGTAGTAACTATTCTTTGTGATGGTCTTGGTTTGACTAATTAAGATAAAGTACCAGTAACAAGTTGTCCCGAGCCTTGATTTTCAACACTGGAAATCTGCTTGTGCATAGTGGAATCGGGCAGCCGTGACCTGGCCAGCTGTTTTGCGGCCAAGCGTTTAACATCGAATGTTTCGTTCACCGAAACAGATGTGTGTCAGCGTTTTCAAAATCTAAAAGTAAATAACCTATGTGGTTGCATTAGAGATTCATGAACCCGAACATGAAGTCTTAGAGCAGATTTTTAACCAAGAGCAAATGTGTTCACTCACTGAAAATGAAGCCTTGTGTTACTTGAGCTGAAATGACTTGTGGTGATTTGTTGCAGCTGGGTCGAACAGTGGTTGTCAGGAGGAAAGTGTGCGCTCGATCCTGAGTGGCAAAAATGTGTTGACAAGCCAGTTGTCATCCAAATTCAGCTGTCCTCTCCTTGCCAGAGATTTGTCCATTATCAAGCTATATTTTTTCTCTTCTTTTTCACAGTATTGAAAGAATATTAGGCTATCTCAGGGCCCCTACCCCAGCTGCAGCATTAAGGTACTGTGATCATTTCTATCTGCTGAAATAGTCACATCATGTTTAAATAAATGCCCACTGCTAATGGATGAAAGCAATGGATAATATATGGATGATTTAGTCAACTATTTAGTTCAAATAAGAAACATTTGTCATTATTGACGCATTTCATTTATTATTTAGTAACATTTGGCTCTCATTTACTAATATTTGCGTGGATTATTTCGTATTTGTACGCACAGGAGAACTCACGAAAAATCTCCACCTAATTCACAACACATTTGTACGCACATGAATTTGTTCTTGACATCGTTCTGTTGTTAGTGAATTTGGAGTATTCTAAATGAGCGGCCGCTTGCACGAGGTTAGTCATTTGCATGAAACACGCCCAAACATCTCCATATGAGGGCTTTCCTTACAGCCTTTCGTCACGCTCGCCACTGTTTGGAGACGAGCTCTCGCCTGAACCTCGAGCAGTGCCAAGTGTGCCATTCTCACCAGTTCTCACAATAAACACCTATTATACAGACCTCTCATTAGCCAGCTGCAGAAACCACACAGCTGAAGCTATAACGCAGCTTTTCTTACTCTCACTGTATATGATGGAAGGTATTGAAGATGAAATTACTATATATAAATAATTTTTATGTAAGCAATAGGCTGTGCTGTATCGTGAATAAGTCACGGTTGAGGGGCGTTGTTAGGCACGAATTTATATAAATTCTGATGACTGCAGTAGAAAAGATGTGCAATTAATCAATCAAATTTTGAATGAATGTCAGTTTAGGCTTGTAATAACAAAATTGTTGGTCGCTTGACATGTAAAACGAATAATTTTTGGCCAGAATAAAATACAAAGTGAACCCAAATTTATGCCAGTAACCAAAAGTAAATTTTACCAACTGCTTTGTCAATAAATAAGGCAATAAATGTCATGCTTTTAAATATTATTGATTTAATTTAGACTTAATATTGTGTGTAAAATAGTTGTTGTTTTTTTAAATAGTGTGTATAATTTCAGCATTGTTATATTGGTTTGTTTCACATCACTACATTGTAGAAAGGTGCTTGCTTGATTCCATAAGTAAAGAAATTGAAAAATACGGTATAATAAGACCTGTTTGCTCCATATGTAAAACACATAATGCTGACATGGCATTAAATAAAATAATCTTAATCTGTAAAACACATTTGCTCTTGCTTTAGAGTTGTGCAGGTTCTAAGTGTGTGTCTGTTTTTCCAAGCAGAGTAACTCGAGGGGAGCAAGAATGAGCTGATTTCAAGAGCTCTGATAATGATGCCCAGAATAAGTGCGGCCTGGTCACACAGCAGAGTGGGGAACGTACACGCTGTGAGTAAACACACTCATCTATAATCAGTAACCCAGATGAATCCACCCTAACCAGCACTGAATAACATGTCGCTCAAAATGCCACCGAACGTAACAGCAATGTGGCATAGTTGAATTCAGCACTATTGTTGGTGACCTACTGATCTGATGTAACATGGTCTGTCTCTTCCAGTGAGCATTAGAAGGCCACGATGCAATGAGATAAACACTGGATGACTGGAGGTCCCCTGCTTAACAGTCTATAAGCATGGCTGGCCTACAGCTGGTGACCCCTGCCTCCTCACCCATGGGGCCCTTCTTCGGTCTCCCGTGGCAACAGGAAGCTATCCATGACAACATATACACACCAAGAAAATATCAGGCAAGCCTTTTGAAATGGTTCTTAGGTTGGGAGATTACTGTATTGTCCTTTAAGTTTTTGTTTATATTTAAAGGGGTTGTTCACTCAAAAATGAAGGAATATATTGTATTCTCTAATGGCTGCTAAAATTCAGCTTTGCCATCACATCAGTCTTTGTCACATGGTCCTTCAGAAATCATTGTAATCAATGTTAAAAACGGTAGTGCTGCTTAATATGGATGAGGAAACCGTGATGCTGTTTTTTCAAGATTCTTTAAAGAATAAAAAGTTCAAAAGAATAGCATTTCTTATGAAACAACATTATAACGTGTATATATTATTATTAAAAAAAAGTTTTGTCACTTTTGATCAATGCAATACATCCTTGCTGAATAAAAAGTTGAATGTTATTGTACATGGTACATTACATTTTGCTGAATAATTTCGCCCAATTGCATTTTCAGGTTGAACTTCTTGAAGCAGCTCTTGAACACAATACTATAGTCTGCTTAAATACTGGCTCAGGGAAGACCTTTATCGCAGTGCTCCTAATCAAAGAACTCTCCCACCAAATCCGTGGAGAGGATGAAAAGAGAACAGTTTTCCTTGTGAATGCAGGTGAGTTACGTTGCCATGTACCCCATTAAAGCATGATCAAAACTTTCTCTGTTGATTAGTTTAAATCTGTGTTCGTTTTCCCCCAATTAAAGCATCATCTGTGGTTCAGCAAGCATCTACTGTAAGAACCCACTCAGATCTCCAGGTAGCCGACTACATGTCAGAGGAAATGACATCATGGCCTAAGGAGATGTGGAACAGAAAGATTATGGGGAATCAGGTGTGATTTAAACATGTTTGTTTTAATGTGCCCATGAATTCATTCATATAATTGTTGAACATCTTGATGAGGTGTCAATGTTCAATCTGTGATATTTTTCTATATTCCTCATCCCTCTCTTTTCCATAATGTCTGTTCTTTCAGGTGCTGGTGATGACGTGCCACATCTTCCTGCATGTGTTAAAGAATGGAGTCTTGCCACTATCAAAAATCAACCTGCTGGTTTTTGACGAGTGCCACCTTGCAATCACGGACCATCCTTATCAGGAAATAATGAAGGTGAAATTACAGTCTGTTACGGCATTGGACGGAGGCTATGAAATCACATCTGTCAGTGTAAAGAGAGGGATGATAGGTCTCATCTAACTGTCACTCCATATAATGCTAAAAAGATGTCGATCCATTGGTATATTAATGGGCATGCATTTAGTCCTGAAGGTTGAACAAAGGCACTCTGAGAAGATATTTTAATGCCAGTTGGCCATATAACAAAACATCTTAAGTTCAGAGTTAAAGTCGACATGAAATGGAAGTTGTAATCGTCTTCTCTTTCCTATTGTGACAAATCCAAGTGAAAAAGCTTCTCGAATGAGAATGAAATTTAGGGTGGGACTTGATTTTGTCCATCTGGAATTAATTGAATCGTTGTGGTTTGCTATGGCTGTGATCTCATGTGAGTGACAGGTCGTCACTCATGCCAGTAAACACGTCATCAGAGAAGAGATGTCGTTGCAAGAGGCGGGGGAAGTTCCTTTAATTAAAGATTACGAGGGCACATTATTTAAAAACAAAGGGTGTACATGGATAAATCATTTATAACAATATTTAATTCAAAACAATAATTGTCAATTTCATAATCTTTCAACATTTACTTCGCCCTCACCATCATTCCAAACCTGATTGACTTACTTTCTTCTGTGAAACACAAGGAAGATATTTTGAGAAGTATCTCCATTTGGTAGATGTCAGCGGGCTCAAACATTGTTTGGTTTCCAGTGTTCTTCAAAATATCTTTGTGTTCTGCAGAAAAAAGGAAGTTATACAAGTTTCGCATGACATAATGATATGATATGACAAATTTCATTTTTCAGTGAATTATCCTTTAATTCTATATATTTAGCTATAATAAGAGTCGTGCTGCTTTAATAATGTATTGAAATATAGTGTTTTCCTAATAGTTAAACATTTGCTGGGGATATAAATCAGTTTTCATGATTAATCATAGTTATCAACTGAATACTTTTGCCTAACTGTAATCCAGGATAAATAGATAGATACCATATTGTAAGGTGGTGATATCCATCCCTCATTATAATGCTTTATTAAATGGTGTAAATCTTCTTTGCAGATTTGTGAGGGTTGCCCAGGCTGTCCCCGCATTTTGGGTCTGACTGCTTCTATTTTAAATGGCAAATGCGACCCTTGTGATCTGGAGGAGAAGATTCAGAACCTGGAGAAGATTTTGCAGAGCAATGCAGAAACTGCCACCGATCTTGTGGTGCTGGATAGGTAGTGTTTCCTTGTAAAAATGTCGGTCATATGATGCCATTTTAAAAGTTCATCATTTTGATTACTGGGTGTAATAAAATAGGATAACATGCTTTGATGTTAAAAAAAAAAACTCATTTTTTAACATAATGTACATTATTGCAGCTCCTCTATTCCCAGTCCCTCAGAAACGCACTGATTTCTACAAAGCCCCTCGTTCGGAAAATCTCAGAGTGTTCTGATTGGCCAGCAGAGTCAGACCCAGCGCATTGTGATTAACCAAACACCTTAAGCGTGTGTTGAAAATGTAATGCCATAATCACAGGCTTCAGCTTCCTAGTCTTTAAGCAATTGTAAACACACAGTTAATAATGTTGTTGGTTTTCCTATATCGATTCAAGTCCGAATTGTATTCTGAATTTGCTGATGATCAATCTGATCAATCGGAACCAACGTTTCACATTGGTAAATAGTCTTTGTATAAAACTGGCGTTGTACGCTCCCAGGGTCAGGAAGCTGTCCTCTGTTAAACACGCTGTGCTCTAGCTAACTTTTGGGTTGTACTGCTCAGGAACAGCTTTATAAATGAATCTTAACCTCCGAATCCATTTTTCATCTGTTTTTCGGAAAGCAAAACCAAACGGCATTATGCTAATATTTTACATTTGTGACAAGAAGTAATATCTGGAATTTTAGGCAGGTCTGGTGCAGTGTTCTCTGTTAGAATAAATCCATTTTATGGGACACCATGAGCTTTCTAACTTTGCAAATCATATGAATGCACAGATAAAATACACTCTAAAAGGAAAACATCAAAAAGCATCATATGACCCCTTTTGAGAATCATCTATTATAAATCTTTCTTGAAGTTTCTTACCTGTCAATTTACATCCAGGTATGCGTCCCAGCCTCGTGAGGTGGTGCTGGACTGTGGGCTGTACCTGGATCAGAGTGGGCTCTCTAAGAGGCTTTTGAGCGAGTTGGATGAAGCCCTTCATTTTCTTAATGACTGCAACTTATTCACTCATCGAGAAGATAGAGACCCCACGTTCATCTCCAAACAGGTTCTCCCATTAGGGTCTTATTTTGTCTCTTACCACCATCATGTAAGCACATAATGGTCACAATCTCAATGTTTCCTCTTCTGACTCTGGACCAAAATGAAGATGATGTAACAAGACTCTTGACAGGAACTGCCTGTGGTTTTTATGATTTGTTTTGATCGTGTGATTGTTTATCCCAAGGTGCTGAATGACTGTCGTGCCGTGTTGACTGTGCTGGGCCCTTGGTGCGCAGATAAAGCTGCGGGAATCATGGTCCGGGAGCTGCAGAAATATATCAAACATGAACAGGAAGAGCTGAACCGCAAGTTCCTGTTGTTCACGGACACCATTCTGAGAAAAATCCACGCCTTATGTGAGGAGCATTTCTCTCCAGCTGCCCTAGACCTGAAGTTTGTCACTCCCAAAGTCATCAGACTTCTGGAGATTCTCCACGAGTACAAACCTTTTGAACGGCAGCAGTTTGAGAGTGTGGAGTGGTACAACAATCGCAATCAGGACAATTATGTTTCTTGGAGCGATTCTGAGGACGAAGACGAGGATGAAGAGGCGGAGGCAAAGGAGAAGCCTGAAGCAAATTTTCCCTCGCCTTTCACCAACATCCTCTGTGGAATCATCTTCGTGGAAAGGCGATATACAGCGGTTGTTTTAAACAGGTTTGTTTGCAGTGCTCTTTCTCAGAAAATACTATGCAAGTAATAAGTGCTCTAAAACTACAAGTGAATTTAGGCATCACAACATTATAATGGACAGTATGAAAGTAGTATATAACTATTTTAAATAGTAACTGAGCGCTAAATGACGGCAAAGGTAATATAAAAACGATACAATAGATATAATTTTCTTTTAAATTTACAGATAAAATGTCTAATATTTATCTTAACCATTATGTTACTAATATATCATGAATTCCTAGTATTTAGTAGGGGTGTTTAGTGTATTTCAATCAAAAGTTGGGGGTCAGTAAGATTTTCTAATGTTTTTGAAAGAAGTGTCTTGTGTTCATCAAGGTAGTTTTTTATTGATAAAAATAAATAAATAGAAAAATCAGTAATATTGTTAAATTTTATTACCATTCAAATTAACTGATTTCTATTTTAATATATTTTCAAGTGTAATCTATTCCTGTTATGGCAAAGCTGAGGTTTCAACAGCCTTTACTCTAGTCTTCAGTGTACTGGTCATTGCTTAATATTTTTGTGGAAATCATGATTAATTTTTTTCAGGATTGTTTGATGAATAGAAAGTTCAAAAGAACAGTATTTATTTGAAATGGATATCTTTTGTAACATTATAAATAGGGTTGGAAATCGAAAATCTATTCCAATTCTGGAATTGGATACTTTGCTATAAAATAAAAAAATGGATTCTGCTTATAGATTCATGTGTGCACATTTTAATGTGTTTTAAACCATTCAAGCGCAAGAAAATACGAAACAGAACTCATCAATTCGGCACTCCCTCTCTGTTCACAAAAAGCTGCCTTGAGTGTTCTCTTTCGTGTCTTCTTGTGCTCGAACGGACAAATACACACAAAATTGTCAAAACACCTCTGTTAACAGTCAGTTGTGTCTTAAGTGAACGTAAACAGTAGAGAAAGAAAACGTGTAACAGTATATTGGATCCGTGCATTAGGTCTTAAAGAGACATTACTGTCTGTGTCATTACTGTTCATCAAAGAACAAAATAAAATAAAATTACTCACTGATCTTGACTGAATAACTTTTGTAACTATTCATCTATATAAGGATTCATCTATATTTTATTTATTAATATATATTTTATTTATACAAAGAAAACTATGCAGTGTTATTTTAAATTTGATTTATATTTCTGAACTTTATTAAAGTATACAGTTAGTATTACAATTAGAACAAATAAGCAAATTAGCAATAGCACAAATAAATTGTATACTACTGAACAATGTTTGAAATTTATATTAGGTAGTCGTTAAATAGTTAGTTGTTCTTTAGGTTTCTGGTTTTTGTTAATGGTATTAAGCTGCAACATAATCTTTTGCAAAAAGGAATACATATGTTTAACTAAATGGTTGAGTTAATTATTATTTTTTTATCATATTTTGGAATCAATAAGCAGAATCGGAATCGCTAAAATTCAAACTATACTCAACCCTAATTATAAATGTCTAAACTGTCATTTGATTTATTTAATGTGTCCTTGCTGAACAGTATTCATTTCTTTAAAAAAAAACCCATCTTGCTAACCTGAGTGTGTCCTTGCTGAACAGTATTAATTTCTTTAAAAAAAACCCATCTTGCTAACTTGAAACTTTAGAATGGTAGTGGATATATTTAGTTAGCATTTAGCATTATGCTTATTTGAATTATCCAAAGCAACTTTAATGCACTTTGTATTATTTGTGTGTATCAGACTTATTAAGGAGGCAGGGAAGCAGGACCCAGAGCTGGCTTACATTAGTAGCAACTTCATCACAGGTCACAGCATCGGCAAGAACCAGCCTCGCAACAAACAAATGGAGGTGGAGTTCAGAAAACAAGAGGAGGTGAGTGAATTCGGCAGTCCAAAAAAGCCTCCTGTGCCACGTCCTTAGCTTATGCTGATCATAATTGTTATTGTTGATTCACACTACTGTACAGGTCCTGAGGAAGTTCAGAGCCCATGAAACCAACTTGCTCATTGCAACCAGCATTGTGGAAGAAGGTGTTGATATTCCAAAGTGCAATTTGGTGGTTCGGTTTGACCTGCCGACAGAGTACCGGTCGTACGTGCAATCCAAAGGTCGTGCCCGTGCTCCAGTCTCCAATTACATCATGTTAGCTGACAACGAACGGACAAAAACATTTGAAGAAGACCTCAAGACCTACAAGGCCATAGAAAAGGTCAGCAGGTTTAATGAGAACTATTTCTAATAGAGGGTCTGTGTGCATTAAAACAACATCTTGAGAGTTGTACGTCTTTCAGATCCTCCGTAATAAGTGCTCGAAGTCAGCAGAATGCAATGATTTTGAACTGGAGCCGGTGACCGATGATGACAACGTTCTCCCACCTTACGTCCTGCGCTCAGAGGACGGAGGCCCCCGCGTCACGGTTAACACAGCCATTGGGCACATCAACAGGTCAGTGCCCTTTCCGAAATTGTAAGATTTCTGTATTTTGTTGCGTGTTGCATTAATTCTTTAATGTATTTGTGTTTTGTGCAGATATTGTGCGCGTTTGCCCAGTGATCCGTTCACTCATCTTGCTCCGAAGTGTAAAACTGTGGAGTTGAAGACTGGAGGTTATCGATCCACACTCTTTCTACCCATCAACTCACCACTCAGAGTTCCTGTCACTGTGAGTTCTTGCCACAATATATTTATCACATTTTTCTAAAACAATTTACATTTAGTCAGCTTTGCTAGGAGTTAAAAGTAGGGCTGTGTGATAAATCGAAAATCAATTCAAGAAAGCACGATTTTGAATTCTGCATGGGCCATTCACACAGAGATCGCGAGGCGGAAAACACGCAATGCAGGTCTAGAGACGGGCTTTTAAAAAGTTGAACGTACTTTACCTTGAGCGCCGTGCGAGATGCTGCCAAAGAACGCAATGGTTAAAGAATTCCGTCTAGGGCATTTACATAGAAAAACAATGGCAGGTGAACAAAAATATATATATTTTTATATACAATTTATATTTTTATGTAAAATGATAACACAGGCATTTTTTAATTGCACAACATACAAAAAGAGTGAAAAAAGACATATAGAAACAACCAACAGCCTCACATAAAACAATTATACAGACAAGTATGTGTGTAAGGAAATATTGTTTCAAAATCGTGATTAAAATCGTAATTGAAATATTGATCAAAAATCATGATATTAAAGTTAGGATTTTTTTTGTCCATATCACAAATATCGAAAGTGTCGTCATTTCCTCACCCTTGTGTTATTCCAAACCTTGTTAGACTAAATTTCATCCATGAAACACGAATGGAGATGTTTCAAAGAATGTTCACGCCGCTGTTTTCCATACAATAAAAGTGGTAGAAAAAAAGGGCAAAAGATATGACTTAAATGCTTTATTCCACATCTTCTATAACCATGATGCTTTGTGTGAGAAACAGACTGAAATTTAAGTTATTCACTAATGATTTTGCCTTGAAAATCCATGACAAATACGGTCACCTTTCACTTTTATTGTATGAAACAAAATAGCTTAGACCATCTGCTATAAATCTGCTGTGCTCCATGGAAGAAAGTCATAGTACATAAATTCATTTAAAAAAAAAAAAAGCCATACATTTTTGGGTAAACTATACAATTTAAATACAAAAATGTGCAGAAAGGTGTGTGATTTTTTCAATAAATCCCTGATTGAAAGTAAAAAAAAACACTTCTAAACACTTTCTTCTTCCCCCTTAGGGGCCAACAATGAATTGTGCAAGACTTGCAGAGAAAGCTGTCGCTCTTCTCTGTTGTGAAAAACTGCACAAAATTGGTGAGCATGAAAAAGTGTAAATATACAAGATTTGATGCATTCTGAGAGCCGGTGATTGATACACAATGTTCGTGTTTAGGTGAACTGGATGATCATTTGATGCCAGTGGGAAAGGAAACTGTAAAATATGAGGAGGAGCTGGACTTGCATGATGAGGAAGAGACGAACGTGCCTGGAAGACCAGGCTCCACCAAACGGAGACAGTGTTACCCAAAAGCCGTGAGTTTGTGCCTTTTTAACAGCATGTAGGGTCAGGTGATGTAATAAGAATGAAGATTAAAAGACCGTCAGGATTCATGCTTTTGTTGGTACTACCATATTAGTGATATACAATACATTTGCATAAACTACTGTTCAAAAGATTGGGGTCGGTATGATTTTTTTAAACAAATTGTCTCTTATGCTCACCAAGGCATTTATTTGATAAAAAAATACTGTAATATTTTGAAATATTAGGACAATTTAAAATAACTGTTTTCTATTTTTATATATTTTGAATTCTAACTTATCCCTATGATTGCAAAGCTGAATTTTCAGCATCATTACTTCAGTCTTTAGTCACATGATCCTTCAGAAATCATTCTTATATGCTGATTTGGTGCTCAAGCAACATTTCTTATAATATCAATGATGAAAATTTGCAAATGATCCTTTTTCTTTGATTAATAGTTCAAAAGAAAATTGTAACAGAAATTATACTTTATATTTTTTTAATATATTTTACTCTTTGCAGTCATCTTTTGTTCAATTTAATACATCCCTGCTAAAATAAAAGGATTATTTTCTTTCAACGATGTGTAGACTATAGAATCATGTTGGGTGTGATGTCTTGTAGATACCAGAGTGTCTGCGGGGGTGTTACCCTGTGCCAGAGCAGCCTTGTTACCTTTACGTCATAGGGATGGTCCTCACCACCCCTCTTCCTGATGAGCTCAACTTCCGGCGGAGGAAGCTGTATCCGCCAGAGGACACTACCCGATGTTTTGGCATTCTAACAGCTAAACCAATACCTCGGGTAATCACCTTTAATTTTATTTATTTTCTTTTTCTGAATCTGGAGATCCTTGGAGAAGAACTTTGAAAAAAAGAGTTAAGCTTCAAATTTTTCTCGTGTAATTTGCTTTGATAATTATCTAGAAAACAGTCAAATGTGTCATTTATTTAATATCGGATTCTGTGTCATCAGATCCCTCACTTCCCTGTGTACACGCGTTCTGGTGAGGTGACCATCTCGATTGAGCTGCAGAAGTCGGTCTTCACTCTGAGCGCAGCGCAGCTGGAGCTGATCACGCGTCTCCACCAGTACATCTTCTCCCACATCCTCCGTCTGGAAAAGCCAGCACTAGAGTTTAAGCCTGTCGAGGCAGATTCTGCCTACTGCGTTCTACCTCTCAACATAGGTGAGTGCTGCAGATGTTGTCTTGTTTGTCTTTAAGCTTACAGTTAGTCCTTCCTCTAATTGTCAATGTATCTAGTGCTGTAAAGACTTTTTTGGATTATTATCATTCCAACATTCTCCATTCCAAAGTGCACAGACCCAGCTAATCATGGAATGCATTATCATCTACCTATTTGTTGCCGCTAGTGGTTGACTGATATATTGCCAAGGCTAATTTTTGCATTTTTAAATTATCAATATTACCAAATAAATGTTTCTGTTTGGCCGACAGTTTTGTTTAAATAGCTTTGGCACTGAGAGTCTCAGCACCTGAGCATTAGACTTAGTTAACGGTTTAGTCTCATAAATTAGAGAACTGTGAAATAAAAAAAGTAAATGGTAAATGAAAAAGTATTATAGCATTATAGCCTTTGTGTTATTAGTAATAAGGGAAACGCTGTAACTTTCTGATTTACCACTGGCATTCTCTAAATGCACATACAATTTTACAAAATTTGCAAATATTTACAAATATATGTGACATTTATAAATATGAATGTACTCTGTGAGCGATGGTCCAAATGTCTAAATGGGATGTTTACAGGAAAGTCTTTGTTACTAGACACAAACTTAATTTCCTTAATTTAGAACTATTCTGAACAAGATTCAGTTCGCTGTCATATGTATTATGTACTGAATGTAAAGTTAGTGTTACCTAGTCTTTATTTGAGAAAATATGATTCCAAGTGAAGACACACCAGATTTCTCAGTGCACTGTTACATCAGTGTACAGATAACGGTGCACGGTTTACTTCCTTTTATTAATGTTTTAATTGAAAATATACAATATTGTAATAATATAATTGGATTACAGAATCAAGAACTTGCTATCTAAAGTTTAAATATGTTTTCTTTACTGTTATGTTTATGCTAGTTTTTTTATCAAATTTAAATATTTTTTTCTTATTGTTTCATTTTCAAATTATTTATATTTCTAAAAATAATTCATATTTCTAATTTAGTAAATATTTCAAATAAAAATGTAATTGCCACTTTTATTATTTAATATTCACTACATCTTTAATTAAATAGTGTGATATCATATATATCAGCTTTATATCAGCCATTTGTCCCCCTCCTGCTCTCTAAGATATTGTGTTCTGTTCAGTTGAGGATTCCAATACCTTGGACTTGGATTTCAAGTTCATGGAGGACATTGAAAAGTCTGAAGCACGCATTGGCATTCCAAATACTCAGTACACCAAGCAAAACCCATTCACTTTCAGATTGGAGGACTACCAGGATGCTGTCATCATTCCGAGGTACAAATGTTACTTGTGATCTCTGAGTCTTATTACCCTTGTAATTAAGCTCTCATTGATGACTTATACTGTGTTTTTGTTTTCACTGTAGTTGAACTCTACTCTTCTGTGTCATTCCTCCCTCTCAGGTATCGTAATTTTGACCAGCCACATCGGTTCTATGTGGCTGACGTTTACACAGACCTCACCCCGCTCAGTAAATTCCCGTCTCCAGAGTATGAGACTTTCGCTGAGTACTACAAAACCAAGTACAACCTGGACCTGTCTAATGTTAACCAGCCCCTACTGGATGTGGACCACACATCTTCAAGGTAGGAAGTAAAAAAAATGTAAAAAAATAAATAATATTTCTGGTATGTGCTTTTTTTTTTTTTCTCCCCAAGAAATTCATTATATATTCATGGTGGTCTTTTCCTGTAGATTGAATCTTTTAACTCCTCGGCACCTTAATCAAAAGGGGAAAGCCCTTCCTCTCAGCAGTGCAGAGAAGAGAAAGGCCAAGTGGGAAAGCCTACAAAACAAACAGGTATTAACTGACAAAGAATTTGTGGTGATAATTATAAGCCATCATACTTGAATTAAGTCTAATCATGCTGTGTGTACGAGTATTTCCTTCCACTGAGAGCGGTAACGGTCGTACAGAGGTTTGACTAGCATCAGATAACAGTCTTTGGTTATATTTCTGTTCCATCTGCTTAGATTTTAGTTCCGGAGCTCTGTGCCATTCACCCCATCCCAGCCTCTTTGTGGAGGAAAGCTGTCTGCCTTCCCAGCATTCTCTACAGACTTCACTGCCTTCTGACGGCCGAAGAGCTGCGGTCTCAGACAGCCATTGACGCTGGCGTAGGGGCTAAGACCCTGCCTCCTGATTTCAGGTCATTTGAAAATTCACAAATCAGACACAATACACTCATTTGCTCTTTTCCAAAACCTAGCGAGCTCCCTTAATAGGTGGCATTTCAAGGCGTTGTCGGCACACTCCTGACAAGAGAGGCTGTTCTAAAATGTAGTCAACATTTTGCGGCCTCTTCTACTTTGATTTAAGTGTCAGAATTGGGACTTTTATTTTGACAGTACTGAGAATGCCGGACTTCTATTTTGACAGCGCAAATGCATAGAGGCTACAGTTCTCCAACTTCGTTAAATTACTGTCTTTGTTTAACAGTTGTCAAATAAATTAGTTGACAGACATGTTATACCAAAAAAATATATATGATAAAGTATTATATCGTATTAGCTAGTAATAGACTACCTAAGGCTACAGCTATAACACTTTCTCATAAAGCCTAACACTGACATTCAGTAAATATGCATTTAAACAAACCTTTCATTATAGAGTCAAGGCGTTGCTCTGATATCGCCATAGGCCATTAAAAAAAAAAAAAAATCACATCGGGATACCATTAATTTTAATTTCTAAATGGCTGTTTAACCTAAATTTGGCATGTGCAATGTTCTTTTATTCGCATTAGTGTTGCATAAATAGCTTAGCAACATGTTAACATCAAACTATTGGATTCAGTTAAGTCATTAGTGTGGCACAGAGAGTTACTGTCTTTATAGAGTTTTCCAATACAGCAATTTGTGAGGTAACAGCTCGGTTAGGATGCTACCTTAGAAAGCAGCTGACTGCAGCAATGTCATTTCAGAAAGTGCACCCATTTGAGTCCTAATCCCACTGAATATTGACCCCAGGTATCCTAATTTGGATTTCGGATGGAAGAAATCCATCGACAGCAAATCTTTCATTTCCTGCCCCAGTGCATGTATGGAAGAGGACGATCACTGTAAACACGGCACAAGCTCAGATTCAGACCACACTGCCGAGGAGAGCTGCAATACGGAGGCCTCCCAGCCTCCAGAGGGCGCTCTCCCCTGTGAGAACTGCAACACACCAGATGAAAAGCTAGAAACCCACATGCCGTCTGTGACTGATGTCCAGACGCTGAACAAAGACAAGAGCGACTGCTTCAGTTCCCGAAACCTCCCTAACAGCACTCGGTGTGACAGCGACGACCTCCCACACAGACATGACATTTGCAAATGCTCTCAGCTGGGCTCTCTGGAGAGTGACCTATCAACTCAAACCACTACCTCAGTTCCTGTGCGGCCCTCTCCAGCCGGCGAGCCACAGCCCCAGCCCAGCGATGAATGTACCCCAGGCAGGAACTCAGATCTCTGCGACGGACATGTGAAAAAACCTACCTCAAACTGTTGCCCCAAACCAGAGATGGCAACCAGCACCACAGCACCTTTAGAAGTGTCATCAGAGGTCTCTGACGTGACATCTCCAACATCCTGCACAGGTCCAGCCTGGGATTCTCCGAAAAGCTTGGGCCCCAACCCTGGCCTCATCTTGCAGGCCCTGACCCTCTCCAATGCCAGTGATGGCTTCAATCTGGAGAGGTTGGAGATGTTGGGTGACTCTTTCCTGAAACACGCCATCACCACCTACTTGTTCTGCACTTATCCTGATGCCCATGAGGGCAGGCTGTCATACATGAGAAGCAAGAAGGTAAGATTAATAAAGCAACTGCAAAGCAAAAAACACTAAATTCACCCTACTAACCACATAGTAATGCATTGGGAGCCACTCACAGTATTCTAGGATTGTGGCTGCAAGTTTTACATGGGCAAAAAAAAAAAATAAAAAAAAATAAATAAAATGTACTAATCCTATTTTTTACTAATCTGTTTACAAATCTAGTTATACTCTTAAATTTAAAAATACGTATTATTTTACATTTACTTTAATTAGGGGTTTAACGGTTCAGAATACTCAAGGTTCAGTTTTTCTCATTGTTTTAGGGTCACGGTTTCAGTGTGTGCTATGTACAGGGAAAAAAGGACTACTGTCAAATAAAAACAAGGAAAATAAGAACAAATAATCAAACTACAATGCAAATAAATCCAATCGAATTTTGTTGTTTGATTAACATTAAAGACACAGACAGCAGGAATATTAGGCTGCTATCATTTTAAGACGAAATGCACGGATCCAGTACACTGATACTGATACACACATGCGTTCTTTCTCGACTATTTATGTTCACTTTTCTCACAGCACAAACTCGAGTTCTCTTTCACATCGTCTTGCGCTTACATTTTTAAATTGGCATGGCTTAAATGAGTTTAGTATAAACACAGGTAGCAGCGTATGCTACTCTCACCTCCGCTCGCTTTCTATCAACACCCCAGTTATGATGCATATATAGAGCATACGGCACTCACATTGTAAGTTTAGGGGAAGTCAGAATAGGTATCCATCGACAGAAACATACATTAGCCCAACTACATTAACCGAAGTTAATTTCACTTTTACTAATTTGCACTAATTACATGCTACTACTTGTTACTAATTAATTACTTGAAGTAATATAATATTTGCCAATTAAAGGTAGGGTAGGCAATTTTTTTCTTAAACACTTTTTGTTATTCTGGTACAAATAATATTCACATCCTGATGGAAATGAATGATAGAAGTCTAAATATTACAAATGTACATATACCATCTGTGGAAGTCTCGGGACCAAAAAAAAGTTTTTTTTTTTGTTGGAGGTGTGGCTTTGGAAAGCGCTCTAAAGGGAGGGTGGGATCTAATTCTTTCAAAGCTAGCTTGCTATTGCTAGCCACTCCAAAATTGCCCACCTTACTTTTAAAGTTTAAATGACTCATTTATAATATTTGCATACTGAATTGTTACTGGTTTTCATCACACATCGCTTTGCAATTACTGATGTCAGAGGATGCTAACTTAATTTACTACTACCATTTATAAAGTTTTTGGCAGTCGCTACTACGCCTCTATTTAAGTATTGATTCATTTTTACTTCATTTGTTATATGGAAAACAAATGTTTTTCCTTTGTTATCTCCAGGTCAGCAACTGTAACCTTTATCGCTTGGGGAAGAAAAAGGGCCTTCCTAGTAGAATGGTGGTATCCATCTTTGATCCCCCGGTTAACTGGCTTCCTCCAGGCTACGTTGTGAATCAGGACAAAAGCAGCATGGACAAGTGGGACTCAGATGAGGTATGAGTCAGAGAGCATCTCCATTTGTTTACCCGATATTTCAAGTCAAGCTTAACCCAATGTCAACATGCATCTTCATGCACAATTACAAGTCTGTTTACATGGCTCTGTGCCTTGAGCTGAGGAATATCTTGGCAGCATTGAGCTGCAGCTGTTTCCTGTCTCTGCCACTAGGGGGCAGGTTCATACTTTCTGCCTTTAAGCTGGGTTTCAGAATAGAGTGCAGAATTTTATTTATTTTACATTCAAAATATTAGACAGTTTCAGTTAAGCATGACACACCTTTGGTTTGATTTTAAGCGAATGCTAATACATTTTCCACAGTTCACTTGTTGTCTCTGGGGTAATTACTTCCACACTTCTAAATACAAGAAATGGATGAATAAGTAAAAGGTAGTAGCTTAACTCCTTATAGATTAAATGTAATAATGCCAACCTACTAAAATAAGTTCGAGAATTCCCCTTATAGAAATTGGAATTGTTTGTAAAGGTAAAAAGCATAATATGGAGGGCAAGTGCGATATGCTAATAGATTATTAATAATAATGCAATGACAAAATACGATAATGTGTCAGGTCAAGTAAAGCTGATTTAATCTATTTATTAGATAAAGGGTTCATTTTATTTTATGAATTTTAATTACACGGTCTGTCAGTCCCAGTGCTCTCATTCAAACAATGTGCAAATGTGATGACCATCTTTTATTTATTTATTTTTTTAATGTATGCTATATATTTTGTGCAGAACATTTTAAAAAATGTAGAAACAAGAGTTTGGGGTCAGTAAGATTTTTTTTTTTTTTTTTTTTTTTTTTTTTTTAGAAATGAAAACTTTAATTTAGCATTGATGCATTAAATTGATCAAAAGTTGCAGTAGAGACATAAATAATGTTACAGAACTTTCTATTTTTGAGGAGCAAATCCGCATATTAGAATGATTTTTGGAGGATCATGTGACACTGAAGACTGGAGTAATGATGCTGAAAATTCAGCTTTGCCATCACCTGAATAAAATATATTTTAAAATTGAAGTATAAAACCGTTATTTTACATTGTAATGATAATATTACTGTTTTATTGTATTTTTAATCAAATAAATGCAGCATTGGTGAGAATAAGAGACTTATTTCAAAAACATTACAAAATCTTACAGACCCCCTAATGTTTTTAACATTATAAAAAAAAAACTTCTTGATCTGTAATTTGGATATTCAACCTTACCATATCGCAACCCTCACTATAAGCTTATTCGGATAAATCATGAAATTCAAGAAATCTGCTGCTCTTAAGCCAAGACACAATTCAAAGAAATATATCAGGCCAGAAAGAGGTGCTACAATTACTTAAGATATATAACATCTTTTATTAAATGTAAGCCACAGTTTTCCATCTGTGTTTGAGCATATGCAATGTATTAGGACATGTTAACAGAACCAAGTAAGAAAAATGGAAAGAGCTCTGCTTCTGGTTTCTACCAGCCCTCTCCATGGTTTCAACAGAGACTGTCTGTATGTTTTGGGTCGCTCTGTGTGGTTCGAGGTGTATATGTATGGTATGAGTGAACTAAATTTGCCTCGGGTGCTGTAATTTTAAGTGTCACTTCCATGTATTATTACAGTATTAGGTGTCATGGATATTAACATTTTAATGCATATGCAAAAGACGTTCGCTCAGATGGTCAACGTTATGGCATATTAATGATAAAAAAAATATATTTTTAGAGTATGTTTCAGCTTTTGAATCACATTAGATTGGATGAGTCATTGACTTGGACTGTGAGCCTCGGCTCTGTTAGAGCTCTCCTGAGCAAACATAATACTGTGGTTGAACTAAAACACTTCTAAATTGTAATCTTTGCAAATCTGTTGTAGATACTGAGCCTTGGCTTCACAGGGCTCTTGGACTCAGCGTTCCTTTCATGATGTTGTTTGGTTTGTTGAGCTGTAAGACATTGGGAAATCTGTTTTTGTTTCTCAGAATAAAGATTTGGCCAATGGAAAAGCCAGTGATGAGGAGGAGGAGGATGACGACGATGAAGCAGAGGAAGTGGAGGTCGAGCCGTCTAAAGAAGAGGTCAATGTGGAAGATGATCTGGAGTACTACTACGAGCACATCAGATTCATCGATAACATGCTGATTGGCTCCGGCGCCTTCGGGAAGAAGATCTCCCTTCAGCCGACTGAGCCTGGCCACGAATGGAAAGCACCCAAAAAACCTCACAACTCCCACTTTTCCCCAGACAGTGGGGCTGACGAGTTCGACTACAGTTCCTGGGATGCCATGTGCTACCTGGACCCCAGCAAAGCTGGCGAGGAGGATGAATTTGTGGTGGGCTTCTGGAACCCTTCCGAGGAAAACTGTGGCACGGATATTGGGAAACAGTCCATCTCCTACGACCTCCACACCGAGCAATGCATCGCTGATAAGAGCATAGCCGACTGTGTGGAGGCCCTGTTGGGTTGCTACCTCACCAGCTGTGGGGAGAGGGCAGCCCAGCTGTTTCTGTGCTCCCTCGGCTTGAAGGTGCTCCCGCCGGAGAAGCAGAGTTCAGGGGGGTCGGCCGAGCTGCAGTACAGCTGGCTGAAGATCCCTCCGCGCTGCATGTTTGACCACCCGGATGCCGAGCGGACACTCAACCACCTCATTTCAGGCTTCGAGAACTTTGAGAAGAAGATAAACTACACGTTTGAAAACAAGGCATATCTTCTACAGGCCTTCACGCACGCCTCGTATCATTACAACACAATAACAGGTCCGTGGAGGTTATTTCATCACTGTTTTTTTTTTAGGATCTGACTAAACTAAAACAGTACTGCTTTGGCTATATTTTGATCCTTCCTTTTTTATTTTTTATAACCATAATAATAATAATAATGTTTTTTAAAAATAAATTATATTATATAAATGTTGTAATAATAACAATGATAATTTTTTATATTTTTATAAATAAATGTATTATACAATTTAATGTAGTTTAAATTATTATTATTATTATTACTGTTATTATTATTGTTACCCATTTTTGTTGTAATCTGTGGTACTTCAAACAAAAGTTTGTTTTATAATGTAGTTTATTATAAATTAATATAATGTCACACAAACCCAAAGTGTGAGATTAAGTATTCTTATTTGCATTATTTTACCATTTTTAGTTTCACAAAACTTTTTGCTTAAAGTGATTTTTTTTTTACAACAAAACTCCCAATTTATGCAGTTTCGATACATTTTTTTACCAATAACTCATTAAGTTTATTTTCTGATTTATTATTAAGAATCATTTTATTATAAAACAATCATTTCTTTGTAAATTGGCATAGGCTCATCACACCGTCTGTTTGCTGTGTGCGCCAGGCGAGAAAAACTCTACAGAAAAAATACTGTATTTTCACTTGTGTTTTCTCACAATAACTTAATATTTCCTGTGGTGTGACACTGTTATATTAATGATCTGTGATATTAATGGTCTCATTTTAACCTTCTTTGTACCACTCTGAACTTCGGACAGATTGTTATCAGCGGTTGGAGTTTCTTGGTGATGCAATTTTAGACTACCTCATAACAAAGCACCTTTATGAAGATACCCGGCAGCACTCTCCAGGCGTGCTGACCGACCTGCGCTCTGCACTTGTCAACAACACCATATTTGCTTCCCTGGCTGTCAAGTACGATTACCACAAGTACTTCAAAGCTGTCTCACCCGAGCTGTTCCACGTGATCGATGATTTTGTGCAATTTCAGCTGGAGAAGAATGAAATGCAAGGAATGGATTCGGAGGTGAGCCATCATCCTACTGTTATCTGTTAAAGTTATTAGGCCTGGGAAATGATCATTTCATTTACATGACATTCTCAGCGTAGATGTATAATATTTCATGAAGATTTAGTACCGTGACATCCTATCACTGGCAGTCATCGGGAATCTGGTCTGTGTTTGTATTTGTTTTCGTTTTTGGATTGTAAAAATGCAGTTGGATTTAATTTATTTTGAAATGGTTATCTTGGCACTGAATCTAGTCTTGTTTGACTGGAAAGCATTTTATGCCTAAGGGACAACACTGGATACTGAAAGAGGAAAGACAAATTGAATAAAATAAGTAATGTTCCCCTTAATTACATAGCTGGGTAATGTTGTCCCCAATATTGGACATTTAGGTATTTTAAGTGTAATACTAAAAGTAATTGATCGCAGTTCATTTTGAGAGGAAATACGATTACAGTACAGCATAGCTGTCAGTTCACATTTTAAGTTATGACCCCGTTTTATTTTTCTTTTCTTTTTCTGCAAATCATTTTCTGCTGTTTTTTGTGTGTTATTAGTTTGGGGATGTGAATTTGACATGGATAAGCAGTTTTCTGTCCTGAGAGGAAACACTTATTTTCTGTGTATGGGGAAAAAAAAGAAAAAGAAACCGGAATTGTTTTTACTCTCTGATAGCTTCGCCGATCGGAGGAAGATGAGGAGAAGGAGGAAGACATTGAGGTCCCCAAAGCAATGGGAGACATCTTTGAATCGCTAGCTGGTGCAATTTACATGGATAGCGGGATGTCACTTGAGACAGTTTGGCAAGTGTATTATCCAATGATGAGGCCGCTCATAGGTAAGGGCCAAAGACATACGGATGGGTAAATCAGTTCTGCATTTCTGTTTCGTCTGATTGTCTGCCGGCTCATGTGGCGAAGACCATAAGTTCAGTCATTTTCAAACATCGTGCCATTTTTATGCATGATGAAATGTTAGATTGAAATGTTCTGCTTTTGTTTTCACCTCATTTTCTAGAAAAATTCTCCGCTAATGTCCCTCGATCCCCAGTGCGTGAACTCCTGGAGATGGAACCGGAGACTGCTAAGTTCAGGTGGGAATGTCTTTCCTTTATACACAAGCAACCTCTTAACATAATCATCTGCGCAATACACACATAGTAGCGATCATTTGAATGTACAAAACTTGATACACTGTAAAAGTTACTGTATCAGTGTGTGGTTCAGAGCAAATAGGAGTCATTTTAAACATTTTGAATCCTGACAATTTCCGAGTCCCTACAACCTGCTTATAAGAGATTGGAATCTATAATGCGAGTACGGCTGGATAGATACCAAAATTGTGGATTCAGTGCTTCAATATCGATACTAAAGACCATATTAGGCATGTGTTAATAATTATTATTATTGTTTTGCAGCCTAGGTAAGATACTAAAATGTCAAAAATTGCACATTTTTATGTAATTAATTATAGCTTTTATTAGCTTTTAATATATTTGTATATTTTAATTTCACATTGAATCTCCAAATGAATGTAGAAACCACATAAAGACAGTAGCCTGTATTTAAAATATTTGTTTAATGGCATCTTTTTATAAAAGAAGGCCAGTATATACCAATACTAATACACCAATACCAATACTGTTGTCCCCCCCCCCCCCCCTTAATTTTAGCCATTAAATATAGCCATTCAACATTACAGAATAATTGAAAGCTATCCATTTGAATATTTATTAGGCTTTAAAAAAAATATAACAACTTTTAATTTAAGTGAATTTAAAACAATCTTTACATTAACCCATAATAATAAATGTCACATTTAGCTGTGCCTTTTTAATATATCAGTGCTAATTTTTTCCCCAATTTGCCCAGTCAGACTGCTTCAGATTTTAATTGCCCTGTCAAAATGCAAAAAAGTTATTGTTTTCGTTGTTTTTGACCCATGTAACCGTTTAAACAGTGCTTTAAGATTTCCAGGTAGGTTTAACAGGTTGGAAAAATACAGAAACTGAATAAAGTCATCAGGCATCAGTCTTCACTGCACAAATTAAAAATAGATTCATCCTTATCAAAGCGACAAACGTTTTTCAGTCAAGAGCGGTCTTTTGTTCTTTAAACAACATTATGACTGAAATCACAGCTGCAGGTTTATTAGGCTGCTGTCACTTTAAGACCTGCCGCACGATATCACATTTTCACACTCTTTACGTTCATTTAAGACTTAATTTAACTCATTTAAGACTGCGCTTATGAGGATACCTATAAAATGGGCATTTTGGCATAATTTAGTGTTTTTGTCCGCTCAAGAGCTGTCTGAAGTGGTTTTCTGTGCGCTAGAGTCGTGTGCGTCATAGACATCAGATTCATAGACACGCACCAGCACTGCACTGCGTTCTCTTTGTCTTATAGCACTTGAATGGTTTAAAAGCATTTGCGTGAATAAGAGAGTGGTTATAATGTAATGCTAGCCAAAAGATGACAGTAAAAAAACAGAAAAAAACTGAAACTGAATTTTTTTTTTGCATGTGTTAACTCGTTAATTTTTGACAGCACTTGTGTATAGCTATGTTTCCTTCCAAAGATGATCATTTAACTTATGCGTAAAACTGGAATATCACATTAAACATTTGCGAGTAAAGCACCATTTCTGTCTAGTGAGCCGAAAAAAACAAAATAGTCTCTTCCTGAAAAACTGGTGCTGAGTATCACTAAGAAAAATGGAAGTTGCTGCAGCCAGAGAAGCCACTGTATATAATAATTTTGTATGTAGTAAATTACTTGCACCTCAGAGAGCGCAGCCGAAATGTAATAAAGTTATCTTGCTTTCGGAGACGAATGCATGCTGTTTGGGAACACAGTCGTGTAAGACAGTTCTGGGAGGTAATTATACCGAACCACTTTGACGACTGACTTTGCTCAGACATTTCAAAACAACCAAAACAGTATTTCAGATTTTGTTCAATGGGATCGGTCCGCTGGTTAGTCCAATTATGCCATCCCATTGTAAAGTCACATGTCTTTTTCGTGCATCAAGGAGTTTATTCGTTTTATTTGATGATTTTCCATTGTAATTTATCCTCGTTTTCTTCCCGGATAAAAATATCCATGGCATACGTTTTTTATGCGCATTTTCAACAAGTTACTTGCTTTTTTTTTCATGAAAAAGTCCACCATTGCTTTTGTGTCAGTCATATTTTTCAATAGTCATAGCCATATCAATGTTTTTCTTTTTCTGCCTCCAACAGCCCTGCGGAGAGAACCTACGATGGAAAAGTACGGGTGACAGTGGAAGTGGTGGGCAAAGGCAAATTCAAAGGCGTGGGACGCAGCTACCGGATAGCCAAGTCAGCTGCCGCCCGCCGAGCCCTGCGCAGTCTCAAAGCCAATCAACCTCAGGTCCAAAACAACTGAGCTTCAGATCGCAGACACCCCAACACACCAGTCAAAAAAACAGCAGAACCCCTCTCGGCTCCAGTTTACGACCGAGTGAAGATTTGTCGCTGACTGCGTTCTCATTGGGGTTGTTTAACTTAAATTAATCGAGTCAAAAGATTTGAGAGTAATTCACATAGGGTTCATATTTCATTTTATTCTTTACGTGCGCAAACACAATCTTTTTTTTCTCCCCAGCTTTGTTTGAACACGAGTGCTTTTTTTAATGTATCGCAAGTGTTAAGAAAAAGGTCAGGTCCCCCTTTCCCTATTTTTATTAACATTAAAAAAGATATATGCTCTGCTTTGTGGTAGTGGTTACAAAAAGGCTTAAGCTTATAGGTAGTATTACAGTGTACATAGTTAAACTCCAAGGTATCAACTAAATAAGAGAAACACAACAACATAAATGCACAAAATTCCTCAATCTGTGCACTAGTGCCATTTTGCTGCCATTTGGCAGGAAGGGCACGTGGAAAGAAAGAGTGTTGGTGTTGTTGTAAATGTTTTTCTCTATCTTGAGATGATATATTCTCAATCATAATAGCACTTCTCTAGTCTCCGCTTTATTTGAACGAAAGTCATGAATTTTTTTTTGCCAGCAAAATTGTTTAGATCACTTGTATCGAGAGAGAAAGGCCCTCGCTTCCTTAAGACGGATAGGAATATGACATTCCCGATTACTGTAATCAGCAGTTGTAAACGGCACTTGAGGATGCGTGTTCGTGTAGCCAACCGGATGGGTTGTATAGACGTCATGACTACGTTATATAAAATAAATGATATTTAAATGTTTATTACAAAATATACGTTGATACTTGGGTTTCAGTAATGTCTTTTGATACTGATATTGATGATATTTAGTTGACAGTCTTTATGAACATTAGATGTCTCCGTAGACTGACTTGACTGACTTAGTTTTGATATAACGACACGAACGATAAACAGGAGGACATATCACCTGGGAAAATATGCTGCAGATTTTATATTAAAAAGGGGAAAGAGAGGAATAGAATCGGATAATTCTGTAAGACACAAAGCACCTTTACATACCGTCTTTAGGACAAACCGATATTTCGCTAGACTTCACGTGCATCGCTTACCAAAGTCGATACTGATGCAGTGTTGGAGGTTGCACCTGTTAAATCAATCCCTCAACATTCACACGTTTGGAGATGTGGTAACCAGCCTTTTTTTTTTTTTTTTGCGTAAATGTGTTGTAGCCTCTTGTCTAGACTTAATGTTTTCATATTAATAGGCATTCTTCACATGAATACCTCAGTTAATTGCATGCATTTTTTTTTTTTTTTGGTGCTATGTTTAAGCTTGAATTTCTCATCTTTGCACTGTAACTGTATTACCTCTTTAATTTTACCTTTTTGAAATCTGTTGGGTTGTTTTTTCTGTTCCGTCTGCTTGTCAGGCTGTAGAAATTGTTTCCCCAATTGTTTTTTCCTTTGGTTTTTATGCTTGAAGGGGAAATGCTGAGAAAAAAAAGTTCTCCGCACATAAGCTTGATGCCTCTCTGAGGTTTTTCCTTCACATGAAAACAATTGTACATCGGTCAGAAGGGTTACTTAACACTTGAGAAAATCGATAGATTGCACTCTAAGTTCTTATAAGCCATGCGTCTCGCCTTTTTCACTTTCCTCTCGCAGTCTTACCAACTCTAATTGCGTTTTTGTTTTGTTTTATTAATGTATTAATAGTTAGAAAACAAGACACCTTTGTCTATCATTGCTACTCCAAGAAATAAGGATGCAAATTTGAACATTTTAACATCTTGAAGGCTACCTAACTTTTTCCCTTCCTCGTTCTGTCTATACTTCTGTTATTGTTACGGACAAACTATTCCTGAAGTTACATAATCCCAGGCATTGCTACCTCAGAAGACCCTTGCGAATAGTTTGGCCTTATCATAAAACGTTGATTAATATATTTGTGTATATGCCTTTTTACAAATCTGAATGGCATTAAGGCACAGTAATGTATACACTCATCAGCACCTTATAAGGGGATAAATATATATATATATACACACGACTATTTGCACTAGAATACATTCCCACTGACATTGAATTTGCATCTTTCAATGGAGTATGCTCTAAAGTGGTGCCTTTAAAACCTGTAACATCTAAACTGTCTCATCTTTTGCTACTGTAGCAGTTTTTTTGCATTATGGTTTCTATATGGTGAAGGACTTTTGGTGCCATGCTTCATACTGGGATATTGCCTCCCAGTTTTTGTTTTCCTGCTTCTATATCTTATAGGCAATTTTACTTTGATTTCAACCGAAGTACTCCCCTTCTTGAAAGTGAGTGCAATCTGATTCTGTTTTTGCAAGAGTTGAGTGACCCTCTTTACATGAGCTCAGTCGCAACCCCAAAGTTGAGTATTGAAAGTCATTGGAAATGAATGGGTTTCCATATTCCCTCAACAAATGGCTTGAGTTTGTGCGTCAGGGTCAGTGCGCGTCGGCCCTGCGATATGACACTGATTCTGTAACCCTTAACCCTCAGACTATAGCAACTTTATTATTTGTGTGTTTGTTTGTTCATTTTTATTTTTTTTTCCAGCTTGTTACGTTCTTTTTTTCCCCCCGAGCCTCTGAAAGGCACATACTTTTTTTCCATTCACTTTTTGTTTAAGCTTTCTTCTCACTGTTGGATTTTTACCTTTCAGAGAATGTGAAATCACGCGTATGGTGCCACTGCATAGATATGGAGATTTTGTTTTTTCCTGAGAACCAATTTTATTTTCACAACCAATAATCGATCATCATGCCAGAGCTAGTCCCACAGAACAGATATCACAGTAAAAAAAAAAAGAAAGAAAAAAAAAAGATCTGTGGGAGTGTCTTCTTAAAGTGGTCCTCCATCGTATCATATGCTGCAGATTGTATTTTCCTTCATGGTGGAGAATAATTTTTGTGTGTTTTTTTCTTTTTAAACATGTAGCACAAATAAGCATTGCACTCGGGCGCCATACTTTACCTCATGTCAGAACGATAAAAAAAATACAAAACATGTATATATGATGCCGTAACGTTTAAAGGAATAACTTGTGGTTTTGGCCTTGCTGCTGTTTGCATCGCTGGTATTTTACCAATGTATTTAAAGTGATCAGAGAGATACAATGTGCCTGCAGGATGTCATCAGAGAAAAAATACACTGTAGAAAAGTAGTTTTGAATCTACAATCTGGGGCTAAATGTGTGTCCTATGTGTACATTAATGTCCTGCCTTAATGTAATACTTTGAATATGGAATTGTAATGTAACCCGTCAAGTCCTTCGACTGGCATGATTTTAATATGTTGGGACCGCACTGTCCCTCATCCATCGCCCCCCATATTAGATTATATGAATCCAGATGTATTAGTGCATGTCATTGAAAACTCCTTTCCCACCCACCTGTATTTCCTTTTTAGACTAAATACATTGTATAGATCTCATTAAATCAGCCCTACATTTTATTTCAAAGGGCTTTATTTCATAAAAAAAGTGTCATACTTCTTTTTTTTTTTTGAAAATATATAATTTCCTGATGTAAAATGCACTCTTGGCAGCAGCAAGGTGTTCAAAGACAACATAGCAGGACTGGAATGTGTGGCGAGGTCCTCTTGAAGGTGTTTATGGGAATGTTGAGCACCGTAGAGCACTAACAGTACGGGGATTTAAAATGGGGAATTATGGGTCACAAACTGCAGCGCAATTTCTGTATTTTTAAGGGATGTGTACTTAAATTTCTATTTCTCATTCATACTGTATCAGTGCTGCAGTGGTTTGCATTCTGCACCTTATGGATCACAAAAACCTTTAAAAATTCAGTCCCCCCCCCCCCCCCTTTTTAAAAATTGTAGCTGAGTATATCTACAATAAAGTTATGGTATGGTCGTTCATTTGTGGTGTTATGTGTTGTTTTTTTTTCGTAGCTTTCGCTGTAATCTATATGCATTTCCAGATCCTGAAAGGAGAAATGATGTATTAGATTGTTTTATGAGCTGCACGGCTGTGGCTACTAGTACTGTGTGAAAAGCCGGGCGCGCGCCACAGTGTAACTGTGGGCTGCGCTGTGCAAGCATATGCTGATGACCTCAGTATTTTCCTAACCCAAGGAGTGCTCTTGCCTCCCGTTTACGAGTGCTAGGAGGCCGTTCGCGTTTAGATGGACTCGGCAACCATGACCAATGTTTTAATCACATTTGCAAGGAGTCTTACAGATGAAGTAGGTATGAACTGTGTTTGCGAGTATAATTTTTCACTCTCGGCGGGCCTTTTTATGGTCTTGTGTATTCATTTCGCCACTTGCACATTTTGTATGGCTGCATCAATGTTTGCCAAG
Source organism: Meda fulgida (assembly GCA_030578275.1). Classification (NCBI taxonomy): domain Eukaryota; kingdom Metazoa; phylum Chordata; class Actinopteri; order Cypriniformes; family Leuciscidae; genus Meda; species Meda fulgida. Next base: position 16,297,691 of record CM060632.1, on the reverse strand, counting down.
AAGTAAAAAAATAGAGTTGGAGCGCTCACTCTTGGTAGGTGAGAAATGACCTCACATCAGCTGTGCAAGCATTGGAGCATATATTCTGATAGGAGAGTTTTGCTACACTATTACACATTCTAATTAAATTTTGGATTCAAAAAGACACAAGTTCAGCAGTATACCATGAATTATGATTCTTAGTGTGATGTTTGCTGATTTGGTGGGACTGTTTGAGACGAATAATCCCAGCATGATCCTCTGAGTGTACCTACATTGGGGTCCAGATGTTTGAGATCACATTGAAAATTTAAACTGAAACAAAGACACTTTCTAAATGAATAAGAAATATTAGGTCACACTTTATATTAGGTGTCTTTAACTTATATGTACTTCCATTATACATGCATACATATTGGTATGGGGAGGGATAAGGGAAGGGTCTACTTTGTAATTCTAAATCTATTACAGAAATTAATTACAACTGTAATTACATTCAGGCATTTAAGTGTTAGTACAATGTAAAAACATGCATGTATGTACACTGTTTTTTTTGTGTATCAATTGATTAAATGTCAGTGCAGTTAAAGACACAATACTGTATATAATGCCATCAAATAATATTTTAAATATTCTATATATCACCTAGCTGTGATAGATATGAAAGAAACAGAGAAAACGTCTATTTCCGTTTCAGATATATGTATATAGTATATATATTTGGTAACACTTCAGTCCAGTTCTCACTAGTTGTTTATTAGCATGCATATTACTAGGATATTTATTAGCTGTTTATTAGTACTTATAAATCACATAATGTATGAATTCCTTACATATTCTACATCCATTAATCATATCCAATTCCTAAACTTAACAACTACCTTACTAACTATTAATAAGCAGTCATGAGTTTATTGTGGCAAAAGTCATTGTTTATAGTTAGTTAATAGTGAGAATTGGACCTAAAACGTGACAGAATATATATATATATATATATATATATATATATATATATATATATATATATATACAGTCGTGCTCAGACTTAATGGTACCCATGTTAATTATGATAAAAAATGGCTGTAAAAAATAAATCTGCATCATTTATCCTTTTGATCTTTCATTCAAAATATTGCCAAAATTCTAAACTTTCATTGAAGTAAAAGAATAGAAAGTGGGGGGGAAATCACATTATGAAATAAATGTTTATCTCCAAAACACGTTGGCCACAATTATTGGTACCCTTTTATTAAATACTTTTTGCAATCTCCTTTTGCCAAGATAACAGCTCTGAGTTTTATCCTATGATGCCTGATGAGTTCGGAGAACACCTGACAAGAGATCAGAGACCATTCTTACAGAATCTCTCCAGATCCTTCAGATTCCCAGATCCATGTTGGTGCTTCTTCTCTTCAGTTCACTCCACTCATCAGGTCTGGGACGGTCATGGCAGAAGCTTCATTTTGTGCTACTTAACACATTTTTGTGTTGATTTTGATGTTTGTTTTGGATCGTTGTCCTGATGGAAGATCCAACCACGGCCCATTATAAGATTTCTAGCAGAGGCTGTCAGGTTTAGATTTTTTATCTGTTGGTATTTGATAGAATCCACGATGCCATGCATGTATCTGAACAAGAAGTCCAGGACCTCCAGCAGAAAAATATGACCACAACATTAAAGATGGTATATTAAATTGTACACATGGGGTACTTTTTATCCTTGTGTGCACCAAACCCATCTTGCATGTTTGCTGCCAAAAAGCTATTTTTTAGTTTCATCTGACCACAGAACCCTGTGCTGTTTGAAGGTCCAGTCATGTCTGACAACTGAATTTGCTGGGGTTTGTTTTTGGATGGATTTTTCTTGAAAACCTCCCAAACAACATGTGGTGATGTAGGGGTTGTTTAAAAAAATTTTTAATAGGGTTTCTGAACCCAAGACTCAACTAATCTCTGCAATTCTCCATCTGTGATCTTTGGAGAGTCTTTGGCCACTCAAACTTTCCGCCTCACCATGCATTAAGACAATATAGACACACGTCCACTTCCTGGGAGATTTGTAACATCTTTAGTTGATTGGAAGTGCTTAATTATTGCCCTGATGATCAAAATGGGGATTTTCAATGCTTTAGCTATTTTCTTACAGCCACTTTCTATTTTGTGACGCTCAACAATCTTTTGATGCACATCAGAAATATATTCTTTGGTTTTACTCATTGTAATGGATGATTAAGGGAATTTGGCCTTTGTGTTTCCTCATATTTAAACTCCTGTAAAACAAGAAGTCATGGCTGGACAATTTCATGTTCCTAGTCACCCTGGTGTGCAAAAAAAAGGTAAAAATGAATGGGAATATACTTCAGAGATATTTTACTTGTAAACAATTCTAGGGGTACCAATAATTGTGGCAAACTTGTTTTGGAGAAAAACATTTATTTCATAATGTGATTTCCCCTCCACTTTCAACTATTTTACTTTAATGAAAGGTAAAATTTTTGCCAATTTTTTGAATGAAATATCAAAAGGATAAACGATGCATAATTATTTTTTACAGCCATTTTTCATCATATTTACCAGGGGTACCAGTAATTCTGAGCACGACTGTATATATATAATTTTTTTTTTTTAAATGTGCAAAAAAATTGTTAGATACAGGGTTTGTGTTTAGAAATGGTTTCATTTAGAAAACAAAAATATCAGAACTGAATGATTTTCAGTGATTTTTCAAGTGTAATGACTCGTTTTTTTCATATGACAGTGTGTAATCATAACCTCAGTCATTTATGTGTACAATACAATACAATACAATGAATGCACAATGAAAAACTTTCTTGAATGCTTCTCCACAGACTATAGACAAGACAGAATGCAATAGACCTCACTGTTATGTACACACACACACACACACACACACACACACACACACACAAAATACAGAAATTACAATAAATTGCTAGATAATAAGACAAAAGTTACAAAAGTGACGTTATCAGGTATCCAGTATTTTTATTGAATATCAATGTGTATTGAACAGTCATATGGCATTGGGGTAGAAATTATTCCTGAATCTCATAGTGCGTGTTTGAAAAGTCCTAAAATATGAATTGTTTTTTGTTCTTTGTTGTTTTACATTTGTTATTGAAATGATCCCTGCTGGCAACTAAATTACTGAAATCATCTTACAATTTTCATCCCTAAAATAAAGAAATATTATTGCAGCCCAGTGGTGTTACAAAATCTACAAACAGGGTCACGCTAACCCAGCCAAACCATGACCCCTTGATCCAAACAATGGTAGATGGCATTATTATTTCATTAATTATTTTCCAATTTTGTTTGGTGGCAGTGATTACATGCTTCACTCTTAAAATGTACGTCCTGGTTCTTGGTTTAAGGCTTTGTTCTTGACTCCAACTCTGACAAGCAGAGTTGATTAAACTGCTATGCGTAATTGTAAAGTACAAAAAAATGGTCTAAACCAGATTTGACCAAAGTACAGCACTCTTGATGAAGTACTCTTAGTAGATCACCTGGAGCATGTCCGCCGAGATGATCTAAGAGGGAGAAGTTGAATATGGCTTTGTTCATCAAAAATGTAGATAAAGGAGGAAAAGAAATATCTCTAGCTGTTGAAAAGACGTACATATGCTTCTATATGTTGGTGGAATGCAAATGACGGCCAGTGTTCTGGGCTGGGATCAGGCGGGGCTGATATGCTGAGTGTGGGAATGAGAGGCTAATGGTGACTTATTACCTGTGTTGACAATGTGCAGGCTTGTGCCGTGTCATTTGAGCCATTTATTCTCCGCGCTATAAAAACAAAGAGATGACGAATAAATATGCAGAGGGGGCTCATTGTTTTCCGCTTGTTCGGTTGCCAAAACTTTTTACTGACCTTTCGAGCACAGGTCCCAAACCAGCGCTAAACCGTCTGTCACTCGGCGCACACGCGCTTACACAAGTCGCCCTTTTGACCTCAGCATCATGTTTTTCTCTCTTTCAAGCTCCAGGAGCCAGGCGACAGTCGTAATCGAGCATAGCAGGCATTCCGTGCAGTGCGCCTCTTCATCCTCGTACGGTCATTTGTTTCCCTCTTTTGTACAGTCTCTTTCGATTCGCCTTCACTTGAGGATTACAGTGCGTTGCAGTCAGGCCCTTACAATGCGCAGGACTCCAACGGGTTATTAATGCGGCGGTTTACTGATGGCCCTTCAGCTTCAGGAACGGGCCTGCGCTTCCTCACGTGTAATTGGATCCAGCTCCGTGCACCCTGTCATAAGGGCAGGCCGAGGAATAACCCCGGCATCAGGAGAGATAAGGATCGCACGCGCTTCCACATATACGGCCCCAAATCAGCAATCACATTTAGCATCACTCTATCAGTCAAATCTCCTTTTCTCCATCGGTGTGCTGTTCTTTCTGTCTCCTTTGGTGACAGAGTAGTCTTTCTAAGAATTGCTTGGTGGGCGCTGTGGTCAATAGAGTTGCTTTGCATCATCAGTTTGGAGTCTACATTTATTCGTTTAGCAGATGCTTTTATCCGAAGGGACTTGTAAATAAGTATACTAGCCTACAACAAAAGCGATTTATCATACGGAGACTAATGTGAGAAGTGAGAAAATGACAAAGAATGAGCTTGTACAGAAATGTAAGTGAACTTTACTCTGGATAGGATTCTATAGCCTATGCACTGCTGTTCAAAAGTTTGAGGCCAACTTTTTTTTCTTTTTTTTAAGAAATCATACTTTATTCTGCATTAAGCTGAACAAAAGTGAAGATATTTACATTGTTACAAAAAATATATATTTAAAATGGATCCTGTTCTTATTCACTAAAGATGATCTACAGGTCCTTCTCAAAAAATTTGCATATTGTGATAAAGTTCATTATTTTCCATAATGTAATGATAAAAATTAAACTTTCATATATTTTAGATTCATTGCACACCAACTGAAGTATTTCAGGTCTTTTATTGTTTTAATACTGATGATTTTGGCATACAGCTCATGAAAACCCCAAATTCCTGTCTCAAAAAATTTGCATATTTCTTCCGACCAATAAAAGAAGTGTTTTTAATACAAAAAAAAGGTCAACCTTCAAATAATTATGTTCAGTTATGCACTCAATACTTGGTCGGGAATCCTTTTGCAGAAATGACTGCTTCAATGCGTCGTGGCATGGAGGCAATCAGCCTGTGGCACTGCTGAGGTGTTATGGAGGCCCAGGATGCTTCGATAGCGGCCTTAAGCTCATCCAGAGTGTTGGGTCTTGCATCTCTCAACTTTCTCTTCACAATATCCCACAGATTCTCTATGGGGTTCAGGTCAGGAGAGTTGGCAGGCCAATTGAGCACAGTAATACCATGGTCAGTAAACCATTTACCAGTGGTTTTGGCACTGTGAGCAGGTGCCAGGTCGTGCTGAAAAATGAAATCTTCATCTCCATAAAGCTTTTCTGCAGATGGAAGCATGAAGTGCTCCAAAATCTCCTGTTAGCTAGCTGCATTGACCCTGCCCTTGATAAAACACAGTAGACCAACACCAGCAGCTGACATGGCACCCCAGACCATCACTGACTGTGGGTACTTGACACTGGACTTCAGGCATTTTGGCATTTCCTTCTCCCCAGTCTTCCTCCAGACTCTGGCACTTTGATTTCCGAATGACATGCAAAATTTGCTTTCATCATAAAAAAAGTACTTTGGACCACTGAGCAACAGTCCAGTGCTGCTTCTCTGTAGCCCGGGTCAGGTGCTTCTGCCGCTGTTTCTGGTTCAAAAGTGGCTTGACCTGGGGAATGCGGCACCTGTAGCCCATTTCCTGCACACGCCTGTGCACGGTGTCTCTGGATGTTTCTACTCCAGACTCAGTCCACTGCTTCGCAGGTCCCCCAAGGTCTGGAATCGGTCCTTCTCCACAATCTTCCTCAGGGTCCGGTCACCTCTTCTCGTTTTGCAGCGGTTTTTTGCCACACTTTTTTCTTCCCACAGGCTTCCCACTGAGGTGCCTTGATACAACACTCTGGGAACAGCCTATTTGTTCAGAAATGTCTTTCTGTGTCTTACCCTCCTGCTTGAGGGTGTCAATGATGGCCTTCTGGACAGCAGTCAGGTCGGCAGTCTTACCCATGATTGCGGTTTTGAGTAATGAAACAGGCTGGGAGTTTTTAAAAGCCTCAGGAATCGTTTGCAGGTGTTTAGATTTAATTAGCTGATTCAGATGATTAGGTTAATAGCTCGTTTAGAGAACCTTTTCATGATATGCTAATTTTTTTAGATAGGAATTTGGGGTTTTCATGAGCTGTATGCCAAAATCATCAGTATTAAAACAATAAAAGACCTGACATATTTCAGTTGGTGTGCAATCAATCTAAAATATATGAAAGTTTAATTTTTATCATTACATTATGGAAAATAATGAACTTTATCACAATATGCTATTTTTTTGAGAAGGACCTGTATAATGGTTTGCACACAAAACAATTAAGCAGCACAACTGGTTTCAACATTGGTGATAATGTTTTTTGAGCACCAAATCAGCCTATTTATTTCTGAAGGTGACACTGAAGACTGGAGTAATGATGCTGAAAATTCTATGTTTTCCTCACCTGTTTAGTTGTTATAGTTACTTATTTGTTCATTGATTAGTCCCACCTGTTCCTTGTTTTCTCCCTCACTTGCCCTGTGTATTTATACTGCTAGTTTGTTTCCGTTCTTTGTGTGTTCTCGTCACGCATAGTTTGGTGTTGTTGTTCTCCAGTGTTTTTCCTGTGTTCCAGAGTGTTCTTTTTCTTCACTCAGGGTAAATTTACTACACATTGATGAACTAAAAATACGAAAAGTTTTTCCTTTGTATTTTTTACATACAGGCGACAATGTTGTCAAAACGATCCACAAAAACGACTAAAATGCTGCATTATGCATGCAGTCGACATTTGCATGACATCACTATTTTCACAAAATTGCTTTTTTGTAGTTTACACAGAGATGATAATGGTATCGTATTCAGAAACTTGCACTTTAAAACCCGTTTTCAAAGTTTGTATTTTCATGTCCCCAAAATGCCATTGTCATGTAAATTTATAAGAAGTTTTCCATTTTCAGTTGAAAACTGAATAAACAATATACCGCCTCATCTCAACTCTTCTTTCCTTCCTAGTCAAACTGAAAATATCAAATATTTTATTATAAATTTGTAAAAAACAATACTAATATGACGCATTAAAGCATATGCCTTAATATTATTATACATTTATTTTTTAAGATCATAAGAAACAAATTCACTGTCTCCAATATTTTGACTAGTAATGCAAATTGTTTTGATGCATACAAAATCATTGCTCTAATGCATTCTCCTCCCTCTTAATGTAGCTCATTAGCGGAGTAAACAGCGAGGGTCCTGGGCCCCTTAACCAGCATATGTGTGTGTGTGGTGCATCTGAAAGGTCTGTCTCGTGGGGGGATTTACTCTCCGGGGCTCAGGTGTTAATGTAGTGTCAGAATAAACACGCAAATCCCCACTATCTTTTCACTTAGGAACAATTACAATTAGGAAGTCAGTTGTTAGCTGGCTAATACACCAGAACCATTGTCTCCCTATTTAGGATGAATTGGCTCATGCTAATTGCTTCATCTCATTATGCATGGAGGGCTTTGTAACTGCGATTTAGAATGGGAGCGTCCCCAGCACTCTGTTAACACTGTGTATTTTGTTTGGGAACATCCTGGATGTAAAACAAGAAGAAATGCATTTACACGGCTATTAATTGCTTGTATATGTTTACATTTTAGCTTTAGCTTTATTAACAGCTGGATCAACAAAAAGATTGTATAAAACCTGATGATCATGCTCTCCGGCATGATTTAAGATGGAAGCAAAACATCTGGCCATCTATCCTTATTTTGCAACAAAGAATTAAGTTATTTTCTGTGAATGTGTGAGATTTCCGATTTATTAGCTGCTAAACAAGAAGACTCTTTGCGCTACAAACCAGTGTGTTTGATTACAATAATCAATTAAAAGGTTACTCTTTATTTTAAGGTGATTGTAGTTACATTGTACTTACGCACTGAATAATATTAATTAACTACAAATATAGAGTTTGGGTTTGGTTTAGGGTTAGTTACTTGTAATTATGCATAATTTACTGTTATTACTATAGTAAGTATATGTAGTAACGTGTAACTACATCACCTAAAAAATAAGTTAATAATATGATAAAAATAATATGATAACAAATACCAGTTTGCAAAATCAAGTAGCATAAATGACTGTTTTTGTACTTCTAAAATAACCGGAAGTGGATGAACCTGGAAGCCAACCACATACGAGTTACAAATTGCGATAATGCTTATAAAAATAAGGCGGATGCTAAGAGTTACATGATCAATTTGCTTATTCAATTAGAAATGTTGGAGATTGTTCAATAATCATAAAAATAATGTTTCTTTGTTGTAAAACTTTCTCTTTATTTCCAGGTGAAAATTCCATTTTTAAATTCCAGATTTTCAATACGTTCTCAGACTTTTGGACCCCGCAGTGTACGTGTACATACAGCCAAAATAAGGAAAATGCACAAGGGGGGGTAATGCATTGAGACAGCTATATTTCTTCATCAGCTTGAACATAATTTAGCCATCATAGAATTCCCCATTAATCTGCACCAAGGACGTATTTTGCAAACACATTAGAACAACAATGCAGGCAGGCATACATGTAATCTCTCATTTTATGATTCTTAAATGCTGAACAGAAATGGAATATGAATATTTCTGAAAGCAAATCCCCAAAGAGCCCAGGTTATAATGTCCGCAGTTAGCAGTAATGAGAGCAGGATGAAAGCCATGATCAGATGGTAATTACTTGACACAGCTCCTCTGATGAGCCACTGGGTATGTTTGATTTGTCATCATCACCTGTCGTCAGCTCAGACAAGCCTGCCTCCCTTCTCTTCTCACTCCTGGCCACGCACCCATTTTCTCCTCTCATGAACCACAAAAGCAATCTGGGGAATATTGAAATGAAGTCTGAGCATGGGGCTTTGGGAACAGCATGACATCTTGGGCTGCCGAGATGCAGAAATAATTAACCGAATCATTTGGGTCCCAGGGCCTATTTCCATTTGCAATAACAGTGTTTTAGTCTTGAGTGGTGTCTGTAAATTGCCCCCACTGTTTGCAGAGGAGAGTAATGAGAGTTTAGTCTAACGGTCATGTTCCCCTCGTTTAGCTCGAATGAGAAATGTCATCCGTCTGAAAAGCAATAAGGGGTCCGTCAGAATGGCATGTGCCAGTCCAAAAAGCAATGATTGAAGGAATACAGGAAAGTGTGGAATTGACTTTCCTGACACATTTTAGCCTGGTTAAATTGCAATATCGTAAAAAAACAACAAATTATTAGCTATTCATCTGCGTGATAATAAGCGTCAACGTTTTATCCCTCTGGTGTCACTTCGGTCATAATTGTATGTTTTGATTTGTATTTTACTTCAGAACTGGTATGACACTTGTATGGAAACACACAAACATGTATGTAAAAGAACTGAATCAAATGTGTGTGTGTGTATATATACAGTATATATATATATATATATATATATATATATATATATATATATATATACACACACACATTTAAGCACTCAGCAATGAAGGGGTTATATGAAAAATAAAGAAATAGGAAAAAAATGTATGGATGTATTGTATTGTAAAAACTGGAAACAAATGGAGATATGGCATCATACATACATCTATATATCTATATATATATATATATATATATATATAGATAGATATTAATATATATTAATATATGCATAGATATGACATCATACCATAAAATATCCTCAAAATATTAAATAAAAACTTAATAAATGATGAGCACATTAAGCTATGTGGTTATTGTGAACAAATTAAAAGTTAAAATTGTATTTTTCAAAAAAAAACAACAACAATATTGGCCTGGTCTCTGTGATAGACACCTGTTATTCTCGACTTGAACCATCTGAGTTTTTACCCTTCATATCTGTTGTTATGGACACAGATTATATATTTTTTTTCATGGCGCACGCGGTTGTGTTCAGTGAAGTGGTTCAGCCTTTAATGCCTAACTTTTCTGTGGGTTTGTGGTGAGCCGTGTTCCCTTTCATCTGAAGGTAATTACCCTTATAAGCTGAACCTCCACAAATGCAGTGTTTGTTGAGATGTGATACTAAGCAGTCGTGTGTTCCAGCCTTGTCTTCACACGAGGCCCTGAAAAGATGGACAAGTCCACCCAGTCGAACGACAACTTTCGCTTTTCTCCCAGGAGTGCTTTGGACTCGCCCTTTTCCGAGTTTCTCCCACCCACATTATTTCTGGGTAAATGCTTGCAGATTGTTTCGCTACAAAATGGAGGTTTCTAATTAAATAATATAGCCATTTTTTTAATATTCGTGGATAAGATAACGGAGAGTAGTGGCTCTGACACATTTAAGATTGCTGTAAAAATCAGCAATAACAAGGAACAACTATGCTCAGTGTAGTTACTGTTCTAGGGAGAGCTGGTTATTTATTCCAGATGGCGAGAGGTGAGAAGACCAGAGTGGAAGATTTGTTTTCGTTGAACATAAGACTGTTTGATCCTTCCTGTCCGAGGGAGCAACCGATGTCACAGGTAGGCTGGGTATTAAAAATTAGGGTTTTCTGTACAGAAATATACATTATATAGCCTACCTTATTTTTCACTTTTGATGTATTACCGTTTAGATATTATAGGAACAGGTCACCCAAAAATCTAAAATTTACCAATTGTCATTGGCACATCTCCAACAAATCATATTTTCCCACCTCAGGCATTAAAGACCTTTTATTATTTTCAGGAGGTTTTTCTTTTCTTGATTTAAACACCTTTTATTCTCAACCCCTTAATGGACTAAATGAAATTGGTTTAAAAAGGATTTTACACAAAATATCTACCTATTGCTCGTGTCGCTCAAACAATTTAATAACAAATGTAACATTTATGATAATTTGCACATTTTTATAGGACTGAAGTTAAAAATAGACAAATTGTGTCTGTGGTCTCTTTATTTTTGCAAAAATGTTTTCGATTTAGATGTTTAGCTAAAACCACAATTTTTTGTGTGTTGGTCCTTAACATGTCAGGTGGTAATCTGCAAGAAATGCCTTATTTTTTCCCCCAAAAAATATTAATGTGACAAGGTTGAGAATAGTGTGATGGGGTTGAAGACTGTAACAGGTTTGAAGGGAGACATTGCCTTCAATTTTTTTTTTTTTTTTTTTTATATTTTATCTTTCTCATGTTCTCTGGTTCAGCATATCTGCATCCACAATACAGTCTTTCTGCTGCTGATGTGGCTGCCATTTCTGACATAGGATGCTTGTCAGTGTTTAAGTGGACTCATTACAAATATTCTATTTATGAGTTGTCATGATTTTGGTAAGAAAATCTTTACTGAAACCATGACTATTTTATACATTTTGTTTTATTAAAATAATTAATTAATCAAGTAAAAAAAAAAAAACCCTGTCACAAGTTTTCAACCCTGAAACAACGAGAAATACATATACAGGGTTGATGGGGTTGAGTTTTTGTTTTTTAATTTTTTGCTCAAAATGGCCACTGATCCTGGTGTGGTGTAGGAGAGTAGACCATATATGGCAGCAGTGAAATAAGTACATTGTAAATACTTAGGGATTAAAATATAATTTTGAATAATAATAATTTTCCATCTTAATTTTATGTGATGGGGTTAAGTTGCTGCCTCAAAAATATGCATAAAAAGTAGGATACTACTTCTCATCTTCTGCACCACTGTTAAAGAGACCTGAATGATGTAATTTCTGGTAAATGATGTCACATATGGGTGGATTATAAATTATTATGGGGAGAATCAATACAATATTAGCAAAAATTATACTTTGAATGCACATTTTTAAAAAAATATTTTCTAAGTACAAATTCAGTGAAGTGCCAAAAGACACTATTTTATGATAAAAAAAAATATTTAAATGCAATATATTTTTTTATTCATTATAATGGACATACCAAAGTATTGTGAAAAGCTTTTAACATTTAATTTTGGTGAACCACCACTTTAAAAAGTCTGGGGGACTTAAATATTACCGAATGCCAGGAATGACCCAGGCCACATACACACAGGAGTGACAACCACATTTAAAGTATCAAGTATTTATTGTTGTTTATATGTATATGTGGCGTTTTTAATATGCTTTAAGACAAACCATGTGCAAATTCTTAAGTCAACACCATTGAAGAGTATTTTCTCCTTTAAACTGCAGTGATAAAACCTGCTCCACTGACCATACGCTGTTCACTCCACTGGACACCTCGAATCACTTACTTCTCACTCTCAACCACAACATGGCTCAGGATGCAATACACACTCCTCCACAAGTCACCTTTCGGCATAACCAATGCTCACTCTCACCCTTCCACCTATCCTCTTTGATCCCATCCACACTTCCTCCCCCTAATCAGCTCTCATCACTAGATACTAATAGTGCAACTGACACTTTTTTTCTCCACTCTAACATCTTGTTTAGACAACTTCTGCCCCCTTGCATCCAGGCCAGCCTGCGCCACCCCCTCTGCCCCCTGGCTCTCTGATGTTTTCTGCGAGCATCGCTCTAAACTCAGGGCTGCAGAGAGGAAGTGGCGCAAATCAAATCCACGGAGGGGTGAGGTGTCTACTTCGCCATGTCTAGCTACTGGGGTGGCTCAAGGCTCGGTGCTTGGTCCACTTCTCTTCTCCATCTACATGTCGTCACTAGGGTCTTACATTTAGTAACACTGTTTTTCCAATCACTGCTATGCTGATGACACATTTCTACCTCTCATTCCAACCAGACGATCTGACGGTAGTCAGACGGCCTGTGAGGGGCGATGGGGGTATGTGGCTAACAGGACGGCCGAGGGACGTGAGAGAACGGCGCGAGGCCGGTGGTGCGATTGCTAATGAGCAACACCTGTGAAGCACACCGGTCTCGCATCTCTCACGGAGGAGCGGAAGCATAAAGGAGGAGCGACGACGTTGATGATCGAGAGAGGAACAGGCCTGTATTTTAGTTGTGTTTTATTTTTGTATCTGTATTTTACTTTAGCCAGCAGTCGTCCGCGAGGGGCTGCTGGCAGTTATATTATTTTCGGTAGCCAGCAGTCGTCCGCGAGGGGCTGCTGGCGGTATTCTCGTTTGTTTGTTTTATTTTAAATAAACTATATTTTGATTGTTCGCCGGTTCCCGCCTCCTTCTTCCCTGAACATTGCTACAGTGGTCTTTAACCGCAAGTCGCACCTCTCCTCATAAAATTGCACTGGTTGCCAATTGCCCTTCGCATCAAATTCAAGGCACTGATGTTTGCCTACAGAACAACCACTGGCTCTGCATCCCTATATCTTAACTCTTTACTTCAGACCTAGAGCCTTGTGTTCTGCAAGTGAACAGTACCTTGTGGTACCATCCCAAAGAGGCACAAAATCACTTTCACGGACCTTTACCTTGACTGTTACAAGCTGGTGGAATGACCTGGCTATCTCAACCCGAGCTGTTGAGTCTTTAGCCATCTTCAAGAATCTACTAAAGACGCATCTCTTTCGAAAGTAAGCTTTTAAACGCTATTTGAGCATAAAAAACAACATTTGCGGGACAGTTCATGTCATATTTCGTTGCTGGGGTGAAATTTGTTATTTAATTTTGAGTTCAGGATTACCCATTCAAATTGGTAGGACTTGCTGCCTGGAGGTATTGCAAATATGTCCGTTGAGTGAACTGGCTTTTTAAAATATAAATGTATTGTTTTTTACTTCTACTTTTCATAACATGGTAGCCCAGGTGCGTTTTCTTATAATTATTATTATAGTTATATTATTGACAGACGAGGCTGACTGACTGCAAAGGTCAGAGATTCAAATGACGTAACGTCCTTTACATCCGTCCAAAATGCGGTCCAAAACAAGGAGAAGCTGCGTCCGAAAATAAAGTGTATCAAATAAATGACTTTGAACAATTTTTTTAATTAAATTTCTAGTGAGAAATTAGTATTGTAATAATGAAATATTTGCTTAGTTATCACTATAGTTTTCTTTATTTATATCATTAGACCGTTATGCTGCCTCAGAAGTTTGTCTGAGTAAGATGTTGAATGGCCCCCTCCCTAATAATATACTGTATAGGCCCATTAGGCCGTATCAGTTTAGTTCTGCTGATTTGTGTTGGTGATTGGAAAGATATACCATGATACTGACTGATAACTGTAAGTGTATCACCAAAATGTTCAAAGATATCGTGAAATTGTTTCTGTTGTAGCCTACAGTGCATAAAAAAAAAATGTGTTAGAAATATGTTAAGAACTGATGTACAAATCTCAATCCCGCCCAGGATTTCATGTGAGCCCACATAGTGTGATTAGACAGTCTAGTCTTCAAACACTAGTTATTCAGTTCTCTTTTTTCTCTTAGCCATGAGTAACTCGATACAAATCCGGGATCTTGATTTTGCAGAGAGTCCTGTGAACACACCGCCATCAGGCATGTAATTAAATGGGATGAATTCAAATAATTGTTGTATGCTTCAAGAATTAAACCACTGCAATTTATGTGTCCATTTGAATTAGGAATTGATAACGTCACATATTTTGTTTGGCGTATCATGTTTACGCCACAAATTGTGACTCGCCGCAAGACTGACAAGAGCGTGAGGAGCCCGATGACTGGCGTGCCAGGCGGGAAATCTGGGAAAATTACTTCCATTGGAAACTCATGAGTAGCCATATTATCTGCACTCCAACAGAGAAGGTAAAAACTCCTCTCTTTTTCTAGTACCATCAGCGTGGTGGATTTTTTTTTTCTTTTCTTTTTTGTGGCAATCAAATTATTAATGGACAAAAACCCATTTAGGCTTGTTTTCATTGCCGAACTTGATTTTGCACATGCCAATTCATCATTGATGGAGCCTGAAAAGGAGTATCTCAATCATGCACGCCTGAAGTGACATCGATATCTGTAAGATAAGCCGCAATATTCTGCCCATTCCCTAAAAAGAAACCACAGCTCAGTATGTATAGATGCTGTGATTGCTAATACAATGCAGCTGTGACCATGAAATCAGGACTTAGTGTAATGAGCTACTTTGAAGTAGAGACTTGATACTAAAATCTGCTACAAAATAAGGGGGAACTTGTGCTACTTGATGATAATCTGATATCCAAGCCCTTCATCTATATATTTTTCCTTTTAAGAAGGCCAGATTTTCACCAAGAGGCAACCTGGGATAGATTTGGACTGTCTATTTTCTGTCTAGGCAGACATACACAGTGAAATTCCTGCCGGGTGAACTTAACACAACACATGTATTATTTAAGAAAAGAAAAATAAGCCAATATATAAAATTACAGTATTATTAGAGCACATATTCTCTTACTGTATGTAAAGTTCTCCATGCAGGCATGTCTGAGGACAGGGCTTGAATTGATTTTCTATGCTCGCAAATTCGCAATGCATGAGAACGTTAGGCTGGTATGTAGCTTAAATAAACCAACAGGCCGACAATTAGCCAGATCTGTCATGGGGAGAATATAATCGATGTGCTTTGCGGATGATGGAATCAGAAGAACTGTGACATGTATGTCAGAATTTTTATGCTTAAATGTGTTTTGCTAAATGTAACGTCTGTCACTCTGCATATATGTCAAAATGGTTTTAAAGCAATATTCTAGTTTTAGTACAAGTTAAAGACCCCCTGAAATCAAAATGTACTTTTTTTAGCTTTTAGTAGGCTATATGTTAGACTTAAGGTTATGAATAAGCTGGTGTGTTCCAAAACAATAACAAAATTTGCATTTAGGAGATATACGTATTCAAAAATTATAGTCTCTCACTTCCGCTAAAATGGATCACGGATTTTCATGACATCACCACGGTCGGACTTCAGCTTTTCATCACATCTTATGTCCAATCAAATGCTCTCTAGAATCTAAAGTGTCCCGCTCCCTATGTCATAAATATCACCTGGCCAAAGCGATCGTTGAGGGAGCAATATGGGTTGGAGATGCGTTCGGTTGCTCAAACGCTCGAGTTTTATTCAGTTTTCCAACTGTACGTTGGTTACGAATGAAATGGCTAGAATTTATTCACACCTCTAGGCCTACTATTGAATCCAACGTATCATCAGCGCTTGGATTCGCTTCCATGGTGCTGTCAAGTACGACTTGCAGTCTGTGAGGTAAACTAAACGAAAGTGGCTATTTGAAAAGGAGTAGAAGCCATTCAATATGTCTCGCCTTAGCTTCCTGTTTCAGTGGAACAGCATCATACAAAGCTGCGCGTTCCAAGCCACTTCAGTTGGCCTTTAAGCTCAGCGAACAGTACTTATGGCATAATGTTGATTACAGCAAATATCAATTACCACTTGTCCTTCGTTTTCTTAAAAAAAGAAAGAAAGAAAATCTCGGTGACTCAGACTGTGAGGGCAGTGGAAGGGAATTGGGCCAATCCGTTAATGTTAAAATACTCACTGTTTCAATAGTATGGACATAAGATGTAAACACTAAAATGACCACACAAACAACTTAATATAGTTAATGTACAGCTCAAATAAAATACATGTTTTAATAGAGCAATAAAATGCTTTTATAAGATTTTGTAATTTTGCTTGTAATCATCCAAAATTGGTCCCCATTCACTTTCATTGTAAGTACCCAACTGTAACCTCCCTTTCTGCTTCAAAATCATTTTTGGTTTAACAACATAATGCCATAAATGCTGAAATTGAACTTAACTTGGACTGAACCTGGAATATTTCTTAAGATCTACTTGGCCATCAGGAGTAATTTACTAACTGGCGCTTTTCAGAATAAACTGGAGGGCTGATTCAGACAAAGTAATCCCTCTAAACTAGCAATTGGTTGTTTATACAATTATCCTAAAAGCCATCAAAGCTGATTTAAACGGCTCTTGCCTCTCAGATAACATTTGAGTTAAGACCGCAACAGCTGATGATGATACACAAACAACCCTGTTAGGCCCCACCACAACAAACTCACCATGTCAACTGCTTAATGCCTGTTGGAACAGTGGGGAATAGTTTTGGGAACCCTAATTAAGTGGTTTCATATGTAAGGCCCTTTCAGACTAGGCCTCTTTTTCCCATAGCGCTGCACAAGAGCATTTAAGGTTTGCTGAGTGTTGTGAGGTTGAATCATCTATTTTCTGGTATATGTTACCGCAGTGTCCTGATTTAATGAAGCTATGATATATTTATGGCTTGCCAAATCCTACCCTAATCCTACCCTTGATAATAAGCGGAGTATATTAAGCTCAGTGACTGTTTTGTTAAACATGCTTCATAGGGTCGGCTAGGACCCGTGGGCCACTGCTCTGTGTACACTACTGGGTAACCTAATTTTCACTTGGAGTGTAATGTATACCTATAAATAGCAGGGGAGCTGATTCTCTGGGTCAACTCTGAGGTTCCCCAGTGATGTGTATAGCTCGGTGAGTAACTTTTTTTTGAGCGTCATGAAGTGGGCATCCATTTAGGCACACCTGAGAGGGTACTTGTGAGTTTTTAATGAGGTGTTTCTGGACCAGGTTCTCAGTTTAAATTACACCGCTAAGATGTGAGGAATGCCAATGCAAAAGTGTATTATTAGTATGAAAACTCATAGTAAAAGAAATGAATAAAGGTGATTGTTTTAAATGTAAACGCAAGCTGATTTTGCTTTTTTGTAATGGAAATAAAGTCTCTCATAACTGAGACTACGATTACGATTTCATATTTCACAATTGCAACTTTATTTCTCGTAATGTATACGGCTATATCTCAGACTTTAAATCTGACAGTTGTGATTTAATGTCTCAAAATTGCAATTATTTCTCACAATTGCGACTTCTCATAATTGCAACTTTATATCTCACAGTTGTGACTTTATCTCTCAGAATTGCATCCATCTATATAATTGTGAATTTATATTTCGCAATGTATCTTTTTTATATCTCAGAATCACTTCATTTCTTGAACTTTAATCTTTATCTCACAATAACCAGTTTTATTTTTTACTCAGAGGTGGAAACAGGCTTATATTTTACCAATGAAAAGTTGTTTTTCATTACCGTGTCTGAATTTGAATGAGTATCCTTATTTTTGGGACCCAGGTCACTGCCTATAAATGTGTGTCTTTCGACTCTTAAAAATCACTTACGATTACACGTTTTTCCACGAGGTGAGCCTTTCACACCTGGCCGGGAAGTGTGATCCGAGCTGCAGTCATGTTGGGAGGCACTCGGCGTGACAAAGAGCAGAGGCCGCCCTGCAAATTGTTGATGCCAACCCCAGCACACTGTTTATTTTCAGCATCTCACACAGGAATTTTAATTTATTTCTTCATTCTTTCATTCTTTTTCAAAGACTTTGACCGTTGTTTAAGGATACCTCGTTCCCCTGTGCACAGCCCTGAGCAATTACTGTGTCAAAAGACTTAAACAACTGCAGCAGAGTAAAAGGGAGCTTTACATTTTGACTGTATGTGTCGCTTCTCACTGCAGCTTGTGTGAATCCACCTCCCCGAAGCCCTTCAAATTGTTATAATCCCTGAAATAAAATCCTGATGTATTTTCATCACTGCTAGACGTTATGATAATATCAAACAAGACACTTTTGAATCCCAATCCCTCAAACGTGCAAGAAAGTCAACTGCAAATATTAGCGAACTCAAAGCAGGCTGTTTAAGGGTATGCTTGGATGTGAAATGCATTAGAAAATTGCTGTGAGTTTATGCGTTTTGTGTGATCCTTATAATCAAAACCTTAAAGCCAGCCCTTGGCTCTTGATTCGTCCATTTCTTCCCTTTCACAGCTGTGCGAGAATATCCTGTTGGCATTTTTGTGGAGCAATAGTCGTGGCTAAAAGATGGATTAGCATTCTTTTACCAGAAATGTGCCTCTTTTAGCTCATTATCTTTTGACAATTTTAGGAGATATGCCTTTAGAGTCTGTCTTTGTTTAAGCTATGAGCCTTCCTATAAGAGCCAGTCAGCTGGATGTATATGGCCAGTGTCAGGCATAATTAACTCTGACAGGGGCATTTAGTGGTTGTAATTCAAATCTAATTCAGAACATCTTAACCTTCAGTCTGTCAGAAGTTGAAATGTGCTGGAAAACCCACGGCCCCAATCATGGCCTTGTGTAGCGGTACAATGATGTGTCAACATCCATGCTTAGAGAAACAGCTTCCCTTGAGCACAGAAAACTCCCTTACAGTACACATGAAGGAAAACAAAGGCCTCAGATAGTCATGGCCGGGTTTGTGCGAATTGAGCTCGTAATTGGCTGACGCTGTTTAAAGTCACAAAAACTGAATAATGTAAATACAAGAAATCTGCTTCAGATTTTCCCATTCCCAGTGTGATTGGCTTTAACGTCTCATCGCCACATGCCGTCCGTTCTGTACTTGCTGCCGCACTCTTTTGAAGTAAAATCATAAGAGTGTCAGCGGGAATGAACTTAGCTTTGCCAAAAGGATGAAGATGAAGAAAGTGAAGATTATTGCATATAAAATTTAAATGACAAACACATAGAACAGCTTATGACTAATATATTAAATATTAACATGCCATTTGGATTTGGAATAAAGCACAAATTATCTGAGTGAAAAACAGGAATATTAAAGGCCCACTGAACTGCCTTGGTACGCGCAGCTTTGTATGATGCGTTGATGTAATTTCTAATGAAACAAGAAGCTAAGGCGGGACATATTGAATTGCTCCTCCCCTTTTTCAAATAGTCTAGTTTAGTTTAGTTTAGTTTACCTCACAGACTGCAAGTCGTACTTGACAGCACCATGGAAGCGAATCCAAGCGCTGATAAGTTGAATTCAATAGTAGAGGTGTAAATAAATTCTCGCCATTTCATTCGTAAACAACGTACAATTGGAAAACGGAATAAAACTCGAGCAACCGAACACACATCTCCAACCCATATTGCTCCCTGACGTGTCAGCGATCGCCTTGACCAGGTGATATTTATAGCATAGGGAGCGGGACACTTTAGATTCTAGAGAGCATTTGATTGGACAGATGATGTGATGAAAAGCTAAAGTCCACAGTGATGTCATAAAAATCCCTGATCCATTTTAGCGGAAGTGAGAGACTATAAGTTTTGAATGCTTCTGATCTCCTAAATACAAAATTTGTCATTGTTTCGGAACACACCCACTTATTCATAACCTTAAGGCTAACATATTCATACTAAAAGCTAAAAACCTTGCATTTTGATTTCAGGGGGCTTTAAGGTGAATTCATGCAAAAATTACTACTGTTTTTAAACAGGTTTCCCAAACTCTCCACCCACCTTCCATTGGATGTTGAACGCATGGCCCCGCCCCAAATGTACGCTATTTGTCGAGTCAGTGTTGCTTTGTCATGCTGAGTGTGATGCTTAAACAAGAGGTATGTATCTCAATACCAAATTTTCTTTTTGGAATATGTTTGTGACTCAATTACCTCAACAGGACGGGCACCAGCTTTGCCAGAGCGATCACTCATTTTAATAGGATAAATAATGTACCAGAGGACTTCTTGTAATGATCTTTACAGTAAAAACAGTGTGTGCACATTCAAAGAGAGGAAGGGAGCTGTCTGACAGTATTCATTGAGCTTAGCACATTTCACCCGCGTGCACGCTATTGCCCCGCCGCTCAATGACGGATGATTGATGATGCTAAGACCGGTGGCTTTTCTAACCCTGTTAAGTGCTCTGAAAACAAATTACACCTTTCATCCTGACAACATGTCAATTACTAGATTTGGTAATAGCTGTCGTTCTATCAAATATTTTGTGTGTCTGAATAATTCGTAGAAATTAAACTATTAATCATCCTGGAAAGACGTTGGTGAAAGATCACGCATTATGGCCGTCTGAGCATGTGACCCCGGCTACAATACACTTAGAGGTGTTTATGGCTTATTCTGTGAAATAGTTTTAATTGCCTAATTGCCACGTTGCTGCTGGTTGCAGGGTAGTGTGGCTTTGAATGATCAAAAGTAAAACCAAATGCTGTTTCTGGAGTTTGTTAGCAAAATCAATTACTATTTTCATTCTTCCGCCCCACCCAACAATTATTTTTGCAATAATAAAGCTAAGAGATTTCATTTTCTTTCTTTCTATTTATGTGGGTGTGTTTAGTCATAGAAGTAGGTGTAAAGCGGCAGCTTGTTTATGTCTGTAATGACCCCCCTCTGTGATCAGACTCGAGAGCAAAAAAGCCTTTGCAGATGGTGACATGCCGAAGCGTCAAAGCGCCTGTGCCCTCGGCAAGCCATAGACATTCACTTAGACCACTCAGACTTCTCTTTGTTATAAAGCAGGTCCAATAAAAATACAAAGGGATACTGTTTTTTGTATGAGTAATGCATTAACCTGCTCGGGAAAAAGTTCACGTTGAAAGTATGGGCTCGGACAGCAGAAGATTTATGGCGATGGCTGCTGAAATTATGCTTTTTTTCCCCCCATAGGCACTTTAATTATGTAATTATTAGCAGCTGGTTTTCATTTGTGGTGGGTTGTTAATTAGGGGTAGGGGTCTCCAGTTCAAGTGCTCTGACTCTTGCGATAAGTTGAGAATTGTCCGGGGGGGCTTCGAGGCCTGGGATGATTAGCCAAATCCGCAGCAAACTCATTTGTTATTCAGGCTTTACCCAGGAGCCTCCTGCCGGGTCCACGGAAAAGACCCGGGTGTACCGTTTCCTCTGAGTGGTACCTTCCTTATCAACTGCTCTCATCAGATACAATTGTCGGTGGATAAGATCCAGAGATATCACTGTTTGTTTTACCTATTAAGCCTAAAGGTGGAGTAATCAGATTGTGTTTGGCTCATGCTGCTGATAATCTAAATTAATCTCTCAATCTTGGGTTTGGAATGTCATCTAGCGGAACCGCAGGGGGGTGTGGGGCCTGGAGACGTCCCTTCCAGTGAGCCCTCTGCCTAATTATTGGATTGAGAGTCAAGTCAAGGGCAGTGTTCTTGAAGAGCTGCAGGTCTATTCAGTCGGCTGTCTGAAGGCGCAACATCGTCTGAGCAAACGCAGATATATGCTAGTAGAGTTGAGTGTGTGTGTGTGTGTGTGTGTGTGTGTGTGTGTGTGTGTGTGTGTGTGTGTGTGTGTGTGTGTGTGTGTGTGTGTGTGTGTGTGTGTGTGTGTGTGTGTGTGTGTGTGTGAATGTTATGTTTCCAAAAAATATATACAAGAACCACCAACTGCAATTCATTAATTCTTTTATACAACTTCAAGAAATAGTGTGCCAGTTAAAGCCACCAGGCTCCTCCATTGATGTTATGCCTCATATATTTCCTAAAACAAGTTTTTGATGTAGTAGGTCCCTACTTTGTGACTATGATAAACCAATGTATTGAAACTAGTACTGTACCAGATGTGTTAAAACATGTCACAGTTCACCCTTTGCTTCCGAATCTGGACCCTACTGTTTTAGATAATTATAGGCCCATTTCCAAAGACCCTAGATAAATAGTTCTTAAACAATTGCAGAGTTTCTTAGATGAAAATAAGATATTTGAGATCTTTCAATCAGCTTTTAGAAAACATAACTTGACAGAGACTGCACTTTTGAAGGTTTTAAATGATATCCTACTTACTGGGGACTGTGCTGTGCTTGTGCTCCTAGACTTGAGTGCTGCTTTTGACACAGTGGACTGACACATCACTGTCTTGGCATAAAAGGAAGTGCTCTTGAATGGTTTAAATCATACCTTTGTAAAAGAAGTTTTAAAGTTAATATGGTTGAACATTCATCTGAGGCAGCTCATCTATCATGTGGTGTCCCTCAGGGCTCCATCTTAGCACCTATTCTTTTTACATTATATAAGCTCCCATTGGGATCTATTTTTAGGAAGCATGGTCTGTCATTTCACTGCTACGCAGATGATACTCAAATCTATTTGCCATTAAAACAGAGTTTAGTTTACTGTTTAGTGATTCAAAAACATACAGCACAGCCAGTGTAGTTGGACTCCCAAACAAATGAATCTAATGAGCCGGTTCTTTTTAGTGAATCATAAACATGCAGTGCGACAAGTGAAGTTTGATTCATGAACAAATGACTCTTACGACTGAGACTTTGTTCATATGGCAATGTGTAGTTAAAAAAAAAGATGTAATTAAAGACTGCATTTTGTTATTCATATTTTATAAAAAAAAACATATATATATATATGAAATAAGTTGTTTGTTTAGTGTTTTTCTTTAAAGTATCGTTTTAATTTAAGCTTAAGCTGCAGTGCATTTTGTGCTGCCTCAAAAAAGACATGCCTCTAAAATGTTTATCTTCATTCTGAAACAGAATAGCATTTTTTTTTCGTAAAGTAAAAAAAAAAAAAATTACAGGAGCTGTTGAGGAATTCAAAACATTATTAACATAATTCTTTATGATGATTCCCATATGTATATAATCCCTTATATATATGCCAAGGGAACAGTGTTGTTAGAGAAGCCTAATAATATATTTGATACCCTCAAGGATGTGAGAACACATTTCTGCTGTCTGATAAATTATAATTTTTATTCCCTCGCTGCACTTTTGCAGCACAAACGTGTTATGTCTGTCAGCAATGATTATGAATTTAGTGCACTTATGGTCTTGTAGGAACAGTCAAAACATTTTATGTGTGTATAGCTAATTCAATGTAAAATGAATAGGGCCAAAGTGAATTACTTTTCGGTAAACACTTCTTCGATTTGTTTTCAAAGATCTATTTTGAACAAACTTCACAAATTCAGTGGAAAATTACCTCCAGGGGATTTGAGAGAAAACCCGTAGTGTAGCAGACAAATAGCCGTTGTGCAAACAGCAAACCAGTCGGTGTGTTCAGAGTATTCATGAACATCTGAATCACAGATGATGTAGTGCACTCCGAGGCCTGACAACACGTGTTATCTGATATATAGAAACAGTGAAATTTCGCAAGACAACATGAGAAAGTTATTTCAAGATTAGCTATGTTGTCTCTTTGCTCTCTAATACATCATTTCAGTGTACTGGCAAGCACGTTGAGAACATCTTGCTGGATATGTTTCTCTCGACCACATGAAAAAGAGAGTGGGATATTTATTCACCCTGGGACTGATACCCATCTGCTATCAATGATTTTTAGAGGCGTCTTCATTATAGAACATGACGTTTATAGTACATGCCATGACCTATGGATGTTAACATTCACTAGTATATTTTCTAAATCATGGTAGGATGTGAAACATAGCTCTTTTTTGTTCTTACATGCAACTCATAAGCTTCAATATGGAAAGCGGCAGATGAGAAAGAAAAATAGTCCATAAAAAAAAAAGATGGAGGTAAATTGGTTTTTCAGACCTCTCTAACATCAGGCCATCAGATGTCAGTGTGTAGTGGAAAATGGAAGAGAAATGACTTGCAGTGGGCTGAGTGCGGGCGGTTTTTCTTAGCCAGCCGGGCCTGTAATAAAAGTGACACTTAGAAAGGACACGTCCACTGTGCATCCTACGGCTCCTGCTGATGTTTGGCATATGTGAATGAAATACTTCCCCATGTGCATTACTATTCCTCTCAGCATGAGCGCTCACGATCAGAAAGAAGCGCTGCCTTGATGATTCTCTGCCAGTTTTAACTAGCACACATCAAACTTTCACTAGTTTGAATAGAAGGAACTGCAGGAAGTGTTGTCGCTGTCACTAAATCTCTCATCACTATCTCTAACATCACTAAATGATCACCAAAGCACAGAGATATCTGCCTAAATACTATTTTGAGTGCCTGTGGTCAGAATGGAATACTTGCTTAATGCTTATTCTGAATACAGTGCCGTAAATAATGTACACTGCTGACAGTTGTGTAAATAATAGTAAGTGAAATTGTATCCATTCTATACTAACATGCAATTAGTTTTATTTAGTCTCATCTTGGAAATAATTGTGGTTATTTGCATTTTTAATCTAGTTTTGTCGATTAAATTTAAAATGTTGTAACTTTTGGCCATTAGATCTAATCATATGGAGTATTTTTACTTTTATTTCTATAAAAAAAACCTTGACTTTATATGTATACTTATATATTTATATTATGACTATATATTATAATTGAAACTTTAAATCTCAATTTTGACTTTTTCTCTTCTGTGCAACTTTGTCTCAGAATTGTGACTATATCTTATTTTAAATTTGATTTAATAACTTTTGTATGAATAATAATAATAATAAAATCCATCCAGCATCACACTATAAATTAATGATCAAGTGCATTGCATTATGGGATACAGTATTCCACGTGCCTTTTGGAACTTTTGACTAGAATGTCTTGACTTGAAATGTTGACTAGTAGGTCAACATTTGCAAACTGCGGAGTATATGTATGCAGTATAAGTATATATTATATGGCATATATAGTAGGGTGAAAGTGTGCTATTCTGAACATAGTCGATGTCATATAATATAATGGTTCTATCATTGCTTACAGAAAACTTTATTTACCGTGTGACATGTAAACGATGCAGTGAAGATATAATGTTTGCATTTGAAGAGGAAATGCTCTTTACATTTGGATCAGACCTGGAGTTTTTATTATTTTCTGTGCCTGTTTTGTTTTATTATGTTTTCTTTTAATTTAAAGTAAGATTTTTGAAAACTAATCTGCCATATAAAACACATTTAACTGAGGAACCAGGGCCTGATTCTTACAAAATCCAGGCCCCAAAGCTAAAAGTAAAGGGAAATGCCCTTGATACTTTACTTTACGAGAGTCTGAAGTCCCTCATCATATAATAATATATAATGCCTGCTATTCGCCAGCGCCAAAGCTACGGCCTTGACCCCGACAATTATACATAGGCATCAGAAAGCCTCTCTCCAAGTCAGCTCTACCTCAAATCCTCTGACAATGCATATTAATGTTCTGCCAGGTCGACCCAACCAGAGGGTTTAACACAAAAGCCTATAACTAGCTAAGTCTTGACATTTGGTCATATTTGGAGAAACACTGCGTTCTGTGATGTTGCAGACCTTTTCACATACAAAAAAAACCCTGTGTATGTTCCTCAGGCTTAAGCAAGAAAGGTGATGAATTTGGAACTCAAACCAGCTATGACTGCAAGTTTTTGTTGGCTTGTCTATTTGCAAAACGAATGAATACAGCATGTTCATGCACAGCAGATCCGCTGCGTGGCATATTGTACTTCTTTTGCCCCATTTCTTTTCTATAATCACTTATCTTATTTTCTTTAAAAGAAGAGACATCTGAATTTTGTTAATCCATACATGCACGTGATAAGGCAGTCCGGATGTTCACAAGACTCAATAAAGGAATAAAAAAAAAACTCTTCCATTTGGTTTAAGATGCTAAATGCTGCTGCACATCATTTAAATCATAGTTGCTTTATCTATCCACTCGTTTTACACATTGATATGTCTGTTTCCTGCTGAACCCGAGCAGGACCTCATAATGGTTTTATAGGGTTCAGCAGCTGTTTATGGGCAGCAGCTGCCAGAACCCGTATACTTTTATGAGTTGTCAGAATCTTCCAATGCAAAGCGGTCTGAGCAGAAGAGCAGTGAATGAGGTGAAACACAGAGGGGGCGGGGCTTACCTGTCAACACTCTGTCAATCATTACGGTTCAACAAGAACATAGAGAGATTCGAAAGTTTTTATTAATTGCTGCCATCTTGCATGACACGTTTTTTTAATTTTATGTCTGATTATTTAATTAATATCAATTGTGTCTTTGAATTATCTTTATGTATTTGATCTGCTACTATTGATACATGTGAATAATTACAATTTATTGTTTAATTAGCATATTATATAATTAATTACAAAACAAAATTAACAGGCTTAATATCTTACAATTTTGAGTGGTTGGTTTGTAGAGTGATTGTCAGTGACTGGCTTTTTTATAATAATAAAAATACTAATTAATTTATTTATTTTTTATTTAAACTTTAATTTAATTATTAATTTCCAAATATATTTAAAAAATCATTTAAAAAGTTTTGACATGTTTTTATACATTTTTTATGAATATATACAGAAACCAAAAGGCATAATAGCAATGCTAGACACATTTATTTGTAAAGAGCAAGCTTAATGTTTTATTAGTGTTTTCAAATGCGCTTTTTTTAATAAGGTTTCAGTGTCCTGAAGTTTAATTACAAAATTTGATTCCTTTTTGTATTACTTCAAAGGTTTTCTTGAAAACATGACCGTGTTAAATCACGTTTGCTAACCTTGCGCTTAAACTGTTTTTGTTTTAGAACGAGACCCCTTGATCTTCAGATGTCACTCTTCATGTCCTCTGCGACTTTTGCCCCGTGGCTGCGCCTCTCCCGCCGTCGCTGGCTCAGTGTTTACGCGACCGTTAACTTCTTCAACCCTCCGATGATGAGGGCTAATCACATTTGAAATGCGGGCTCTGCTCTGTGAGTTAGTGAGTCTGGGGTAAAACAGTTTGACTTTAGGTGTCTGTCAGAGCCCTGCTGTGTTTAGACAGAACTCAAACAAGTGTGTCAGCTCCTTGCGTGATCTCACCCCCTCCACCCCACCCCCGAGTGCAGCTCGCCGCTCCATCAGCTACTCAGATCCGTCTCCGAGGTGCTAATGAGTCAGCTCGCTCGGCGCGGGAATACTCCGCCTGATCGTCCGCCGAAAATCAAGTACGCAAATTCTGACCTTATCCATCCCCTCCTATCCCCATCATCTTGATTTGTAAGTAAATCATGCCTGTCAGTATAGTAGCAACCCTGATTAAAGTTCAGGGGTTTAATAGATCATTTTAAATAACCCCAAATTACTCCCCTCTCCCTTGCCGATCCACCTGGACCTCTGCCCTGGGTGCATGGCTGTTTTCAAGCAGCGCAGCTCAGGCCAAGTCCAAGCTCGTGGTTCCTGCCTATTCCCAGAGGGTCCCACGCTGCAGGCCTACACCAACATTCTCAGCTGCATTTAATCTGCCTTCAGACAAGCTGGCTATGAGAAAATGCAAAGGAAAAGGCGCACCAGTGGAGACATGGAAAATCCTGGACAGTTGGTGTGCTTTGTTCACTTGGTGAACTGGAGGCCGTCCAGGAACAACCCCCCCTCCGCCCGCCCCAATCCCCTGGCGATACGAGTCCGTTCCAATTAATCGTGTTTAACCATTCTAATCACACTTTAGCACATTAATCCTATTTTCAATCCAAAACACATCTGAAACGGGCAGCATGTGGAGGGATTTCTCCCCCCCTCCCCTGCACCTTTATTGCCACCGCAAATCAGATGAAACCCAGAGACTACGGGGCCCTGGTTCAGCCTGCACTCTGACTGAACTTGGACTTCATAAAACACATGGTCCACACTTTTTTAAAGGTGGAATTTATTGCGAGATGGTGATTCCACGGCTGAAAAAAAGGATTCCCTGAAGAGTTTTCGAAATTGCCTATGATAAAGATGCAGTTAGGAAAATGCTATTATGAGAAGGGATCAGGGGCTTTTCCGGCCCCTGCGTTATTGCTGTGTATCCCATAAACACGTACATTCGCTGCGTCTTATCAGTCGCGCATCCAAAGTCTTTAAACCCAATTCGTCTGTTAACGGACAGCTCCCCAGGCTGCCCGGAGTATCCAAATTCTTGTTTACTTAAAAAAGTACTAATAATTTAAAGCAAACGTCTATATTTCTGACATCGCAATGTATTTCTAGAGTCGATGAAATAAAAAAGGAGCTTTGCGTTGGCTTCAGCGAAGTGTCAAATTCTCCTCCAGGCTCTTCTAGTGAAATCCTGCATCCAATATGGGGAGGTACTTAAATTTTACAAGCAGTAATGTAATAAATGGCTCTGCATTGTTAATTATGGCCCGCAGAGCAAACAGAATAAAACAGTGCCTTTAATTGCAGCTCTGAAAAGCACTCAACAAATAAAGTAGTGCATGTTAAGCTGTGGCTGAGAGTGCGCAAGAGAGAAATAGAGAGAAAGAAAGCGAGCCCTTTGGCTTGATTGAATTTCAGGGGCATGTAAAACAGCTGGTTAATGATATTAGGAATTAGTGAAACAAACAGTAGATTTACTCATACAATAAACCCATTGCAGAAATTTTGGAAGCTGCTCAGACTTAATGACATCATTGACTTCAACCAGTAATGCAAAGCAATGATGTAATTAGAGAGTGAAGCAGAGTCTCACTACTTCTAAACATCAAGGACCTGGTTTAGACTGAACTTTGTGAACACTTTTGTTTAAAAAAAAAAAAAAAAAAAACTATTTGGATATTATTTTTAATATAATTTTTTTGGTGAAATGTGAAAAAAAAATCATATAAAGTTACTTATAGTTTTATTAAGCGAGGATGCATTACATTTATCTAATTTCTTTCAATCAAAAAATCCTGGGGGAAAAAAATTATTAAATGTATTAGAATTATGATCATATTTTCTCATATTACTGTTATTGATCAACGATTTTTCTCAGAATATATCGTATATGTATTATTCCTCAGAGCCAAAACAGGAGTGACTCTCGGCAGCGCTTTGCTTTCCATGGTGGCTCCCCTGAGAGGCGGGACTTGTGTGTGGTTATGGAATTCTAATGACCCGTTTTTCCTTGGGTTTTCACTTATTATGTGACATCCAAATGGAGACCCGCTTTGCTTGGTTTGACAAGGCATTTTCCAGTTGGTAAAAGCAGTAACTCAAAGGTCTTTTTTAAAAACGCAGCTAGGCTTCGGCACAGGAATCATTTCTCTGATGTGTTTGAAAATATTCCACATGATATCTAAATATAAAGTCCTGAGGTGACCATGTGTTGGCCTTTTTGTGGTTCACTGGGGAGGAAAAATGCAGGGAAAAAAACACATTCCTTTTCTTTAGCAGTACTTGGGTAAACTATTAGACATCGTAGACAAACCAAAATGTGGACTGTGAAATAACATTTAAAGCCATGATCTGTAATTATTTGCTCCTTTTGGAGGAACACAGTTGGTCCAATTTATTATGTAACAACAAAAGATGTGAAATAAAACAAGAATATTACTGCCGGTACGAACCGCACACTAACTGCAGCACTAACAATAATTTAATGATAGTGCAAACTGCATTAGGGTGACAGATTCATGGGCTGGATTGTGCTTGGCCATCACTCAGTTATGATATTCCTCCAAAGAGGGTCATTGGATATTGTCCTGGAAATTCAGACATGAAACAACTTTGGTTGACTATTTGGTTTCTTATGCCTGTAATACCTTGGTGAGAGCTATGGTTATGGTTTTAGCTCAGTCACAATTATCTATTTCCAGTGAATGATTTGGCCCGAGATGATTTTTTGCAACCATTTCGGTTCTGTACACTGTATGCACCACGTTGAAAAATCCCACAATTATAAACATTATATTTAAGATATTACATGTTTCTTTGGATAAGAAAAGCCTGTTTTCTGTAATGGCTCTCTGTCTAGTGAAATTGTTGCCGGTTGTACCACATAGCTATTATATCGGAGCAGAATATGAGCATTTTGAAAAGGAGAAAATGTTACTTTTCTCCACTCAACAGCAATGAGGAAAATGGAACCGTATTAATGTTGCACAAGCTTGCAGAATGACTCTTTGTTCCTCGACTCTCT
Source organism: Meda fulgida (assembly GCA_030578275.1). Lineage (NCBI taxonomy): Eukaryota > Metazoa > Chordata > Actinopteri > Cypriniformes > Leuciscidae > Meda > Meda fulgida. Next base: position 16,267,072 of record CM060632.1, on the reverse strand, counting down.
TCTCAGCCATCACTTAGAATGTGAAAAATAAATAGGTTGGCAGCGGTCAAAAACACAACGAGACAGAGAATGTGTACTCTGGTGGCTTTCCACCACCCAGTTGCCGATGTGTTTGTAAGTAGGCCACAAGTGTGAGCAATCACTGGAAATTATACGCTTTTAGAGGGATTTGATATAAGGTATTAAGCCCGGCTGGGATGTTTTGGCACCTCAGATCATGGAGAATTAGATTCAGGGACAAGATGGGCACCACAAGCTGAGCTTTTTTAGGTCTCATCAAATCACATATTTTCCAACTGTTTGCCGAGATGAATTGGATCCTGGTAGATTTCGGTAATAGGATAAATGCAGACGTAGAGGCACTTGCGTAAAGACGGGGCACCACATGGTAGGTGGGATGGAAACTTTATTCTAAAGCTGTCTGCCCTGAAAGAGTCCTCTTCGACAGAAACATCCCAGGAAATTTAAGACATTTCCATAGGGCAGAGGTGGAGGATCGAGAACTAACATACATCTGGTGCTTCTTATTCAGCCTACTTCTTGAGTTTACATGCAGGGAGAATCAACTGAGAGCATGGGTGATGTCTTTAGCTTATAAAGTGGGGAGAGGGGCATTTCTCATTCTACCATCAACTTGCACTGTGGGCGCAGAGCCACGTAATCAGATCCAAATTTCAGGCTTGGTTTACTGTAATGTCTGACATGCTCTTTCAGAGTGCGTGAAGACAGTAACTCATATGAAATCATTATATTACTGTATGGCTTTATCGAATTCTGTCAAGGAGCCTCTTGTTACCTACTGATGAAACAAATGTGTATGTGCTTTCTAGGAAATTACGAAGCTGCTGCAATTTTAGTGTAACCAATCTTCATGTTTTTTTGAAAGGTACATGTCCAGACCACGTAATATTTGATACACCCTGTTTTGCTTTCACATGTATTATGCATGAACATTTTGGCTACTCAAATTTCCCAAGGCATTTAGTAATTCAAAATGTTTCCTGACAAAAAGAAAAAAGAAAGAGTAAATAAATACATTTTGGTGCAGTCAATGTCTGAGACTAGAATACATTTTATTTCATCTTATATTATGATGTTAGAATTTGTATTGCCGCCTTCTTGTTTTTTTATTTTATTTTAATTTTTTTTATCCCATTTGTCTGAAAAGCCAAAGAGTCCATTTTTATTTCTCGGAACACATTATTATTTTATTGTTACTGTTATTTATTTATATATATATATATATATATATATATATATATATATATATATATATATATATATATATATATATATATACACACAAATCTAGATATGAACATATATATATATATAAACAAATAAATATATGCACTGTTGTAGTGATAAATAAATTCCAAGTGAAAACCTGCTCAGGTTTAGTTTCAGATGTACTTGAATCTGTAGTAATGAGAAATAACAGACATAGCAAATCAGCAAATAAAGTAATCAGGAACATATGTAATGAAAACCTAAATCAAATTAAGGGTTATGGCATGAGGAACTCCATTTAATTTCTATCTCTAAATACATCTTCCCTATATCAATATAATCTAATCTGGGGTGTGCCCAGCCAAGAACAATATTCACAAAGACAAGAAATTGCATATTTGGACAGATTTGTGTTTACGAGGTACAGTGAATAAAAAAAGAAAAGAAAAAGAAACATTATGAGAAGGTTTCTTCATCAGTGAAGAGTAGCTATTAAATTCTTATGTTTGTAATGTGACTCAGCCAAAATAAAGTGGAAAAAGGAGGTTGTGTATGTGCGTGAGTGCGTGTGTGTGTGTGTGTTTTTTGTGTGTGTTTGTTCTGTGATGCAGCCAGAAGCTCGGAGCTCAAATGCATTTGTGAGTCTATACTGCAGAAAACATTACACTGAGCACTCTAAAAAATGATGTGTGTCTGACGTTCAGCCTAGCTTTTATTTTCATGGAGGGAAAAAATTGTTCAGCAAACATCGGGTAGTGTTTAAAACTTTTCTATTGCCAGTCTTGACATATGGACGTGCTAAAATGTTGTGATATTGTAGGACTATTTCCTTGTCAGACATTTTTGTGTCTGAGTAGAAATGTATTTATGGTGCCATTACATATGTGGCATTGCTGCAGAGTGCAGACGTTCAAATCAGCTTCAGCGTCAAATGCATGGCCTGCCACGGGTGATGGATACTGTCATCTTCATTAATAAGGTTTTAATTGACACCGATTTATTAAGAGAATTGTGTAGTACTTTTTCAGACTGGGACAGATTGTATTCATTTTATATTAAACTCTCCACTTTGTTTTCTGTTTGTAATCCAGAAATATTTTAGATTGTATACTAAAATCTCTCTCTCTCTCTCTCTCTCTCTCTCTCTCTCTCTCTCTCTCTCTCTCTCTCTCTCGCTCTCTCTCTCTCTCTCTTTAAATTGTGATAATTTAATGTTATTATTAGTTTATATGTTATATGTTTTTATATACTGTAGTTTTATATACTTTACATAGTGTATAATGTATATTATACTGTATATAAAATGATATATTCATTATTATACATTTGACAGATAATTATAATGTATAATTTTATAGAATATAATTTTGATTTATGTTTATAATATATCATAATATAAATATGATTTATATTATATTTGTATTTTAAATTAGTATTAATACTATAGATTATATAATATGTACATTTATTTAATACAATTATATATGTATGTATACATGGGTGTACATAACCTTTTTGTTCTGGATCTCAAGGGAGCACTGCTTGGTACTCACACTTTTTCCGGCACACTTATCCTACAAGCAGTCGTCACCACTTTCTTCTATCTGACTGCTCTCCTCACTATAACACTATTTGTTCACTGTAGAAATTAAATATAGGTTCAAGTTGTATATTTTATTTTAACATTAATGGCAGAAATATTAGGCTGCTGTCACTTTAAGACCGAATGCATGAACCGAATATACTGAGGCACATCCGGTTTACTGTTCACTTATGACATAACCGAGAGAATACTTGCCGAGATGGGTATTTTGACATAATTTTGTGTGTGTTTGTTCAAGCTCAAGTAAATGCAAAAGATGAATCAATTCGGTGTTCCAGCTCTGTCTGAAGTGCGCCTCTCTCTATCTCTCTGCGTGCGGCTGTGTGCACAGAACGCAGGTCTCCTCTTTCGCATTTAAAATCATTTGAATGTGTAAATTGGCAAGACAAAACACATCCAAATGATAGACCCCTATTAACAACTATTAATTAATGAACACATATTCTTATATATTCTTATTAATAAATCAACTAATTTCAGTGTGTAATTGATTATATACGCACACATTTAGGTTTGTAATCGGGGAAATTCTGTGCCAAATGAAATTGACTATTTTCTCTGCCAAGGAACTCCAAGACCAAGTTCATCCCTTTGTAATTGAGGACAGCATCTACATGGTGGGCCTTCAGTGGTCCAGGACTTGAAGAACGCCTGATTGCTACTCTAAAACCAAGAAATTTGCCTCAGCAAGCTTCTCGACAGCCAAATGAAAAGGAGAATGTTACTACAGAGAGCACGTTATAAACCGGCCCATATTGTAAGTGATCTTAATCCCCCAATCTAACCACTTGTATTCCCTTTTTTCCCTTGAAATGATTCCAGTCGCTCTTTGGCAGGGGAGACCCACAACCCATGTGTGGTGTGAAGAAGATTTCCAGATCTGTGCAACTGGAATAAAAGGAGGGGTCGGTGAGACCACCCGTAAGGATCAGATAAGAGCATGGTAAGCCTGGCCCGAATCAGTTTGGCATTGGAAATTACAATGATGTTTGCATGGGGGGGAAAACATTCCCCTCTGCTCTCCGCATAACCACACTATTCTCAGTAATAGATTTCAGGAGGCTTTTTTGCCCGCGTCGGTGGTTGTTTATTATTGTTCCAAATGATAGAGTGCAGAGCTGGTGGGGTGGGGGGCCGGGGCGGGGGTGCACTGAAAACAATCATCGTCAAACTCGAGTATGCTGACTGTCACTCTAGAGAAAGGCTTTTGGAACGGCCGGCGAGAAGGAAAGATGTGTGGTGTCTTAAAAGACACGCTTTAAAAAGCAATGGTCTCGGTTTATGGATTGAAAACACTTTTGTAAAACAGGCTGTGCTTGTGCGGGAGGCCACGGTCTGCGTATGCAAGTGTGACTGCAGGTGAGGGCTCGCTGTTGACTCACCTATGCAAGCACTTAAACCGATGCTGAGTGAGTACGTCTGCATGCTAATAACTGAGCTCTGTCTTTGTAATCCTGCAGAACGGAGAGGGAAAAAAATAATAAAAGAGTCCAAATTAGCTTAACAGTTTAACATGTTTGTCTTCCCAATCGCTCCATTGTAAGGATGACTAGAAAAGCTGCGGATTAGTGGGGTCAGATGGGTTTCATTCAGAACAGCAGCCTATTGTGCAAACCAACATTTCTGAAAGGACAGTGAGTCTGGAGATCACCATAAAAGTATTGTTCTTTCCAACCGCCCACCCACTGCAAGAGGTTTGTCATTGTGCTTCTGCTGTGTTTTTAGTTTTACTTGTTGAAGTGCTGTCCACTCGATGTTAGAGAACGAAATATCACTGATAAAACTTTTGCACAGAATAAAAAAGATATAATGGGGAAAATGAATAGCAGGTAAGGCCTGAGGTTTTCAATGGAAAAGTGAAATAACTGATTATTTCGTATCATGACAGTAACTCATACTAAATTTAATAACTGCAGGTCATTTCTTCTCTGAAGGATGGCGTGCAATCGGAGAGGCTGACTTAAGGAACAACTGTTTTTTTTAACTAGCATCATTCATTGCCTTGAAAGTACATGAGGTCTCTTTAGCTAGATGGAGAAACACTATCCAAATTCTCCATCCACAAACAGGCCTGGTGGGTTGCATTTCACTGTTGATTTAATAGAAATAAAACAGGATGGATTTGGGGATATTTCATTAATCTTCCTTGCCTTTCACTTGAGAGGAAATTAAACCAAATGGAGTTCAAATCTCAACTCCACCATTGTGCTCAAGGCTGCCAATGTCCATTCTCCCTTTGGCAAGGTACATCTCAATTTGCTACACAAATTCCTTCCTGATCCCCATTTCACTGCACTGGGTGAGGTTTCTGAACCCAGCATATGTGCAGGTGCAAAACTGTAACACCGTGTTAGCAGTAATACACTGATACAAATAGCTCAAAAATAGCCTGGCAATTAGCTTTGCAGAATATTCCATATGACTTAGATATTTCTGTAAAAAGCTTAATGGGCAATGGACTGCAAAGAGTTGTGACATTGAAGCATTTTTATCTGCAGTTTCTAAAACGCATTCAGTATATATGTGAAAACTTTTGTTACTGTTACCACTTTGACTACCTTAATCAGAATGTAAATTAAAATGTAAATTTTAGTGCGGGGCAACGATTAATCACATCCAAAATAAAAGTTTGTGTTTACATAATATATGTGTGTGCACTTTGTACGATTAATTTGTATATATAAATACACACACACGCATGTATATATTTAAGAAACATTTTTATTTGTTATTTATATATAAAATATTTATAATATTAATTATGTATAAATATATACACAGTATATACATGCAAATATTTCTTAAATATATACATGCATGTGTGTGAATTTATATATACAAAATTATTATACACTGTACACAAACTTTTATTTTGGGTGCGATTAATTGCGATTAATCATTGGCCTAGTGTCAACTAACCTTGGCGCAAATGTAGATGTAATTGCTAACCATGTTAATTTGTGAATCAGGGATAATCCACTGCAAACACTATTACACTATTGCAGAAGTTTTACCGTTTTTTTTTTTTTTTTTTTTTTGATGATGATTCCCATAAAATGGCTTTTATAATAACTACCCAAAGAAACAGTGTAAAACCAAAAGGGAACATCGCGGACAGCAACAGTTGCTGATTGGTCAATAACGTTTTTAAGGCGGGGCTTATCGAAGGGTCGATTCAGGTAAACATTACAAACGCATTGATAAATATCCCTATCATCCAGATTATCTGAATAAAGATTAAATGAAATTACTTTTTCTTAATAGTTGATGACATTTCATATTTTTGTAGATTAAATATTTAGATAACCACTACACAACACAATTGTCAGATTCAACTTTCAAACTAATTTTCTCCTAAATTAGTTTCTCCTCCTTTTATGTTCTGTAAAGAGAGCTACAAGATGTCCAGACCACATCGGCTCAAATAGTGCTTTAAAGGGATAGTTCGCCCAAAAATGAAAATTCTGTCAGTAATTACTCAGCCTCATGTTGTTCCAACCCCGTAAGAACTTCGTTCATCTTCGGAACTCGAATTAAGATAGTTTTGATGAAATCTGAGAGCTGGATCACTCCTCTATACTAGTCCATAGGCTTCTTCAGGAATTGAAACTTGCCGGCCTCGAAAGTTATTAAAAACATCGTTAAAATAGTCCAAGTGACTACAGTGGCTCAATCTTAAGTTTATCAAGCGACGAGAATACTTTTTGTGCGCAAAAACAAACAAAATAATGACTTTATTTCAACTATTAATTTCCTTCTGAGTCAGTTAAACTAGTAGTGTAACAGCGTAAGCTTCTGTTGTACGTCACACGCATCACACACATGACCAGCCTCGGCCAATAAGTGAGCCTATGTGTGACGTAGCCCTACGCAAACATACTACGAGAAGGAAATTAATAGTTGAAATAAAATCGTTATTTTTGTTTGTTTTTGCGCACAAAAAGTATTCTCGTCGCTTGATAAACTTAAGATTGAGCCACTGTAGTCACTTGGACTATTTTAACGATGTTTCTTAATAACTTTTCGAGGCTGGAAAGTCTCAATTCCTGAAGAAGCCTATGGACTAGTATGGAGGAGTGATCCAGCTCTCAGATTTCATCAAAAATATCTTAATTCGTGTTCCGAAGATGAACGAAGGTCTTACGGGGTTGGAACAACATGAGGCTGAGTAAATACTGACAGAATTTTCATTTTTGGGTGAACTATCCCTTTAAGCATTGCTGTCTACCACAATAAACTCGAATACACATTGTTCTGATTGAATCAGCTCACGATAAAATCAAAATCATCGCAGAGCCAATAACAACATTCTGAAGCAACCCATAATGTAATTGGCATCGGGGTTGTCTAAAAGTTCCTGACACTATAGCCTGTGTTTTTAACCCGCACGGGGCAATTGAATAATGACTGGTTTAAATATCCATGTCAGTGACTGGGCGAATCCTACGACCTTTTGAACAAACGGACAAAGAAACAAAACTTTTTATTTGTTGTTACTGAGGCATTGCAACTTACCCTGAAGCTGCACAGAGAATAAACATTCAATTCATTGAATGGAAATGTGGGAAATGACCGCAGCAAGGAAGGGGGAAATAAATTTAACAACGCTCCTCCGGGGCAAAACGCTGACAGTTTGAGGGTCGGAGGGCCGCATTAATATGTATTTCCAATGATTATTGAATTATGTTTATGATATGTTTCCTGAGCCTACATAGCATTAGTGAAGCTTTATTGGTAAATCCGTTCGCTGCGCGCTCCAGTTACGGCTAATGAGGGTAATTATTGCATAGCTTAAATGTAATACTGTATTTGATTCTCAGGCTCCTGAATAACCTTCGCGCTGGCACGGTGCGTCTCGCGCGCTAACAAAAGGCTCGCGCTCACCGGGGCTCAACGCGCCTTTTGTTAGCGCGCGCTTTGCGCCCCCGGGTCCAGAGGCCAATACACTGATGCCTCAATAGGGTTAATACCCCACCGCATAAAGACGGGATTAGGCCCTAGCTTACACAACGAGGAGGAAGAAAATTGAATGTTTGGGAGAAAATATGCGGCTAATTCCATTCTGTCATCGGTGGATATTAAAGATTATTAGCTGGCACGTTCACTTATTTGTAAATCACAATGGCAGCACTGTGTAATTTGAAAAGCCAAGTTAAACAGAGCCACTCTTGTGCAAGGTAGCGTGTTAGAGTAATTCACTATAGCCTCACAAATGGTTATCGTTATCTTAACATTTTACAAGGCTGTTGATATATAGATTTACAATAAGACATTTCTGAAAGAAAGAAAAACATAGACAAAGTTTTTGTGACAATACTCAAATCAAAGGCTAATGACGAAAGGAAAGAGTATTTGGAGAAGTCATTTGGATATGTAAACTTATGCAAAGTATTTACAGTGATTTACAGAAAATAATTCAAATTAAAGTGGGACAAGACGGAGGACCGGCAAACAAATCTCCTCTGGTATAGTATCAGCCAGGCCAGGGTCCTTGGCACCTGTGGTGGATTAATGGAGACCACCACCAGTAGCAGGCTGAGGTAAAGCTCAGAGATTGAGTTTCTACTTTAAGTTGCCATCGTCGGTCCAGGTGCTCTCCCGTAATACCTCCCAGATCCAGACAATATGTTTCTGTTTTACTGCCTCTCTTCTTTCCCCGCATCATCCGGAAGTAAAAAACACCATGATCAGTTTTTGCTTTTATTTAAAAAGCCAATTATGCAAATAATTTGCATTGACCATGTATTTGTAATTTAGCAATTCTGTAAAGCATTTTCCTTGTAATATTTTAAAACGAGCTGTCAATCATCTTAATTTGTTAATGTAGCATGATGTTGTTAAAATTACATCCACAAAAGATAAAGATAGGCATCTGTGGTTGCAGTGTTCTTTGCACACCTGTGCCCTCTAATGGTAAGCATTTCACAGACGCCTCATTGTTGCTGTCCATGGTATTGTCCAGCCTTTTAGAGTCATGTTAATGTCAACAACACTTATTAGGAATTATAAAAAATGTCATACTTTATATAAACAACAAACTCCAATTCAAACTGCGAGTACCAACCTGTAGCGCAAAAGTAAATACCACTTAGAGGCCTTAACGTGTCTTTGAGTCAAGAAAAGAAGGAAAAATTAAAAGAAATTGAAGTGTCACAGGACATTAAGAAGCCTGGGTTAACGTACTAATATGCTGCATTCGATTCATTTGTGACATTCGCTCTTCTGATGTTTTGATGGATTGATTCTAGGTTCCATTATGATTCTGTCTCGTCCTTCAGCACCCATTTGAAATACTTGTGATTCCTGCATGGGCAAATTAGCTTTTTACAATGGCTCTCTGACAGGAGAGAGAGTGCAGAGAGGGATGTTTGATTCTAAGATGTGTAAATGTGTCTCTGATTCTCATCTTAACGCTCGGTTAGATAACAAGCCACTGCATACGCTCCTGTCTCAGAGCGGTACAGCCAGAGGACCAGCTGCTTTTAATCAGTAATTACTGAGACTGGCTGATAGTTTCACACTAGAAATAATGATTAATAAGGCCTCATATAGAGAGGGGTTCTTTTATGCACAATGACAGGTTCTCTGCGTAAATTCTTTTAGAAATTGTGTGAAATGTAAGAAATGAACCGAGAACGGTCAGAATTGGCAGTAACAATGTTTCAAAAACTGAATTAAAAAAATAAACATTTTGACTTTGCCACATGCTACTGATAATTCATATATTTCTCTTTGATGAAAAAATGGTTTTCTCTGGATAATACATTTATTATAGAGATTTTACATGCTGGATGAAAATAACTTTTATTTATTTAGTTAAAATTAGTTTTAAGGAGAGCTTTTTTCTTATTATCTGTGTCTGCCACCTATTTAATCACCAAAAGCACTAAATTAAAGCAACAGATATCTCTAAACTTATTTTTTTTAATGTCAGCACTGCTCCGATGCACACGGTGGAAATTATATTTCATTGAATTCAAAATTCCATGCAGGCCTAAAAAGATAAACACACACTATATTTTAATAACAAAAACTGATTCAATTGAGATGCTTAACGGCTTCAGTCCCATTTGAGGTTTGAGTATTTGTTTAAAGTAAAAATTGGTAAAAACTAGTGCTGTCAAATCGATTAATCGCGATTCATCACATTTAACAAAACTTTTTGTTTACATGTATATGTGTATATATTATTATATTTATATATTTTATATGTCTGTGTGTGTATACTGTATACACACATGTAAACACACACACACACACACACACATCATATAATTATATATATATATAGTGTGTGTGTGTCTGTGTAGATATACTGTGCACACACACACACACATATATATTATATAAACAAAAGCTTTTATGTTAGATGCGAGTAAGACCTTTTTGAAAGCACTGCTGTTGTTTCTGTGTTATGTGAACATACTGGAAGTATCAAAAATCTAGTTGAAAAGTAGAAATAGTGAGTTGTTATTGTCTCAGACATCTTCAGACATAACACTAAACACTTTTTTCACTCACAAAATATTCACATTTAATTATAAAAACATATCATAAGCAGTATAGTGGAATGAATATTTTCTAATCTTTGTAAGTCACTGTATGTGCTCTGGTCTCAAGCTCTCAAGGCGTCTGTTGAACTGTTGCACCAGTGAATGCCTGTGTTTCAGCACTGTAGAATTCAGCTCAGGGGGTCCTACAAAAGACATACTGTAAAACAGGCACCCGCCATATGACAGCCATGACATGAACAATAAATATGGATTTCTCGCAGGCACCAGTATGGAATGAAAGATTAAATGCAAAGAAGCCCTTTTAATCCAGTGCCAGTTTCCCTTTCTGTCCCTGCTGAAATACACAGGAAATAAACACTGCTGTCTGGCACTGTTCATGGCTCTGCCTCTGTCTAGCACTATAAATGCAACACACACACTTGGGTGTTTTGTGGAGGTCCACATAGGAGGAATGTATCTATCTGTCTGTCTTTCTTGACATTCATTCATCCACACAGATATTTTCTCTCTGAGACATGATGACATGTAAAAAAACGAAATGGAGAATTGTGCACTTGAGGCGATCGGGAGGCTCTGACAGCCTGTCTCACTCGGAGGTTTGTTTTTGCTAGTTAACATGTGGTTATATTACAAAGTCCCTTTTGATTTGCTGCATTACGATAGATTTTAGAGATCAAGGCTTTGAAATATATGTTGTGCCGTGAAGATGCCGGTGTGCGGACCCTCTATTGTAGAGGCCTGTCTAGGCCTGTCTGCAGAGCCACCATTTACTCTCTGTGATTGATGTCAGCTATTCAGCATGTAAGTGGCGGCTTCACACCTCTTTCGCGGCTTTTAATTTCAAATGGCCATTTCATTTTTTTCAATCCTTTTTACCACCTCCTTTCAGTGCCTCTTGAAAGTTGAGATACATGTACAAAAAGAGGAAATAATAATGCTATAGGTGCCTTTTTGAATTACAGAGTGCCTAGAGAGCAGAGCTGAAAATGCAAGTATCCTTTCATTCAGTCATCATAGGCTAAAGTGTTTACATAAGGACTAAGGGCCAATCAATGTGTCAAAATTATGCTAGAATTTAAATGGTGTAATGTATTTTTTAGTAATACAAATAAAGTAAAACTGCTCCCATATAATGTGTGTGAATTTGCATTTGTACACACACACACACACACACACACACACACACACACACACACACACACACACACACACACACACACACACACACACACACACACCAAATTGACTTTGGTTCTACTATATATATATATATATATATATATATATATATATATATATATATATATATATATATATATATAGGCCTATACTAGAACCAAAGTCAATTTCTACCAATGAAGAGTTAAGATAATTTCCGCATTAAGCACCTTGTTCCCGATTTTTAATCATGCGATAAACATGCAATTATTACAACAAAAGGCACCTATTGAAAAGTAATTGCCGCTCGTAACAAGGCAAACTTCCACGCGTAAATGGCCCTGCATTTAAGCATTTATGCCTGTGATAACTTGTGACCATTGATAGGCCGAGATTTTCATAGCCCCTCATTGTTTCATTTGTAAGTCTTACGTTCTGTCAACAGATAGTCTAATGCGGTGGTTTTCAGCTTTTTTGACTAGGTCCCCTCATTACTCGATTATTCGAATCCCGTCTCATGTGGACAAAGATATGTCTCCTCGTCTTTCGACTGTACTGACGAATCTGCTTGTTTTCAAACTTTGTATGGCTACAGAAAACAGCAGCTAGTAGATTAATTCCGTGATTTCCGTTTAAAAAACGATACGATATAACTAAAAAGGACCAAATGAAGTGACAATTAAATGAGAATGTCAGTTTGAATGTTGCACATCATGATTTCTTTTGGCAATTTTGGTGCTTAGCTTACATAATTAAATGGGCTAATAGCAAATTTAAATTATAGACCTATATTGTAAAATATTAGGCTAATAATAGCCTATAATAGCCTAAATAATTAAATCAAAAGTTAGTATCCCTTTAGAAGTTTGCTGAGGCCCCTGACTGAGAACCACGTTAACATGTGGCAGGTTCATGAGAGAGTTTTTGCGCATTTGCATTTTTTGAACTGCAGTTATTGTATGCTTGTACATAATTACTAGTAGATTTGTGTAAAATCGTGATTCCGTAAATTTAATTTAAATCAATTTTATACACGATGGATACAGTGTATAAACACAATATGAATGTGTTATTCATAGTTTAGATTTAGTTTAGGCTAATCAACCGTGCCATGCCACCGATACGCTTCCTGGATCTCCTCTGGTTTCCCAATAAACATTCAGACATTAAAATTGCGCGATATTGGTGATAAATTGAATAGCCAATGTAAGCAAGCAGCATCTTCCTTCATGCAAATTTCATTTGATCAAGCAATGTAATTGCAATAAGTATGTTTTAGAGCTGGAGAATAGAGCCGCTAATGGTCGTTATCTTATCACAGCGAGGGTCATATGTTCATTGAACGCGTGCTTATTGGAGGTGTTGTAAGTTAACACGCGCGATTTCCTCCCTACCGGGAATCCGCTCGTGATGGTGTAAACAAGCTAATCTGCTCAGCATTATCTCCCGTGGACAGAGCGCGACAGTCGTGTCAGACCGAGCCTTCTGCAAATAACATGCACTATTAAGCAATTTAAGATATAGCCTAGTCCTTGGTAATGCGGCGGAATCCGTGGACATCAGTTCAGGGGTAAAAAAGAGAAATAAATAAATAGATGGCTATACGAAGCATTAGGGAGTGCTGTAACATTTTGTTTCAACGTCTTTACCTCAGTGCTTTTGTCTTAAAATTTGATATAATATCCTACTGTTAGGTTATTACCTGATATAAATGTATGTAGGCTAGTTTAGAAACAGTTTCCCTAAATGTAAATTGATGTCATGTATAGAGATTTAGCGCAATTTAAAACAGACATTTAATATTATAATGTGCATTTTATTGTGGTAAACAAATTGATTATTTTTATTTATATTGTAAATTTTTCATATTGTACATTTTTTTATTTAAAACTAAACATTAGGCTACATTTTAAACGACTAGAGATAGCCTACATAAAATCGAAAGTCGCACAGTTCTGTCAGATATTGCTAGCCTATACCATTTTGTGCATTTTCTGGGTCCAGTAGGTTATAGAAAGTAATGTTACAAGGCATGTCTGCTTATTCATTTATTTTTATATATTTTCATAGTCTATATAAAAAGCATGGGTGGATGTTATCAGAAGCTGCTGATTCAGATGATGCATGTCATTTAACATAGCCTAACAATCGCAAATCAATTAATAAGACATGGAATTATACTCTTATCTCAAAATTAGTTTGTCCTGCAAATCATTTATATTTTTACATAGCAACTTAAAACCTCTTCTGTAACTTCTGTTACAATTCCCGGTTTTAGAAATCGAAAAATAAATGATTTAATAGGAGTTTCTGTTGATGTGAGAGCGAGATGTTATAGCCTACATTTAAAAAAAAAAAAAAAAAATCTAAATAAAAACGAAGCTCACCTGCTACTCAGAATCTGTGTTTGGTGAAGCGAAGTCGCTATTCTCCTCATCCACACAGGAACAAACAGATGCATTTTACGCACAAAGAACATTAGAGCTATATTGTATTTTAAAACAAAAACTCGAAAAGTATTTTCATTTAAAAAGAGGAAATAAAACTAGACAACCATTTACAACCAAATTATAAGCGTTGACAGAATTAATCTGACTGTCTCTTTAAAAATGCTGGCTGGAACTAAATTATTTGTTTCAAAAGTCAGCAAATAACTTTAATCGAATTAATTCTCAATACACAGATCGGTGGTTTTCACGCCATTGTGTGCTAGCCTTAAGCCCAGCCAATCTCTTATTGGAGAAGTCATTCACAAATCCTTCAATGACGTCAGCGGGGTATAAAACTGAGCAGGAGGTTCAGCTCAGCCACAAACGAGTCACTGAATCTCTGCGCTTGGTCACTCTTTCCAAAGGGGGAAAAAAAACTCGAAGATTTTTTTTGCTACTATGAGGAAAACCTGTGATTTTTAAAAGGACTACGAGAACATTTTAGTACGGTTGGCACCAAGTCTCAAACATCTTTTCGCTTGTGATGCCCGCTGGGATGTTTAGTATCGACAGCATCTTGGCAGGGAGACCCAGCTGCAAGGACTCGGTTCTGCTCCATCGGAATGCTCCGGTTGTGTTCTCCAACTTGACGGAATCCTTGTACACTGCAGCTGGCGAATTTAATGGACTGTATTCACACACAGGACCTCCAGCTCCTAACTTACAATCGATAAATGGAACCAGGATAGGCTACAACAACTACTACTATGGACAACTTCATGTCCAGGGGCCGACTGGGCCAGCTTGCTGCGGCGCAATACCAACCCTCGGCTCGCAACAGTGTCCGTGTATTCCCACAGGTATGTTACTTGTATTTCTTTCTTTCTACGGTTTGAAGCATATATGCATTTTTAAATATATTTATTGCAGTGCATGTTTCAGAATTCTCTTTATAAAATGCATGGTGGATTTTGCTCCTCTTCATTGTTGCAGCACATTTTAAATAAAGGGCTGCTATTACAAACAAGGTTTAATAGTCCGGTTTGATTAGTTCCTTTTTTATTTTTTATTACAAAAGCATCAAACCAACACGATTCTCTGACGAACCTAATTGCAAAATTTTAGTCTAAAAAAGAACGCAATAATGAATATTTCTTGATAAGAAGAGGACTTTTTTTGCAGAACTTAGCCATTTGTTTACGTTTTACACAAGTCCGATGACTTTGAAATGTCATATTTATGCAGTGTACTCCAAAAAATGATTTGATCTTATTTTCAGGTTACGATAGCTCCGGTTCAGTGCTTATTTCTCCAGTCCCACATCAGATGATGTCGTACATGAACGTGGGCACCTTGTCCAGAACCGAGCTACAGCTACTCAACCAGTTACACTGTCGGCGCAAGAGAAGACACCGAACCATATTCACCGACGAGCAGCTGGAGGCACTGGAGAACCTTTTTCAAGAAACCAAATACCCTGATGTTGGCACACGAGAGCAACTGGCACGAAAAGTGCACCTACGTGAAGAGAAAGTAGAGGTGAGTGACAGATTTAAAAAAAAAAATTAACATTTAAGTTAACGTTGTTTTGCAGCCTATTTACAAAATGCAGGCTTCAATATGGATGAGGTTCTCACACTGTTAAAAAATGTTCATGATTTGTTATCACTTTTTTTCTTGTTGAACCATCTTAGATAATTTATGTGGTTCAGATAATGTAGTATCTTGAGTTTCTGTTGATTGACATTTAAAATTTGAGTTGATACAATGGAGATTGTTTCGAAGAACTCAACATTTCAACAATATATTTTTTACAGTGAAAATAATTCTGACACACTGTGTATAGCCTATATAACCTATTTAATTTAGAATTATTTTGTGGAGCTGCCTGCAATTTTCAGCCCGGTAATTTCACACTGCATTGCCATCACAAGTAAGACCTAACAGCGTGGACATTCTACAGCATTCCATAAAAAAGGCCGCACAGTTAATACAAATGGGATTTTAGGAAGACAAATACACAGTTAAAAAAACATTAAACCACTAACAATTTTATTCCATTTATTTCTTTAAAAAAATAAAAAATAAACCGTTTTTTTAACTTTGTTACTTTTTTTTAGATTAATACGTAGTAGAAATCAGTGTAATTGTGACAAGTTCTATAAATATAGGCCTATACAAAATAAAACATTCGAACACTTTTTAGTAACCACAAAAATTACATTTGACTTTAGTCAGAATGCGCTTAGAAGTGTTCGCTTGAGGAGTAATCAGTGAAAATCAGTGTCAACCACTGTAATTTATCGCGTTATTACAGATGCACATGTCACAAAATCGTTTAGTGTTTTATCCATAACGCATTTAAGATAGATTATTCTAGTTCGCGGGGCGCCAAAGTCTATTTGGGTTGTGTGAGATGAACCTCGATGAAAATTACTGACAGAAATTCCTCGCCCCCATGAAAGTCAGTGAATAATTCGCACACAGCATAAAACAAACTCGAGATTTCAAATGACATCTGTAAAATCTTTTGTTTTTTTATATTCTTGAAATTAAGCATTTTACCCATTTTCTTCGCTTAGGTTTGGTTCAAAAACAGACGAGCAAAATGGAGAAGACAGAAAAGGTCTTCATCAGAGGAATCAGAAAACTCACAGAAATGGAACAAATCCACGAAAACAACCACAGAGAAAATCGAGGAAGGCAAAAGTGACGTGGATTCTGACAGCTGATAAATAGAATATGAAACCGGAAAATCTTGCACAAAATACGATTCGGACTTTATGTACATATTGTAAAGTACCATGTGAGTAGGAGTAAAATGTGTTGTCATGCTGTTGCACAGATGTATAGTAAATGTTACATTTAACAATGATATTGTTATTTATATTAATTTAAATTTACACAGACAAAATAACGTGGATTCTGGCCATATAATTGCCTACCTGACATACTGAAATCGTTTTTGAAGTCTTGTCGTAGATATACCAAAATAAAAGGTTCTGGAATGGGCTGTAACTGACATGTAGCCTACGATGGCAGGACGATCAAGTTTGAAAGTGATTAAATCAGCGTTTAATCGCCTGAAAACAAAAAAAAAAGAACATAAGCAACTATTAAAGTAATATCTTAAAAAAAAAATGATTTTTCGTATTTATTTAAAATGTTGTAAATATTCTCAAGCATGTCAATCCATTGAGTCCTCTTAGGATTTGCTGATTATCAGTATTTGTTAAACGAGGGATTTTCTCATTTAGATCTTTGTGCTATAATAACAGGCTAGAGAGACCTTATTCTATCTCACTGTAATTTATATTTATGCCTGGGGGTAATGAAAATATTTGACCACACACTGATTGTGAACAAGCTTATTAGAACTTGACATGAAACTGTCACAGGATGTCTCATTTTTATATCTTTTGATAAGTCCAAAAGTCAAATCATTAGAGCCGATACACTCCTGAATGGATTGTCATATAATCTCCCAGCACGCTGATGACTAATAATCATCAGAGGAATTACATGAATGTTGTAAAAAGCACCTGTTCTTTTTTTTTTTATTTAACCAGTTTGCCTGAATGTATTCAAACTTAGCAAAACAAACAGAACCACACAGCCTACTGTTTAATGATTCATTTAAAAAAATTGTTAACGAATTTCCATGGGTAGGCTATAGGCTACATATATTATAGGCCTACACAAAACGTCTATCCCTATTTATAACTGTACCAAAAAAAAAAAAAAAACGTTGAAAAGAACTTCAAACGCAACATCTCTGAGAAATATACCGACAAGATTCATGGCCACGTATCGTTATTGCTTCTGGTGTTTTGACGCTGTTATGCGCTTATGTTGTGTTGTCACTTTATGCTCACTCTGCACTCAATTGGCCTAAATATATGTTCTTCTTATAGTTAGCCTACTTGAACACATCGAAGTCAATTTAAGTCACCTTTTGACCCGGAATTAGAACTGTGGCAGTGTGATTATGTTATTTTGTTTCTTAAACAAGCTCATAAAATGTTTAAGATGTCTGCCATGCCTAAACATTTTTTTTTACATTTTAGAATAATGCAATATTTTTTACAAATTAGGGTTTATTAAACGTCTCTCACTCCTGTCCAATGACACTTGCCATTTACATGGTAACTTTAATAACAATAATTATTATCATTATATTATATATGCCACTTTTAAAATGAATTACCCCGACCCTAAAACAAACTAACAACTTCCATGAAACAGTCCAAAAACATTAACCCTACAAACATTTCAGTTGTGTTATCTACTGCTAATGGACCATAACATCTATCCACAAAATTGGGTGTGCAAGAGAAATTGTATGAAAACTGCAAATACATATGTGCGTGTTTGCCTGTGTGTAAGGAATGGACAGGGACACTGCATACATATTTAAAAGAATAATTACAGGTTAGTCTGTTTTGAAGGTATATAAGCTACTTAAATATGATTTGTGACGCTGGCAACATGCCAGTGTTTTGCCTGTAAGAGCACTCTTTTTGCATTATATTGACAATTTTCTCTTGATGAAACGCAGATCTTGAGTCTTGAAGAGCAACTGTGTGAGCCGAATATTTATTTGTGTTTATGTGCTTATGCATTTGGGCTATTTATCATCAAAAAGAAACAACCATACCCAGTCCGTAAGTATATTGACTCAGGGCAGCATGTTTTTCCAGACATGAAGCTGATTAAGCGTGATGTTTTTTTACTAAACACCCCAGCAATCGAAGACATTGGTAATTTCTTAACAATTTGTTATTCCTTCACAGTAAATAGTTAGTTGAGTGATTTTAAATCATAGTCTGCTCCTCTGTGTACCTTCACTATCCTGTTTTTATTTTTTAAACGGCATACTATTCTAAAACCACACCGAAAGAATAATACTTTTAAACGTCTTCGGTGGCTTTTTAAAAACAGCTTAAAGGAGGGTAGTGCAGGTACTTAAAGATTTGGCAATAACACAAACCAAGAAACAAAGCATGTTGCACTAATAATCCTTCACATGTCTAGTGTGATTTATAAAGTGTTTCTTCACTGAGTGCCAGTGAGATATACAAAGCACAGGACTGAGTCCATTAATCTCTGTTTTTTGTACCCGCCCCCCCACCACCCCACCCCACTCCACTCCACTTTGTTTTTTGTTTTATTCAAACCATTATTTCTTTGACCTTTTTATGCATAGTTCCCGGGACTTGGAAAAACATAGGTGGAGTCCAAGAAAAATTAAGCAGCGAGTCAAGTCCAGAAGCAGATAAATCTTTAGTCGTGTGCTTGTTTTCTAAGTAATGCTGCATTTTGCTCAATTCTCGGTTGTGCATAAGCAGTTCTTTTTCATCTCGCTCTTACATAATTAAAATCATTACGCTTCTTGATCTAATAAATGGCGATACTTTCATTGAGAAAATGGCAGATGTTCTCAATTTCTATTACTAATTAAATGTAGGTATTAATTGAATTAGATTGTGTGCTCTGATTTACCTTTTCTTCTGAGAGATGTGGCCACATGATTGACAGCTTTTGGGTGGATTCCCCCATCTATATATAGTAACGGGTGTTGGCCATCCTCTGTGGTGCGTTTTCGAGAAACCTATAAAATGGCGCAGGAAGGACTCTGAACGAAAGAAAGACAAATAATACATATTTTTACCACCATAAACATTTTCCTATATCATTACCATATGTCAGTGGGATGGCATGTGGTTTGGTACTCTGCAAAACCCTAGAATGCCCTAAAATGCGACATCATGTTTTTAAAATTACAAGTTCAAGAAACAAGTGTTCAGTTCACTTACTAAAAACATTTTTTTGTAAACCTGTTGCCTTAAATTATTAAGTAAACAAACGTAATGCTTAGTTTTAAAAAAAACAAGTTATATGAACTTGATAATTCCACATTACTTTACGTTCCACATTACGTTGCCTTAAAATGATTATTTAAGTTGGGTCAACTGATCACTTTTTACAGTTATATAGTGAGCTTAGCACCTTTATAGGTTTTAGCAATTGTGGCCCTTCATTCCGTGTGTAATTACTAGGCCTGTCACCACATTCATTCCAGCACGCTAGCTGCCTTCTGTTAGCGTCCCTCCCCACCGAAACCACACAGCCGCTGAAAAGCAAGTGGGACCCCAGGGCAGGACCGCCAGCTAGCAGCTAACACTTATCTCTCCGAGGTAAATCAGGTAATCATATACTAAAGCCAATTTTTCTTTCGTTTTACAAGGCTCAGATCACATCTTTATGTTCTCTGGGCCCTCAAGGTCCAGCTCTTTAGAGAAGGCATAACCGTTTCCCTCTCACGCGTCCTGCCAAAGCAAACAAACACAAGCAATATGAATGAGCTGTATCTATGGAGAATGCATGCATGAGTGTGTGTACATTCATAAGGGAGTGGAACAAGGTTTAGTGCTGGGTAATCAGGAAGGGCTCATCATACGGCACTGCCCTGGCTTCAGTGCTGATTAGCGGTGTGGGCTAACCTCAGTCCTCCAGTAGGGTCTGCCTCTGGTGTGGGGTGAGCAGGACACCCGCCTGTGGGTTAGTGGGAGGAGGAGTGCACACTTTTGACCCGCTGCGAAACGTTTGGCCCTGGTTTCAGAACGGCCCCTGGGGAATCGCAGGAACAGGCACAGGGCAGGTTCGCATGGAGCACACCGGGAACACACAGCTTACGACACTCTCCAGATAGTTTAAGACCTTTAATGCACTCGCAAGGACGCTCAGATTAGAGTGCGTGTTATTCCACAACCTTCAGGGCAAAAACCTTCACTCCCTCAAAAGCATGCCACAAATGACAGGCTGTTGCTGAGACCCAACAGGGAAGTCGTTGTTTTGTGACCTCATAATGCGCTCTTTGCCTTCCCCTTGGTGAGAGCTGAAAGTAAATAAAACAATGTGGGGATTAATGACGGAATGTTTCAAGCGCTTTACTCGTCCGTGACAGTTGAAATCGCAGGCGTTTACAGGAGATAAATCAGAATTATTTGTATCAACAACACAGGCAGCTTGGATTCTGAATGATAGATCATATCTGAAAATGAAAAGCTAGGTTTAAAATGTCATTTTCAGTGATGTGAAAAAAATGAAATAAGGCTAAACCAAATATGCTGTTTGCGGTGTTATATGATTAACAGAGGTATTTCCTAGTACAGTTTAAACATATTGAAGACAATTGATTGAAGAAATTATTTCCTAGCGTTGTTCTTTCCGGACAGAAAATTACATAGCGCATATCATTTTACATCTGAAAAGAATGGCAGTTTCAGAGGACAATTCCTGTATATAATAAAACATAAGAATATGTGCCTTGAATACAAGGGATATATAATTTTCTAACTTTAGTTTTCAAGCCGCAAGGAATTTAAACAACTATATCAAGAACTGTTTGAAATAACATGAGGTAACATGAATTTAGCATGAAAACCCAAAGGCACAATGATGTACGACACTCTGATAGATGAAGCGCAAACAAAGATTTAAAGCAAAGCATTTTCACAACAAATGAATTATCAATAAATCACAATGACAGATTTACATTACCGTGAGAAATGAACTGCTCTGTAAGCGTTTGATAACTTTTTCGGTGCTTTTCCCAGACACTATCCTATAATAAAACCAAGAAAAGCAATATGTTATCTATCAAAAGCAATTTCTTATCTTACATGCATGGGGTATTAAAACCAGAAGATTAGTTCCACAAGATCTGCAAAACAAATAAAATGTGTAATGAAAATAATAGCTAATTTTGCAGATCATGTATCACCATTTGAATGAAAGAAAGCATTGATTTAAAGTTCAGTGGGGTAAGATTCAAAACATTCAATCAACACATCTCAAAGGCCTAGTATAATTATGGACACATTTAAACTGGACTTTTCACATTTAAAATGCTTAGGGGTCCCAATCTGCCCTCTAGTGGACACAGAGGATGCAGGTACATTGGTGAAATAAAGACAAAACGATTGCATATTTAATAATTCGAATAAGGCTGTAAATAAATCAAATAATTTAAATTAATTTCATGACTTGCAACCAGTCATTATAGCCTAATTAGACTATAAAAAAGTACAAACGTATTAAATGTGTTAAAAATGATTGCTTTAAACTGACATCTTGTACAGTTAACGTCAACTATGACAGCCTTAAAAATGTTTTTTTTTTGTAAAATTCTCTTAAATTTTCCACACACACCCTGGCGGCTGTCTGGGGGGTTCCCAAGCCCCTTCACGCAGTCCTCTATAATCAAACTGTGATATGTTAGCTGCACAACAGCAGCTTTATCTAATAAAAAAATCATTTAAAAAAAACTGCCCAGGTATTCTGCGCACCGTAATTATCCTATGATTAAAGAAGCCCGATGATGATTATCATCTGAGGCCAATTACAAAAAGTGATATTACAGTGAACGATTACAATGAAACAAAACACCAGGAGGCAGAGATAGTGTCCGCGCTCCCTTCCCCCAACTCCAGCTATTTTCCCCAATTAATTCCCTGACAGACGATATCCACCATGCACCGTACTTTCCACAAAACATATCTTAGGTTAAACATGCAATCAAAGCACCAGCGCCACGAGAGAAGGATAGACCTCTCTTGGCAGCCTTACCCAGAATCCCGTCAGTCATAACAAATCTGGCCCGTGGCCGCTGATGGACAGCTGGTTTACAGCCAATGTCAGGCATTAACAGATTTGATCCGTATTCGAAAAAGGAGGCCTGGGAGCCGCCGAGGAGTGGTGGGTGGCGGGCGTCTCACGCCAGGGCCTCTGCTTGATTCATGGCCCGGAGAGGGCTTCCACCCTCACATCCACAAGTGCGTTGGCTTTATTTCTTTCACTTTCTCCGTAGCATCAATAAACATTATGTGCTGTAAATACACACACATTATTTATGCATTACGCACACATTAAAAGTATCAAGTCTACAGATAAAAAGCAGGCGTTTATCCACTTGGTATGCAGAACCGAATGTGTGCGCGCATTCACTTTTTGTGTTTAACCGAGTCTGTGGTTGGGGTTGGGTGCGGATGGCTTTACACTTCTCCTCGCTGAATTTAACACACATAATCTGAGGCTCGCGATTGCCCCGTAGCAGAAGCGGGAAGCTCTCATTAAAGAAGCCGTGTGATGTTTTATGAACTATGAAATTCACTTAAGACCCAAGGGGGAAAAAAGAACTGCACTATAGTAAATATTTATCAGCTTATTATGTGTTGACTCGAGTCGAGCGAGAGGGTCAGGAGGGCGGGCTGAAGGGATGAATCCGAGGATAAGAGAAGAGAGAGAGGGAGTGAAAGAGAAAGCGATACACCAGCGGTTCTCAAACTGCTCTGATTACAGTCTCACTCTTTTGACCCCGCGAAGGCAACGGTGTTGGCAGCTCCCGCAAACTAATCTTCCGTTGCTAAGTGAGTAATTGAATGTGAGAGCTTATGTATTTTTGTAATGAGCTGACAGCATATTTCCACTCTCTGCCCAAAAGGTTACTCTAATCAACATGGTCACGCTGTTTCTCTCAGAGTGACAGCGCCGCGCCAACAACATGACAAAGCGGCCAGCCGCACAGATGTCGGCCGTGAGAGACCCGTCTGTTCCCTGGCGTGGACCATTGGCACGGAATCAATGTCAGCGCGCAGTATTTCTCTCGCGACACAAATTAATAGTTTGTCTTCGTTCCTGTCTGAGTGGAGCACGTGTGGAGTCAGGAATAGTGGGGTTTATGTGGCACCCACGCAAGGCACAACGGCACGCTCTCTGGTCCCAAAAATAGCCAATCAAACGTCAATTCAAAAATACACTGATAAAAATGATTCTCGGGTGAAGTAAATACTACAGGAAAAAACAAATGTAATTTCTAGGCTACATGGAAATTTAGTGAAGGCAATAATAACAAAGTAACATAAGTAGGCCTAAGTCAAGTTTGTAGAAATTAAATTGTAGGCCTAAATATCAACGTTATAAAATGAAGTAAAACCTACTCAACTTTTCTGATACTGGTGTTCCCATCAAGCACTGGGGCATGAATAATTAGTAGGTTGATTTTTTCGCTGTATTCCAGGTGCATTTACACATTGCTTTTGTTGTTAGTTTAGGTAACCTGGCCATTTTGCGATATCTACAGTTAATTTTCTACTCAAAATGACGCATTCATACTTAAAAAACGATCCATCGGATGCTACTGTTATTGTGAAGCCTACCAAATATTGAGGTTTCTTTGTTCGCGGGAGATAACACGTAACTTCTGTTATGTAGACAAGTAAATACAGTTTTAGCATGGTTTAATGTAGTGTTACATTATTTGAAAGTATTGGAAAGTTAACTTATCTTTTGCAACAAACTTTTACTGGCCAAGTTAAAGTGATTTGTTTTCTTTGTTTACTCAACTTAGTTAAGTTTACTAAATTCCATATGTGACATTTATTTAATAAATCTGCTTGCAAAAACTTGTGAAAGAAAAATTAAGTTCATTTTCCTTTTTTTTCTCAGTGTATTTACTGTATATTTTTTTATTGAATATTGATGGGATGAAGCAATAAAATTGGTGTATGTAAATGTACAGTTGCCGATAGACCAAAAACAAAATAATTTTTTAACAAACATTTCAGTATATTCAAAATGTAAAAAAAAAATAATTATTTAATCAAATTGAGAAACTCATAACATCTACACTAAATAAGTTCACCTAACAGTGACATATTGGAGGTTTATTTCACATATTAATCTTCTCTGTGTTTGTAGCTGTCTATTTGAGCCCATTTTTGCACATCCTTAACAAATAATCTCCCCTAATGGAAAACTTGAAGAAAATAATTGTTAAAGTTCTGCATTTTCTCCCTCTGATAACCTAACAGTGTTTTGTGCAGTGTTTTCAGGCCTTTATCAACAACTGTTGATTTAATTACATTCAACAAAACTGAAAATAGATAAGTTTGCTGTCTCAAAACACATAGGCCTTCAATAACTTCTTGACTCGTGGCAAATACCTTCATAATTACTTGTTTGTCACGATCAAACTGTACGAATTTACACACCAATTTGCCAAATTGTAAATAATTGCATTTTCTCATGAGATTGGGTTGAATAATTTCAGAGATTCTCAAATAGACAATATTTGAAAAATTAATTCATTTCACAACCTTACCTCAAAATTATATTTATTTTTTTCTAACTGGACTCAATCTCATGCGTCATAACAATTTTGCAGTGCGTAGTTACCAAAAGGCGAAAGTGGTTTAGATTTAATTTTCTTCATAATACTACATAACAGCAAAGACCAGCACAGCACTGGTGTTTGTTGTTATTCAGAGTTGTGTGTGAAAGGGCCTTTTACCCCAGGGGCCTTATAGCCCCGCTGTACCCTGTTGAAGGAGCGAGAGCACATGTTTCATTGCCACAGTCAGTAATAAGAGTGTATTGCTTGTGGGATTAACGGATACTTCGACCGAATGTGGAACCTGAGTGAAAACACACATGATATAAGGTGGATTCTGTCTTTTGCATCTGTAACTTTAGCTGACGGGTTTGTGGGAAATCAGCGCAGACCGTGGAGCTCTGCATCGAAAGGCTATCACTTTGAGCGGGCCTTTAACCACAAATACTTCCCCTTTCATTGTCCACAGGAGGATATAGGAGCACAGGGAAGATTATTTTCAGTGACATACGGAGGTGTTCCATTTAAAATGTCAAGACAATTTCATTACGACTTTTGAGATTGTATTTTGAACCCCTCTGAACTACTTTACCCATAACAAATTCCAAACATGTGACATGGAAGAGCTTGCATTATCCGGTGTTAGGATGGACACTAACTACTCTGTTGCACATATAGGGGATATTCATTACAGGAACCTAACGAAAAGGAAAAAAAACGTATAGTGTACACACACAGTAATTATTTTCAGGATAAATGCAATCAAATGCATATTGTTGAATTGACCTTGTGTCCCAAAGCATTTTCCCGGGACTCTTTCCGTCTATCTGCAGCGCACGAATCGTCCACACATAACGATATGTAATGTAATCAAAGTCAGCGCAGTGTTTTATACAACTAATCAGCCTCAAACAATCTGCGAGAGAGGGAGACAGCCCGAGTGGTGTGGTACTCATCAGCTTCAATGTATTCGTTGTTTGGATTGCTGTGTTTGTATAAACCAGATTGGTTTGCACTTAACCCTGTAATATATGCAAAACAATCCTCTAGATAGTACTCTTAAGCTTTGCCAGTTACCACTCTGGCAGCTGCAGTAAACTTGGCTGTGTAAGAAAAATAGCGTGTAATAAATTATGACATGAACCAGCACACGTCACACGGGCAGGCCGGCCTTCAGCTCTGATCAGCAGTCAGGATATTAAAAATGGCAGTGCAATGCACAGATGCAGGTCAAAGGGTCACGGTCTTTGGGAGACACAGAAGGACTGAGCTCTCATAAAAACCTATTTAAATAAACAGAGAGAGGAGGAGTGGTGAATGGACTTCGGAGCTGGTGGTGATATATATTCAGTATGAAAACTCACATATACAAGTGACTGGGGGAGAAAAAAACTGAATGAGAAATCAGATACTTCATGAGCTCTGTGGCAAGAAACAAAAACAGTTGGCCAAGAATCTTCATCGAATTACTCGCTTTGTAGTCTTGAGGCTAAATTGTATGTAAAACAGATGTAAAAAGGGGCCTATTTGCTATTTTATTTATTTTTTGCAGTTATAGTTGATATATAAAATAAACATGACCCGTTTCTTTATTCATCAGCCGCCATGCTTAATTTCGGATGGGACACTGCCCAGACACACAGCCTAATGTCAGATGGGATCTCCATTTTGGAACAAGTAGCCCTGTGGTTTTCATAGTCCACTGACACAGAGAAATGCCGGATTCCCTTGTGGTCCCCCATATTTTCCCCACTGAAATATAAGGAGGAGTCTGCCTAGAAAACATGCAAATGAATTCATAATCAAATCTGTCTGTTTCCCTGAGTTCAGGTACACCCTACAGCAAACTCTGTCAGCAGGCACTCAGTACACTAAAAGTAATCCATGGTCTTTACACCCAACCGACAGTTATTAACTCACATTTTCTCTCCCTGAATAATGGCCGCAGCTGCAGGCAATATACAAACAGTCATAAGATTTTATTCAATCACTTGTCATAGCCACTCACCGTAAGATGTATATATATATATATATATATATATATATATATATATATATATATATATATATATATATATATATATATATACCACCTGAAATTCCATGTCAGGTGGTACAACTACCGTATTTGGTTGTACCGCCTGACATAAAAATTGTCAACAAAAATATTTTAACACTTTGAAATGTTATTTAACAACTGAGACTTGTTTAAACACATTTTTCATGACTCAAAAATATGCATTAGGCTACATCAGTTTTGAAAATATTTTTTTAAAAACCCTTTTTTAAGCTTTATTTGTCAATAACCCATATCTAGGCCTATATGTCTTTTGGTGAAGGGTTATGAGAAGGGAATCAATAATATCTTGTAGCCATACTGTTCTATATGCCTATGTGACAATTTTTAACTCACTCTATTATCTTGAGCGGAAAATTGCAATGAGCCGTTTGTGATGAAAAAACTAAAACCCTTTACATCAATTTAATAAAGCTAATATCAGCTTTCAAATGACGTCATTCTTAACGTGAAATTCAAACAATAAATGTCTTATTTACACTTTTTAATGTGATATGACCCATCACTGGCCTACCTGACCCATAAAGGCACTTGAACCGATCATCTCCTCCTCTATATTGCACGAAAAAAGCATTCATTATACCTTTATGTGTTGAGATAAGAAATAACGAACTGAAATGCTCTCTATCGTGTACTTGCGTAGTAATAGTTTTAACCACATAAAGATGTCAATAAAGCGGGTTTTGACCTTGTCACCTGATCTGACGGTACATTTAGGCATACCTCGGAGAGTCCATAGCTTAGTTAGCTTGAAAAAAAAAACTTTAGAAACGAGCATAGCATAGAAATAAAATAAATGCATTATAAATTGTATTTTTACTTGACCTGTTATTAATGTCTTAATTATTAATGTATGTTTGATTAATTCCTTACAAAATGTCTAATACTGATTACAGAGCTTGACCACAAGATGGCAGCATTGCAAAGTCAGTGAAAATGCATCTGCAGCCTGAGCTACAGTTTATCAGAACTGCTGCTTTAATGAGGTTCTTATGGTGTAAGATTGCCACTAATTACTTATAATAGTATTGAAACAATTACCACTTATGTATTAAGCTGAGATCACAACTTGTGTCATGTTGCACTGCTTGTAATTAGACCTACAACAATTATATTAGGCGCTGCATGAACCCCACCAACATCTGCCTGCGTGCTCATAACACGACTGGATAAAACATACAGAACCTGTATCTGCAGACCTAGAGCTATGCAATGGCTCTCTGGTCTTCACGTAAGTGGTGTTATCTGAGTAGGCAATAAATGTCATGCTTACACAGAAGTTAATTGCTGGACTGGTTGTTCTCAATTGACATCACTGATGTGTTGCAGATGTGACTATAAGAAGAAAAAAGATCAGGTTATGGACACTGCATGTTGTTGGGTTGCTAGGTAACACACAGGCCAAGTGCACAATGAACTAAATCTCCAGAATATTTATGTCTCAGGAAATTGAAACATCTGGTGGCGTTTGTGAAGTGCTGATTGGCTTCAGAGTAGCTGTAGCAAACCTCTGTTACTCTGTTGTGTTATGCCGTCCCATACAGGTGGCAGTTGTTTCTACGAAACAGAGTGGATCTAATTAAATATCCTGTCATTGGAGGATAATAGGTTTCTCACTAATTAAGAACCGTTGTGGCTGATGATGATGATGTGTAATCTGTTTGGCTCTTGCTTTGCACAGCTTTCAAACATAGAGCTGGAATGTATAGTTTAAACTGTCAGTCAAACAAGAATTTAGGGAAAAGGCAATTTCTTAGGAAATGTTCACAAACAAACCAGAAAAAGTGAATTGTTTTTCATTTTTTATTTCCTTTCAAAATGTTATATTAGGTTATTACTTTTAGAAATAAAACAGTTCTATTTTAGTAGGCTAAGTAAATAATTATAGTCAATAATAATCAACCTTTGTTTGAGGAAGTAAACGTTTTATTAGATTTAGTGATTTTATTTATTCTCTGATATTTATGAATTTAAATAAACCGAGCTGAAATAGTGCTGAAGTTAAAATTATAATAATATTATCAGTGATTTATCCAAGGTGACAAGAGTGTAAGAGAATAATACAAGAGTGCTACCAAAACTATTTTCTTTATTTTTGTAATTGTAAGCAGATTAGTGATTTTGTTTTATTTGATTTGATCATGATTTGTCTTTTCTCTCTCTCTCTCTCTCTCTCTCTCTCTCTCTCTCTCAAAAAAAGTTTGGTGTCAGATAGAAATGGCTATTGTAGTTAATCTTTATGTATAAACAAATGATATTGTCACATTCACCACCTTCTTCATCGTCTGTGTCTTCACTACACTTCCCAGAATCCTCTGTCTTCATCACCCTCATCATCATCATCACCGTCACCTGTTGTCTTTGTCATTATCTGTGTATTTAAGTTCCCCTCTCTCTCCTTGTCATGGCTGGTTATTGTTTGAGCACACGCTCACTGTTTTATGTTCCACGTTCTTGTTAATAAACCTTTGCTGTTTGTATCTTCGCCTGACCCTCATCTTCTTCATCCACCCGTGGACGTTACAGATATCACATCTACACATAGTGGCCTGCTTGTTTGATTATAATTATTATTATTATTACTATTTTAGTAGTGTGGTGTGAAATAAATAACTGAGGTTAACTAATATACAGCAATTGACTAACTGCTTCCATAGTGGGGGAAAAATATGGAAGTCAATGTAAACCTTCTGCACCAACAATCTTTAAAATATCTTATTTTGTGTTCAACAGCAGAAATAAACTCATACAGGTTTAGAACAACATAAGAGTGAGTAAATGATGACAGAATTTGCATTTTTGGGTGAACTATCCCTGCACTGAATTTGGGGTTTTCTCTTTACACTAGGTGGCACTGTGGAGTTGTTCTGTTACTGTATCTATCTCAGTACCCAAGGTCATCACAGACAGAGATAGGCCTATAGTGGTTCATTCATACTTTCTATTGTTCATTTGCTGTGATCAGATGTTCATTGCAATACTCAAGTCTGCCCAGGGGCAAAAAGATATACAGGCAACCCAACAAGCTAACAAACAGCTAGCATGTACTTCCATCCCCCACATTCAGCAACGTTAGCATGACACAGCAGTGCTCTGTCTATCTGATAGAAGCTTTCTTCACATTCCACTTTCATTCACTTTTAATTGGTGCTGTCTCCGGGTGGGATAGGGGAGTCACTCTTGTTTAGCCCTGTCACAGAGTTGCGGCACAGTGCGCAGTGCTCATTTCCCACACAACACACTTTCAATTAGTGGCCTGCCTTTCATAGCATGGAGAGAAGGCAAGATCACTAACAAGTAGCCGGCTATAGCTAATGAGTTAGTGCGGAAATACAGTGACATGTGAAGGAAATGCCCACGAGACGCGTAAACGCAATGGGACATTGACAGAGGAGGATGTTGGGATGCAGGACAAAGCATAGATTCGCAGGGTTCATGCTAATAGTAGAACAACAATTTATGATTAAAATGTTGCTTCAGGATCAACAAATATGTTGGTTTCTCAACATGGCAACAACTATAAATGATATCAAAAGACGCACGCACACACACACATAATTGAGTGAAATATATATATATATATATATATATATATATATATATATAAATGTATAATACATACATACATACAAACAATGTACACTACCGTTCAAAAGTTTGGGGTCAATTTTTTTTGTTTTTTTGTTTTTTTTTAAAGAAATTAATACTTTTCTTCAGAAAGGACGCATGAAATTGATATAAAGTAACAGTAAAGACATTTATAATAATGCAAAATATTAATTTTTTAATGAAATGCTTTTCTCTTGAACTTTCAAAGAATCCTGAAAAAAAATGAATGACTGTTTGCACAAAAATATGAAGCAGCACAACTGTTGTCAACTGTGATAATAATAATATATGTTTCTTGAGTGTAACACAGGTTAAATAAAGGTAATTTAATTTATACACAATTTAGTGTTCTGTTCCTTTAATAAAAGTCGATAAGAAAAATAATAATATAAAAATAAATAACTGAATAAATATGCGAATTCATTTTAGATAAACTCGGTGATCAACCAATGTGAGCTCTTTGTCATTTGCGCCATTGGTGTCGACGAGCATGCGCAATGACAGAAGAGACGAGCTTGATTGAGAAGAGCAGACGCAATCTGATCGTCGTGATCCATTTGATAAGTTTTAGATTAAAAAAATCTTTGTAAACAGTATGAGAAAGTTGAGATTTGATTAATTTAATGCATTCTGAATAAGAAGCTGACTGAATAGAGGAATACATTCTACATGTTCACCGACGCCATTTTATGATCACGCACGCCTGTAGTTGAGGTGCGCCTGTGTGAGAGCAAAAGAAAAATCGACCGTAAAGAGTTCACCGTTGCCATTGTTGGCCACGTGTCTGTATTAGAAAGAAAGCTATTGATTCAGAGGCCAGGTTTTTTTCTCTCCTTTGTTTTTTTCCGTTTTCTTTTCTCTTCTTTCTTCTTGATATCGTGGAGACCTGCACGACCTTCTGTGACATCCTGTAGACTCTGTGTTTGAATGGCGAGGAAACCCAGTTTCTAGAAAGGGAGAAGACATCACGTCGTGGAGAGGAGGCCGATATCCTTTCCTTGAGTTTCCAGTGCTAGTCGAGGAAGCACGACAAATTTGATCTTAAGATCTTTTGTTTTCTTTTTGAGGGTGTATGGTCAACGACAACCCAGATTTGAGAGACATTGGAACTTTTACGAGAGATACTTGAGGGTCTTTAGAGAGAGAGATTTATATTCTCTTTTGTTGTATCTTGTCTGTTATTTTCTATTTTCTTTCTGAGTGTTGAACTGACTATGTGGGTATATATTGGGTAACACCGACAAGAGTGCACTCGTGGTGGAAATTTTTACAGTTAGTCAATTTTATTGTCTATTGTTTCTGTGATCTTGAATGTACTTTCTTTTATTTTATCAATTTTCTATTTTTTTTCCTTTCAAGTGAGACCAATTATATTTCTAAATTAATCTTGTGTTTGTCTGCTACTTCTCATGATAACCCGCTGTCTCCTTATCAATACCTAATTCTGACGGAATTCAAATCTTATCTGTATTATAAAATTAAAGTAAAAAGAAAATCTACTAAATTACTGCTAATAAATCAGACAAGTGTTACATGAGCATCAAATAATCATATTAGAGTGATTTCTGAAGGATCATGTGACACTGACTGGAGTAATGATTCTGAAAATTCAGCTTTGATCACAGGAATAAATTACATTTTAAAATATATTCACATAGAAAACAGCTGTTTTACATTGAAATAATATGTAACAATATTACTGGGTTTGTTTTGTATTTTTAATCGAATAAATGCAGCCTTGGTGAGCAGAAGAGACTTCTTTTAAAAACATAAAAAATCTTACCGACCCCAAACGTTTGAACGGTAGTGTATATAATATTTTAGTCATCACCATGTTGATAAAATGCACATATCATGCCTTCAATTGTATATATTATACACAGAATATATCTAAAATCAGCACATTCGATTTTATATGAGCTGATATACACAGAGGCAGCACAGATTTTGAGGAAGAAGACACCACATTTAGTTCTTTTTCTAATGCTGCAGGGGGGTCATACTGCAAAATATATATTTTTAAGATTACGAAGAATGTACTGTGGCATTCTAACAGAATAACTGCAGTTATGATGATTTATGACAGTTATGACTAATCATCAAGAAATCAGATTAAAAAAATAAATAAAACTAGCGATTACTTGGTAAAGTGTCTTGCCTGGAGACATTTCATTATTTAATTAAACTCAGAGCCTCCTTCCATCTCTCCTTTGGTGCTTACAGGCACACAGATGTTTTAAGACCAGAGGACATGTTTCAATGTCCTCATTACTGCGTTCCTTTTCAATGATCATTTGTTTGACATGGGATCATTGATAAAAGGGCAGTGCACCATTTAAAGCAAGGTTATCCTGACCATAGCAGGAAAAAGCTGTAACATCAGAGGACGTATAATGATATTTCTGCTTTAATTTCAGCACTTTGAAATGCACAGAGTAAACAGGGAATGATGCAACACTATGAGTAAACACGGATATGTTTGTAACTTCAAACGGGCTCTGATCATACTGGATGCTCCAGTCCTCATCAGCTTGCTTATGTTGTCAGAAGCCAAAATTTGTTCATGAAAGACAAAAGAGGATGAATAGAGGAGACAATCCAAGACGCCAAATACCGACCAGCAGCAGCTCAGCTAACAGTATTATTCAGACAAGCTCATCAGATAAAATGTTTGCTTATTACATCTGTGCCAGAAGCATGGAGAGCATTTAAAAAAAACACGTAATAAAAACGAATTAGAGAGAATACAAGAACATTGTGGGTGTTATGAGAGCTTCAGCTTGGCCCCATTTAAAGATTTTCTTTTCTCCATAGAAAACCACACGGCACAAGTTTAAATGATTCTCCAGAACCGTTTTTAATGTGCCTTTCCGTGTTGATTCATATGGGTGTGAGGGTGGATATAGATTCAGAAGCTTAAAAGAAGCAGACCGCATGCAGGCATTTCCTCCTTCAGGAGTTACACTGTTTTAAGATGTGGCTGTCATGGAAGTACTGCGTTATATATGTTTAAGAGGTTGAGATATCTACAGACTCCAGCAGAGAATGTACGAACATTTGCCTGTTCACAAAAGGGGTTTCGGATTATCTCTCTTTGGATGTGAGCACTGGTGAAATGACTTGCAAACAAAAAGGCACACAAATGCATTATGCCTTCTGGGCCGTCAGCCTTGAAAAGAGACAAATAGAGTTCTCATCAGTGCAATGATTTGCTTGCTCTTACTGCTGTTTGAATGTAATTAAGGGGCAATAATGGAGACAAACTGTTCTGTGAGATGCCCATAGCCTTATTGACAATCAAACTATTGTTTATGGGGATCTTTTATTCCAGATCCGCAGGGGCAAAGTCTTCGTAGGTTAAAAAATTGTTGTCCATGCACACAATGCTGTTTATCAATTCAAAAGAAGTCTGACACAACATGTGCTCAGGGTAAAGCTACTGAAGCAGAGAATTCATCATAGAAAGGGCACATCGCCTGTCTCCTCTCAGCTGCTAGTCTGGGATTTAGATAGACCGAATACACTTGGCTGGTGAGAAACAATAGAATATGCTTGACACTGGTCATAGTTCAGACTTTAAGCGGATTCGAGCGCAGAACACCGCGTGAATGCAAAAGCGGAGCGTGCCAAATGTCTGATATCTTCTGATGGAGTCTTGCAAATTTGGTTGCACGAGTTTCCGGGGCAGAACTGGCTTCTCTCTAATGAGCGTTTGCTAAATGAAGGCTCATTAATCTCTTCTCAAACAACAATGTAATGTTTTGCTTCCTGACTTGAGTTAAGTTGGCAGATTCTGCTCAACTTCATGACTCTGCTCCTGATCTGTTGTTATTAATTGTTTATTTGGGATTCATGCCACTATTCAATAAGTCTCAAATCCCTCACAGAGTCTTCCCGGAGCACGCCTCTATAGCTGAAAGTAAACAAGATTAAGGCTTAAATCCATTTTCCGAACATGACAGAATGTATTTGTATCCAGAAGAAACAACAACAACAACAAAGACTTTAAGGTCCCTTTAATATTAAATTAAGCCAACTGATCATTTTTAAGGGCAAAGTGGTACTCCAAGTACCTTAAATCTAAGCCCTATAAATTATAGGACCTCTTTGTCATATTATAAGTATTATATAAATATTATTTGTTTAATGTCTATGCTCTAATTATCCGACAAAATTTACAAAAATAAAAAGTATAGGCCTGGTTTCACAGACAGGGCTTAGATTAGGACAGGATTAGGCCTAAATTCAATTAGGATATTTAAATAGCTTTTATAAATGTACCTAGAAAAAAAAACATTACTGGTGTCCATCTTGAGACAAAACAATGGCACATATTTTAAGATATGTCAGTACAAGTTACTTTCAGTTAAAACCTCTCAAACATGCATTTTAGTCTGGGGCTATCTTAAGCCTTCTGTGAAACCTCTTTTTAATTAGTCATTCAAAAGTATTCAAGAAACAGCCTCGAACTCCCTCATTACAGTGGTTTGAATCAGACTTTATCAAAGAATCACAAGTTCAGAACTGACTCCGGTTTCTGGAACTTATGTTCAGTTCGAAATGAACTCCATGAATTTGAAGTGTATAGGCTTGTGAGAAGTGTATTTCCCCATTGTTTATACATTTAACATAATTAAAAAACCACATAATTAAAAATACGCATTTATATTAGCTTTGCTCAAATGTAAAGAGTGACATGTTGGAACCAAAACTAACAAATCATTTTATTTTATTTTTTCAAACAAGCAGAGATATTCTTTTAAACCAGAGTGATATTTATATGACACAAATACAGTCAAGATCACAGTGCATGGCAACATTACATTGGCACTATATTATCCAAACACAGCTCAGGATATATATTTTAATAACAATATAAGAAGCTTAGCATGGGAAATACAGTTATTTTATGGCAAGCTCTTTCTTTCTTTCTTTCTTTCTTTCTTTCTTTCTTTCTTTCTTTCTTTCTTTCTTTCTTTCTTTCTTTCTTTCTTTCTTTCTTTCTTCCTTTCCTTCATCTCTCTCTCTCTCTCTCTCTCTCTCTCTCTCTCTCTCTCTCTCTCTCTCTCTCTCTCTCTCTCTCTCTCTCTCTCTCTCGCTTTTATCACTGTTTTGCTGGGTTGTGTTGTTGTGTACTTGCTAGTCCACATATTTCAGCTGCCCACCTCTCTGATGACACAGGTAGAAAAAGATTAGTTCCCATTTACTAAGTCCCTCCAATCTGACTTTGATGTATGACCAATAGTTACCCAATCCTTATTGGTTCAAATTGAATGTAATCAAGATGAATGTTTCTTGCGGGTCCAATTATGTTCATGGTCTCTTGCTGGTTAAAATCCTCTTGCTTTACCATGAAAAAAAAATCAATAAGTTATTTATTGTTTTCATACCACTTTCCAGAGGATGTAAGGATCTACAGTACAGAGGCCCCCTCAAAAATATCCCTTATTCAGGCCTCTGATCAAAGCACACATCTGCATAATGATTCAACATTCCACTTCGTTAGGCACTGCTAAAAGCATAATGGCCTGGGAAAAAACCCAATCTCAAAATGGATGACTAAGCCGAAAATCACATATTAGACTGTAAAATCCTGTAAACATCTGGTATAATGTCGCTATACTGTATTCAATTCAAAGCCGTTTTAATCTCTAATAGGCCCATGGATATAGGCTTAAACTTCCCTAAAAAAATAAATATATAAAGCCCATGTTACTCACTATTTTCACTGTGCTAAATCCAACCATTTCAACAGTAATCTAATTAAGGCTAGATTTACTAGGCACACTCAGAAAGTTTTTGTTTATGTCTCACTCTTTAATGTAGTCTTGGACTTTATATTGACAACTATCTGAGTCCACTTCACACCAAATCTATTTATTTATTTGTTTCTTTCTTTTCATTCTTCCCATCTCATACATACATCCAAAAACTTGCATTGTAATGGGCACAAAGGACATTTGCTATATGTTGGCATCCTTGCTTGTCCTGGCATTTATGCTGCAGGTCATTACTTCAGTTTCACATGATCCTTCAGAAATCATTCAAAATGGTGATTAGCTGCTCAATAAACATTTCTTATATTATCAATGTTGAAAACAGTTGTGCTGCTTTGTTTATGGACACCATGATACATTTGATAAATAGAAAGTTTAAGAAAAACAGCTCTTATTTGAAATATTAATCTTTTGTAACATTATGAATGTCTTTGGCACTTTGAATTAATTTGAAGGCACAGTAAGTAATTTTCACAGATAGAAGTTGCATATTCAAAACAATAACAAAGGCGTAGATTGATGATGCTGTGAATGAGCATTGAATGATAGAAATTGTTGTCAGAGATTGTTTTATTATTGGGAGATGAGAGGGAAAAACATAACAGCTAACTTGGATCATGTGAGGCACATCAGCCTATCATATAATGGCCAGCGTTCTACGACCATCTTTGGCCATGGTTTCTGCGGCAGTAAAAGTGGAAACCGAGGAAAACGCAGACATAATGCCATTGACAGGCGATGCAATGAGGAGGGATGTTATCAGAGATGGTCTTATTATTGTGTTCGTGTGAGTTTACAACTCAGCATTGTGACAGAGTCCGCCTCTGCCATGATGTTTGAGCCAGCATCAACGGGAGCGACCGAGCAGAACATCACCCCAACCTCTGCCCTCCGGATCCCTGCTTCCACCTCGGGGGGTCGTCTCCATGGTGTCGTCCGGTCTCCCTCCAAGACTCCTCCCCCAGCGACGCCACCGTGGAGCGCAGTCCTCACTGCACTGGGTCACCATCTGCCCTTCCCTGTTCAAGGCCATTCCCTGATTAGTTTCAAGACCTGCACCACCTACTTTCTGTTTGATCATCCCTCTCCTGGATCTTTGCCCTCTACCAAAGGCTTACTGTCACAGTCACACACCATTTGGATTTTTTTTTTCAGTTTGCTCCGTTTTCCTGGAAAAAGCTCTCCTCAGCAGTCTGGTGAATCAGTGTCAACTGAGTGGCGCAGTCTGTAATGCCGCAAGCCCCGAACCCAGGTCGTGGGTTTTTATCCTGTGTGGCACATTCTCAGACTGCAAGAAGTACTGTGGCCAGAAGTGGTGCAAAAGTTGCTTCTGTTCCAGATATTGTGTATTTCTGAGAATGATCTTATCTGAACTTATTAAATATAACATGCAGTGCTTTTTCATTTTAAGCTGATTCTCACGAAATACTGAACTTCGGCAGCTGTGTGAACACACGTATACTCAGTGGTGCAAGGCGATGAGTGATAGGCACCTGACCCAGAGATAGTGGGTTTTAGTCTTGTGTGGGACAACTTTATAAAATTGAATGTAATGTTGTGTCATTTTAAATTCCTTTATTATCCGGGTAAGCATTGCAATAATCTTTCTTCCTCTTGGATTAGAAATAAGTGTGTTCGATTAGAAGTCTGTGTTCGCTCTCACCTGTACTTCTGAACGGATGGATGGACAGACGGATGGATGGATGAAGGCAGGAAAAGTAGCTGGATTGGCCCTGTATAACTGTTTGCAGTTTCTATTTGTAGTAATTAATTGTATCAGTAAAACGGCTAGTCATGTGACCTCAACAGGGTGAGTAAGACCAATTCCATGTAAAATAAATGTTTTTTTCTAGAAGACATATAATGCCGGTATACATCATTTTAATCATATTTATCAAAAATGCTTTATTTATAAAACTTTTACAATGCACCTGTAAAGGATTAAATATTAGCCAGCCCACATGATTTATATTTTTTTTATAACCATATAAGAAGCTTAACATCCTCTGTGGGCAATCCAGCTCTATTTTGGTAGGCTCAGAGTAAATGTCAGGACAACAGACCTGGCCTCTGACACTGACATATGTTGTCCGTGAAGCATGTGACGTTATCTTGCTTTCACTGTGTTTCAGTCCAGGGTGGCGCAGGCACTGGTTGGGAACAGCAGCTTTGCATCAGGTCTCTGCATTCAAATGGAGAGCTTGTCATGCACTGGATCCCTGGACTGCGCACGCGGCGACTAATATAACGCCGTGAGGCAGACTGCTGGTGGTGGTTGATAACCAGTCAAGACAAATGGCTGATTGTGTCTTATATGCACAGTGAGGTAGGTGGGTGTTAGCAGCGTTCAATAGGCTTGCAATTTTACCCTCTAGCACAAACACCAGACAAGCGCACACCCACAAGACATGGCTGGCATGTGGAGATACACACACAAATACACACAGAAATAGGCCTACATGCATATGTGCACAGCTAGGGAACGTGTTCCCTGACATCAAGAGAAAATTACCATTAAAACTTGTGGGCATGTATTGTCAGCTTTATGGCTAAGAAGCCAGAATGAGGTTTGGGGAGCGGACATTGTACTGTCAGGAATGCTCCATTCTCTCTGGCATGGTGTCAGCACCCATTCCAGGAGCAGTGATGTCTCACTGTCGTCGACAGACCGGCTGCTACACTGGGAGGGGGAGACGGGTCATTCAAGCAGGTAGCAGGTAATCAGGAAGACGAGGGTTGAATAGCTACAGCCAGAGAGGACAGGATGAGAGGAGATAGGAAGCAGAGGAGAAATAATGAGCATTGTTGGATTATTTCCTTTGTCATTCACACCAACAGTCAAACAACAAACAATCTACACTCATGTCAAATGTTTCAGAGGACTTTGAGTGCTGATGGGACACTAAGAAATGGAAAATGTTTTTACTTGATTTGACCATGACAATTACTTTGTTGTTACCAACAATTCTTATTTTTTTATGGAATGTTTCAGTATTTATTAGAAATGATTTGTCCATACACATCATAATTTTTTTTAATTCATGTGCCCTCATAATCTTAAATTAAAATAACTTCCTCTCCCTCTTGCAATTACATCTCTTTCTCTGATGACGAGTTTACTGGCAGTCACATAAGATTGACCAATGGCAAACCACATGATCCTATCAGTTCTCAATAGACAAAATCAAGTCCCACCCTTCATTTTTTTTTCCTGCTCAAGAAGCTGTTTTACTCTGACATCACAATTGGAAATAAAAGACTATCACAGCCTCTGTTTCATGTTTGACTTTTGACTTTAAGAAATATTTTTGAAATTCAATGAAATAGTATTATTTTTAAGCAATCAGACTTACAATATTTGCCTGGCAGAAGATATGTAGTCGCCTGGTTTTGTTTTCAGAAAATGTAAAAATCATGATCTCTGGATTGATAAATGACCAAGATGTCATCAGTTATCAGTCATAGATAAATGAACAAACTAAATAATAAATAGAAATCAAATAAAATGCAGAAGTAAACCACCAGACACCAAAATATATAGAGTAGCACATTTTTTATATATTATATATCACATAACTAATTTACTTTACCAGGGGTATAAAACATTTACACATAATGCCTGAGGTGTTACAGCAGTATGCTGCTCAAAGGCTGACCTCAGGCTAATGTTTTTCACCTTAATTGCCAAGGAAAACGTAACGCACACAATCACATACATACACACACAGTTTCACTTTCTCACAGCATGGAAAAGAATTTCCTTATAGAAAGTACCTTGAATTATTGATACGCTGTTTGAATGCCTTTCTCTCATTGTTTTCGAAACATTGAGAATATCTATTATTAATAATGCTCCCATGTGAGTGATCTGTCTCACTGCAGCTCTGAATTAATGAAACATGAGATGGTCCACAATACGCCTACACTTCTGTCCTGTACAGTACACTTACTGTGGTGTCTCCACGAAAATCGCATACTATCAATAAGACGGTTGATTTTATTTCATTGATCTTTTAAAAAAATATTAAAATAAAATAAAACATGCATTATTTGATGTCTGATAACCAGACCTACTGGTTCCGATGTTTCTGTCTTCTTCATTTCAAATTCTCTTTCATTGAAGCACAGCTCCCCATAGGACATAATTACTCACCAAACACTCAGCACCTATTGCTCCAAATGAGCTTGTGTATGCTCTCTCTATATATGGCAGAATGTTATGATATTCTGATCTGGGAATAGAGTGATTCACACAGAGTCAAAAACTAGACACATCATTAAGAAACGACGTCTACTCAACATCTTTTCAATTTTCTTTTGTGCAAGAGTCACATAGCGGCATTATCTGATGGACAGAAGGACGCATACTGTAAAGTCAAACAAAAATAACTAATAATTTAATGAGCATTAAATGTGCATTAAATGGATGAGATATATCCTGATGAAACTTTTTAAGAAGCTCTTTCAAAGCCAGACAGAAATTGCACTTCAGTCTCACGGTGGAAAACGTCCGTGAACGGATACAGATCAAACCAAGTGAGATTAATATTCAAAGCTCCCGTGTTACCAGACAATACTTCTCTCTTTACTAAAATGCAACCTCACTTGGTTTAGAAGCAGGCCGAGGGACATAATCTGGCCTAGTTCCCCTGATTTATGATGAGGTGTCAAACAAACTCTGGTAGACTTCTCCCCAGCTGACTTAGGAATGCAGGACTCCTTTTCCTTATGGATAATTAGCATGGATCCGGGGTTGTCATGATGGTGTCACTGTGTACGAATTTGGGTGTTTCTTTGTATTTGTGTGAGTGTGAAATGAGTAATAACCCTGGAGAATGAGCCTCAAGGCCGTGTCAGGGGCAATGCGACTTGTCACAACTGGGACAGAAGCCTCAGAGCCGTGAACCGTATCTGTACTAAAGGCTTCCAGCCCAAGCACACATCACATACGTAGGATGCGTTGTTATCAAAGGAATAACGGTGTTGCAATTAATCATAAATGTAAAAAGACACACAAGAGGGAGAATTTTCAGTGCTTCTTCATAGGCTTTAAAAAGATACATTAAAAAGTGTGCTCTTAATGTGCTCTTAGCGTGGGTTTAAACTGCTCCCAGCTAAGGTTGAGAACTCTCAGATGCATTTTACCCAGACTTTCGAACAATCGCACACTCGTTTGGGAGAGGAAAGTGCCATTTAAAAGTATGCCTCCCCTGGCTCGAAACCTATAAGTGATATTATAGAGATGGCA
The DNA here is from genome assembly GCA_030578275.1 of Meda fulgida. Taxonomy (NCBI): domain Eukaryota; kingdom Metazoa; phylum Chordata; class Actinopteri; order Cypriniformes; family Leuciscidae; genus Meda; species Meda fulgida. Next base: position 16,225,254 of record CM060632.1, on the reverse strand, counting down.
ATCATGGAGCGGCTTTCGCTCCAAAGTCCCCAAAAGTGCTGTTACGAAGCGTGGAGGGTAACTCATAGGTCTGACTTTAATGTGAAGCACGCTCTCTCTCTCTCTGATGATGCACAGCATCTATTTCCCCGACCGCTCTTTTGGACACATGCAGCCATGCAGAGAGGCTTATAATAAGTTTTTACACCATGGGCTGGTCAGCACACAAGCTCTGTGTAGTCTGTTGAATCAGTGTGGCTGGGGGGAACAGACGGAGCCCAGATCTCAGTCTGGTCTTTCAGTGGATCTGAGCTCTGGACGACTCAGCCGAGGTCGCTGTCAAAGTCTACATCTTTCACCGGATTAAAAATATGAGCCTCTGCTTGTGGGAAATAACAACAGAACATCTATGGGGTTTAAGTGGGAATGTTTGGTGAGGCCTTTGACCTAAAAATTGATAATACTGACAACGTTCGTAGCTTTTCCAGAACGACATATAATGATTTTGTAAGTCAAAGAAGAAAGCTTTAAGCAGGTGAGTTGGATTCATGTTTTTTTGTGTGTGTTTGACTAAGCCTAAACTGAGAAAATCAGTCCATTGAGTCAAAAGTCCCAAAAGTTAATTTTAATGGCAGTTGCTCAACCAGCAAAAAAAAAAAAAAAAAAAAAAAAAACGAGCAGTGATGTGCAGTGCTCATAATGGAGCTTCAGATTGAATCATTCATTGTTTTGTCTAAAAAGCAAGCACTATCCAAACCCAGTCATAGATTTTTTCATAGATCCAGTCAAAGATGAATAAGTCCTTTCTGGTGTAAATTGAGGACCATTCCCTTTATTACTAACTTATCCTCCACCATTCCCAAGTCAAGGGTTGCATATACTGACCCAATAGCATTATTTGAAAACTAGAGACAATCAATAATTTTAAGCATAATTTTTGTTCTCAGTGACCCAGAATTAGTCAAGTTTGACTAAATTTATTTCAGAAGCATTTGGACTATTCCACTGTTATTGGAAATTATACATATTATTGGAAATCAGATTGAAAGTCTGTATCTGGGATGAGGACAATAAAATCTCAATATAGAACAGCTTGTCAGCCTTAAAGGGACAATTTTGTATGTACCGCATTTGCCCCTAAAAGGTTTAGGTGTACATATTGCTATTCTAAAGTACTAACATGCACATTTTAGGTGTAAAGTTACAAAGTTGTAAAGTTGCTCCAGTGAAAAGCTGTTGTACAGTTTAAGTGCATATATGTATATAAAAAGGCCATGAAACACTGCTAACAATGTTCATCTTTAAATTTTATGAACATCTATTTTTTTTACAGTTGTGACTCTAACCTGCTTTTTAAAACACATTTCTTCTACTCCATAATACAGTATGTCACTATTATGAATGTGAGGAAGAACATTTATTTATTTATTTTCCCAAAAAGCCTCCATATGAACGAGAGTTAAACGAGAGTTAAAGTAAGCATTAGCTTAATGAGGCAGTGTGTTTCTCAGAGGAGCGGCACGTTATAAAACAACAGCTTTCGTATAGGTGCTGAATTCCTTTTTTACAAAGGCAAAAACCAGCACCCTCAGATCTGTGGAAAATCATTAAAAGTGTATTGCGTAAGTATAATCGGTTCTCTATGACTGGCCGATATCTTTTCATCTGTGCGATACTATGCTAGGTTAATTCCTCTCTAGTCACTCATTTTACGGCACCCCATCCCTCTCATATCACAACATGCATTTTCCACCAAGGAAAAATAATCACTAAAGCCATCTCCCTAAAACATAAATCAGAGTAATGCGAAAATATTGTTGTCTAAAACGCAATGTTTAAGAGCGTTTGAGTTCAGCGATTGCACATTTGTAACAACACAGCCAGTGTTAAATTGCCATTTTAAATACTGATTAATCATACAGATTTCCTTTCAGAAATTTAATGTGTCCTTCATCTTGCAGAAAGGACAGGAAAACATTCTGTGGCCGCTCATGATGGGTGAATTAAGGCTCTCTCTGCAGGGCAAGGTGGCATGCCCAGTGAACCATTACAAAGTCATTATTACATCTATAAATGATTGATCTTTAAAGAGGCACTGCACAGAACACCTTAACAATTAACCCACCAGCTATCAAAATTTTTTGGCAGAGCTGCGAGTCTCCAAATAAATCACACAATTTTTATATCTTCTGGATATCGGATGGGTGAGAAGGGAACTGCCATATAGCATATTGAATCTATTTCAGGCATGATGATGGTCTTCCTTCAAATATGTGCCATCTTCACCAGCAAATATGTTATATGTGAATCACATATAAAATGTGACTCATATGCAAAGGCCATTGTTGTTTGGTTGGATTTTTTTCATTTAAATATAGAGCTTCTACAATGAGTAGCTACATATATGTGTGTGTGTGTAATTATATGGTACTTTAGTTTAGGGCCAAATTCTCACTAATATGCGTATAGGATATTGGCAACTTATTACTTATAAGCATATTAAAGGATTTGTTCACTTTTAAAAAAAAACGTTTGCTGATAATTTACTCACCCCCATGTCATCCAAGATGTCCATGTCTTTCTTTCTTCAGTAGAAAAGAGGTTGCACAAATGCTCGCCTTGCTCTCTTCTGTGATGAATGTTCTGTGAGACCTTTTCAACGTAATTGCGCGTATTTGCGCATTACATGACGTCACAAACGCGCATCACAGAACAGAGCAAGGCGAGCATTTGAGCTTATAAAACTTAAACTTTTTTGTTTATTTTTATTTAATGACCGATCGTTTTGCTAGATACGACCTGGACATGGGCATCTTGGATGTTGGATGACATGGGGGTGAGTAAATTATCAGCAAAAGTTTTTTTTTTTTTAAAGTGAACTAATCCTTTAATGCCTTTTTCTGTATGACCATATTCTACATCCATAACCCAATACCTTAATAATAACTAACTATTAATAAGCAGTAATTAGGAGTTTACTGAGGCAAAAGTTGTAGTTAATAGTGAGAATTGGACCCTAATCTAAAGTATGGCCAATTATACAGGTCCTTCTCAAAAAATTAGCATATTGTGATAAAGTTAATTATTTTCCATAATGTAATGATAAAATTAAACTTTCATATGTTTTAGATTCATTACACACCAACTGAAATATTTCAGGTGTTTTATTGTTTTAATACTGATGATTTTGGCATACAGCTCATGAAAACCCCAAATTCCTGTCTCAAAAAATTAGCATATCATGAAAAGGTTCTCTAAACGAGCTATTAACCTAATCATCTGAATCAGCTAATTAACTCTAAACACCTGCAAAAGATTCCTGAGGCTTTTAAAAACTCCCAGCCTGTTTCATTACTCAAAACCGCAATCATGGGTTAGACTGCCGACCTGACTGCTGTCCAGAAGGCCATCATTGACACCCTCAAGCAAGAGGGTAAGACACAGAAAGAAATTTCTGAATAAATAGGCTGTTCCCAGAGTGCTGTATCAAGGCACCTTAGTGGGAAGTCTGTGGGAAGGAAAAAGTGTGGCAAAAAAACGCTGCACAACGAGAAGAGGTGACCAGACCCTGAGGAAGATTGTGGAGAAGGACAGATTCCAGACCTTGGGGGACCTGCGGAAGCAGTGGACTGAGTCTGGAGTAGAAACATCCAGAGCCACCGTGCACAGGCGTTTGCAGGAAATGGGCTACAGGCGCCGCATTCCCCAGGTCCCCACTTTTGAACCAGAAACAGCGGCAGAAGCGCCTGACCTGGGCTAGAGAGAAGCAGCACTGGACTGTTGCTCAGTGGTTGCATGTCATTCGGAAATCAAAGTGCCAGAGTCTGGAGGAAGACTGGGGAGAAGGAAATGCCAAAATGCCTGAAGTCCAGTGTCAAGTACCCACAGTCAGTGATGGTCTGGGGTGCCATCTCAGCTGCTGGTGTTGGTCCACTGTGTTTTATCAAGGGCAGGGTCAAAGCAGCTATCTATCAGGAGATTTTGGAGCACTTCATGCTTCCATCTTCTGAAAAGCTTTATGGAGATGAAGATTGCATTTTTCAGCACGACCTGGCACCTGCTCACAGTGCCAAAACCAGTGGAAAATGGTTTACTGACCATGGTATTACTGTGCTCAATTGGCCTGCCAACTCTCCTGACCTGAACCCCATAGCGAATCTGTGGGATATTGTGAAGAGAAAGTTAAGAGATGCAAGACCCAACACTCTGGATGAGCTTAAGGCCGCTATCGAAGCATCCTGGGCCTCCAGAACACCTCAGCAGTGCCACAGGCTGATTGCCTCCATGCCACGCCGCATTGAAGCAGTCATTTCTGCAAAAGGATTCCCGACCAAGTGTTGAGTGCATAACTGAACATAATTATTTGAAGGTTGACTTTTTTTTTGTATTAAAAACACTTCTTTTATTGGTCGGATGAAATATGCTAATTCTTTGAGACAGGAATTTTGGGTTTTCATGAGCTGTATGCCAAAATCATCAGTATTAAAACAATAAAAGACCTGAAATATTTCAGTTGGTGTGCAATGAATCTAAAATAAATGAAAGTTTAATTTTTATCATTACATTATGGAGAATAATAAACTTTATCACAATATTCAAATTTTTTGAGAAGGACCTGTATATTTATTTTAAAATGTTTAGATGCTTGCCCTATTCTGGTTAATTTTGCTCCTATGAGCACCGAAACAGTTCTACTCCATTGACTGGCACTGTGGTTTTAAGTGTTAGTTTAATTACAGTGGTCTAATTGAATTTTAATTGCATAGTTACTCAGGGTCTGCTTGAAAAATACAATCCTGCATATGCTTAAAATACAAAAAGGAAGTGCACATCCACACACACTGTTGATGAGCGCACTTGAGCCTCATATTGTGATATTTTATTGTCACTAAATAAATTCTTGCTCACAGTTACAAAAATGCTTAATATTGTACTTCAAAGAACGGAACCTAGGCGGAATACTTGGCAGATGTTCGAGATGTTTAATGAGTGAGTTCATTTTCCACCTTATTAGCCAGCAGTGGCTTTCCAGGAGAAAGTGAATGTTGTCTGTCTTGTACTGTTGAAGCTAAGAACATCGTTTAGCATGATGGTGGATATGAAATGTCTAAAACTGTGAAAAAAACCAAAACTGTTTTTTGCCTAATCATGAAACTATTGAAAAAGTCTAAAAATACATTTCTGTCAGGACCACTATCGTCAAATATGATTGACAGTTAGCATACAGTTTGGATTGGCGGTATGGTTCTGTTCTGGGCGAGAACTCCCTGTGCATCCATGCAGCCTAGCATGGATAAGAGCAGGGAGAGCAGCAATAACCCCTCCTTAGGGTAAACAGAACAGAACAAACATGGATGTATTGCAGATATCATTAATTAATTTTAATGTATGACATAATTAGAGAATTTTAGTCTAATTCAGGGAGAATCAGAATGCCAAATCCTGACTGGATGAGAGGAGGAGCTGGGGATGGATGAGGGTAATTCGCTCCTGAGAAATGCGATAGCTGCTGATGATACTGAAGGAGCTTAATATATGTATACAGTGATAGGCGGCGTATTCCTAGGTAGACGTGTATCAGCTGATGCGAGCTTGACTAACGTGACCTGCCAGAACTGATGCCACGCTTCATTTTTGCAACACCTGCCAATGTAGTAAACTGGCAATCATGAATCAGTAGGGATTGACTAGGTTAACTATTTAGTAACTGACAAATTTTGCTGGTATTGGTACCGATTAATGCCTTACAGTACGTATGTAAGGCATTAGTTCTGGTGGTGATTATGAGTTTGCATGGAAGATGCAGCTTTTTTTCGCAGCCCAGAAAGAATACAAATGTAAAAATAATTCCCACTCTGTAGTTGCTTTAAAAATACTTTACACAGTTGGAGCTGCTCAATGTCGCCTTTTTAAGTAATTAGAAAGGTGTTTTTTTGAGTGTATCATTCTTTGACTTAATCTTTTTATGTTGTTATTCACAATAAATTGACCATTTACTGCCCTGTTACTCACGTTTGATGCTTGGCAAGTTTTAATATTTGGCTGCAGTTGTTCAATGTCTAATTCTACATGCACTTTATATTCCCTATTGTAGAAGCATCCTGGGAATGCATTGATGCGTGAAACTGTTAGGATGCCAGAAAAGCACTATGTCTGTCTTTTTGAATTAGGAATAAAGGAATGGATATGAATTGACTCTAATGTGGTGGATTATCATTAAATAGTTTGGGAGTTGGAGAGCATGTGGGCTGTAGTCACACTGCACTACATGAAGAGCATTACAGCAGAAGCCTCAGCACTCTCACATGTATAATGTGCTTACTTTTCATAAATGTATGCATCTGAAAAGGGAGTTTTATGTGCTCTTAGAACAGGTTTTTTTTTTCTTCTCCATACATGTCCTTTTAGGGCAAGTTAATAGAAATATAAAAACATTCCTGTAGCTCAAACAGTAGAGCATGTTGCTAGCAAAGCCAAATTCATGGGTTCAATTCACAGGGAATTCAAGAACAGACCAAATGTATATTGAATGCAAGACGCATTGTATAAAACCATCTGCCAAATGCATAAATGTAATGGGATAATTAATGACAGGTTTCCACTGTGACAACTCACCAAATATACAATGTAAAATAACCTTTCAACAACATTTGAAATCTGTAATGGTGTTTAGTCTCTGACTATACTTGACTAAAAATAAACCTATAGATATTATTCACTTGAGGAAAATAGTGCCCCCGTCTCCCCTCACGTTAAAAGAAAAAAAGAGCCAGTTTTGGAGAATATGTTTTTTGATCACTATTACAACTTATTTCACATCCATTCTTCTGAATTTTGTGTTCTAATTTTTCAGTCACATGGGAAATCAGACCATTTGGTGAAATCATGTCATCTGTAGTTTAATTAATACTATTCTCATCTAGTGCACAAGATCTTAAATAATGTAAGTACTTAAAAGGATTTTCAGAACTTTCAGAACATTAAAGCATGTCTTTCTGACAAATAAGGGGGGAAAAAAAACATTATTTTCTTTAATTTCATGGATTTTTTGAATGTCCCTTATAAGACACCTTACCTCCCCTTCCAAAGAGCATAAACCCATGCACACTGAACTCCATCTGACAATGACCTTTACCAAACCTGCAGGAAATCCAGAACACTGTTAAGCGCATGTACTGCCCTGCTTATTCATGCAGAACAGTGCACACCATTGCATTGTTATTTCAGAATGCCCGTACATATTAGACAAAGAGTGATGAGCAGGGGACATGAGCAAAACGAATTCACACATGGGCAAGAAAACAAGCGAGCTGTTAATGCACGTATAATTAAACAGTCCTCCAAAGCAACTCAACACTCCGCCAAATAATTCTCTCAGGTTTGGAGGCTCAGTAATGATGTCCAATTAATTGTTGCCAGCCGCATCTCGCTAGCTGTCAATGCATCTCTATCTAATGAAGCTCATTTTAATGAACCAACAGAAAAGGACGGCTCAGATATGAGGAACATGAACACAACTACCAACACACTTACTTATTAAATGCATGGAGAGGAACACTAATAAATTAGGTTTCATCAGAACACCATGTGTGTTTACGCTGCCCCTAGGTACTTTGTTTACAGTTTGTCATACATGAAAGATAATATTTCATACAAGTGTCACTGCCAGCGGCCCACTTATACAGTATTGCAGCCAAGCACACTATGTTTATTCATCAGCAGAGGGCAGTGAAAGAGTAACTTTAAGGCAAACAAGTTGAAGAGACTACGGTGAAGTTTTGTTGCTTGCCTTGTTGTGTTTTAGATGTGGTTTACTGAATATGACCTCGGAGACATTTTAAATGTTGTGGGGATGCTCTGTTTACTGAATGAGCTTTCAGTTTTAAGATATACTTTAGCCGCAAGCAACAATTAGCAGGATCCAGAGCATATATGAAGCTATTGAAAAATCGATCCAAACATCAATGGGTTTTTTTCTGATATCTCAATACCAATTCTGACTCCTTTATACCTGGTTGAATTTTGCTCTGTAATTTTGCTGCTTAACATTGACACTTCTCATAGTTCATAATATGCTCTCTCCCAGACATAAACATAGTGTTGGGCCAGATCCAGCCCACATCTGGTACACGTGGATTCCACACGTACCAGAAATTCCTTGACCCTTGAAACACCTATCGAACATGTTGAAAATAAGCACCAATGCCAACTCATCCGACAAAACTTGACAAAGTCTTACCGTGCAGTGTGGATCATTGGCCTTAAGAAAACATAAAATGTGAAAAACTTATGAACTTGGTTCGTAAGAACAATTTGTTCTACACTAGGAGAGGTGCTCTCATGTTAAATTTAATTATTTCGCAAAAAAAAAAAAAAAAGCTAGCAGGCCTGATGTTTTGAATTTTGAAAATTTAACCAGTAGTTGCTGGGCAACCACATCTCATCTATCCCAAAATCACACAATATGCAATTAGCCTTCAGAGACATCATGCATGCAAAGTTCAGCTTTTTTTTTTTTTTTTGGTCACTGTTTAAATTGAAGAATAATAATAGGCCAAAGCAGAAGCAACTCTTAACTCTTAAAGCAAAAAATAATTAATTAAAAATCACTATTTTGAAATCTCGTGAAATATGAGTGAGGTTTGGTTTTATGTGAAGCAAGTCCGGCTGTTGTTGTGTTCCAGTTGTCACTTCACTGCCTCGGTGTCTCATTCTCTCAAATCTGTTTCCCTCGCAATTTTTACCGCTTTCTCTTTCGGTCGCCACCACCTTATGTGCACACATGTACTCACACACACATAAAGATGAATGACAATGACTTAGAAGCAAAGTCGAAGTGTCCACCGAAGGCAGTATGCATTATGGAGGATGTCTCTACAGAGAATGTGAAAGGTAAGGCAGGGGGTGAAACATACTGGAGAAAGATCCTGTGCACCCCCTTTAAGTTTTGGCCTCATTTCATCTCAGTGTGCTGTCATGTCAGCCTGCCAGCCTCTCCGATTCATTATAAGTTCCTCTGACAAGCATGTGGAATAATCATGTACAATAATCCATTATACCACAGCTATATCTGCTGACTGAAAAAGGTTGGATCGGTTAGAACTCTTGGAAATGGGAACATACAAATGTCTTTAAAGCATTCATTTACCCATAAATGGGAAAATAATCATCCTTTTTTTGTCTCTGTAACTGATTTGAATTGATTACAATGTCTCATAATGAGAGCTATATATGCCTAGCCTTTGGAGGGGAACCCAGCTGCATGGTAGAAACTAGATTTGCATCTCCTGAAGGAAATTTCAGCACTCGCAAGGCAGCAAAAGAAGTTTTAGGTAAGCTTAGGTAGCTTCGGTTCTGTGGTTATACAAATACACAAGTTATATTTGCATAATATAATCTGAAATGGTGAAATCACATTCACCATATCTGCATACTGAACGGTGATTGAACTAAGTACAACATGTTTCTAGATAAACATCATTGTTGATTCTGGAACAACATTCCAGCCAACCAATCAGATTTCAGGGAGAAGTTTACAGTTTATGTCAAGTTTAGGCTTTCAACCAGTGTTAGGTGCTTCTAAATCAGTGTGATTCACTCTAGGGATTCATTTTAGGGATAAGTTGTGGGTAAGGTTAGGGTAAGGGGTAGGGATAGGGTTAGGTCTACATTTTCTGACAGGAATATTGTTCCGGGATACGTGATTTCAACATGTTCCTGGAACATACAGTCAACAAATCAGATTTGAGGGTAAAGTTTTCAATTAATGAAGACATTGCTATTCACTCATTTATTTTTTGGGGCTAAACTTGATTTCCATTGTGGATAGTGGTTTTCATGGTGGAAATATTTATATAGGTTATGTAGTGCATATGATGTTCTACTTCATTTACATGCCAATATAATTATTTCTGCAACCTTTTGCATGTAAACTTGTTTTTAAATATTTGGATATGCAATTCACTGAAATGTTTAGGCTACATGAATATATATATATATATATATATATATATATATATATATATATATATATATATATATATATATATATATTTATATATATTTATAATTGTTGGAACGAGATTTTAGCAATTCCAGTGTCACTTCCTCTTACATACCTATGTAATTATATAACAAATTTGCATAATGCCAGCCTACGGTCTTCATTTGCCGCCCGCAAACAACGTCTACTTTTTCCCCAACCCCCCCCCCCCCCCCCCCTCAAATACTTTAGTTGTAGCTGAGGACTTGAAGAGTTTGGTTTGTGTTATCGACATGTCGAGAAGACGCTGTTTTCAGAGTGCGAGTGTGAAATTACATGCAATTCAAAAGGCTCAGGCTTAAACTGAAAAACCGACACCATCGTTACTGTTTGTATCACTTTGTGTACAAGTGCTGAGGACGCCTCCGGAGTTGAAATCCAGATATGGTAATAGGCGTCTGATTTCTGACACGCGTGGTGGTAGAGCAATCACAACAAATTGGGCCGTCTGACCAATCAGAGCAGAGTAGGCTTGCGGAAAGAAGGGGTTTAGAGAGACCGAATCCTTTCATAAACCGTTTGAGACACTGAGAAAAAAGGTGATGCTGCAATACATATTATGAGAAAATTAAAAAAAAATTGGACCTTGGATGCATGCAAACATATTGTAGGAGACCTCCGAAACAAAATTAGGAATCTCTAAAATAGTGCAATAGGGGCACTTAAACAATAATTCCGGCATTTAGCACTTTGAGTCTTTTTTATAATTTGTTTTGGATGAACTAGAGTGGTGGACACAGACATTTTGACGATGGGTCCTGTCTCGACTTTTTGACTCGCCTTTGACCGCTTCAAGGTGGCTGTCTACCAGCATGCACAAACATGTCCTTAAAACAACCCTTAACGTTTGTTTTCAAAACTGTGCAACTCACCGAGTGATTAGTGGTGTTCGTTGATGTTCCAAAACAAGCAGCGTAGCAAAATACAGTTTCTGTCGTGTTTTATTTGGCATTTTGTAAAATCGCATTGATTTCTGTTGGAGGACTCATTGCTCGTTGATAGTACTGCGCTACCGGAAACGGAAAAGTGGGCTGTTTACAATTGGTTGTAGTCTTTTCGCTCGGTTCTCTGTCTCTCAGAAGCTTCTGTGCTCCCGGAGTAGTGAAATAAACAAACAAAAAATCCTTACATCTAAAATCGACTGTGACTGTCCCGCGAGTCTATGCGCTAGACACCGTGTTCCGTACAGTGTCCTTGTACGGCAAAGTGGTTGTCGCCATCAAGTGGTCGGGAGTGTGCTAACGCAAATATTGAGCGGAAGTTTATACGTGGATGAGGTATCTCAAAAAATAGTTCCACTATAGCTTTGTTTTTAATCATCAACAAACACCATTAACCACTCGGTGAGTTGCACAGTTTTGAAAACTGTTTGTGCATGCCGGTAGACAGCCACTCTGAAGCGGTCAAAGGTGATTCTAAAAGAGTCAAAAAGTCAAGACAGGACCCATCGTCAAAATTTCTGTGTCCACCACTCTAGTTCATCCAAAACAAACTAGAAAATAGACTCAAAGTGCTAAATACCAGAATTATCCTTTAAAGATCGGATGCATAAGATTTAACAGGATTACTCATAGAGATATCAAGAGATGAGTCACAGTCCAACTCCTGCTCCATTTAGCTCAGCGAGATAATAAATCAACTCTCATGAACGGCCTGAGAGAAACCACAAACACGCCACAGTCCTTTTGGATTTTATGGGATTAGTAATGGAGGGCATGGTGAGAGGCTAATTTGATGGCCGATAAATTGTAAATGAAATGCCACTCAACCCTTTCCAGTCTTTTCCTTATTAGCGACTGCTTTGTCAATTCTCAGTAATGACATTGCCATTGTTTATTTGCAAATTTGATGATTGTGTAGATGCCCATTAATGCTATTTAAAGGAAACATTCTTTGTAAAGTGTTTAATGGACAGCTTAATGTGTGTGACATTAAAATGCATTCACAAAATCCTGAAGAAGCAACGGTAGCCTTAACACTCTAAGGCTAATGGCTTTAACCTAAACAACACACAAATTGCCCCTTTTCAGTTTTCAAATCAATACTTCCTTTCAACCAGTGGAAGCTACAGATTAGAAGAGCTGTTCTCATGCAGTCACTTAATTATAATTTAATTCATCAAGCCATATAGCTTAGTGTTAGGTTTGTTTATCCACTGCATTGAATATTTTGATACAGTAAAACTGTATGGCTTTTTAACATTTCCATTCTCAAAGAAAAACAAAAGAAGAACCGTAACCACCATTTTCTGAAGGAAGAGATCGCTCTAATAAGTTTCATTGTCTTTTGATTGGCAGTATCTACTAATCAGAGCCCAGTGGTTAGTGCACATGCTCCTACTAGCGATGCCAGTATGATTTTATTAAATTAGAATAGATATTATTTAATATTTAGATTTTTTTTAAAGCTAAAAACTAATAAAGTCTCCTGATGTTAATGGCCCCGAACATTCATTTTTTTTAACGCCTCAGCTATTCTTCTACAGTTAGCCAGATAGTTTAAACTATTGCATTGCAGACACCCATCACCGTCTGCCCTCATTTTCTGAATGTGTGACATTTTTACTCATTTGAGGACCTCAATAATGAGTGAGAGTCAGAAAACCAGAGCGTGGCCAATCACGGGCCTTCTCCTTGGGGCTGTCAAGGCCATGTCAGTGTCCACAAACCCACAGCCTCCTGCTTAAGCCAGATCAGAGAAACTCTCTCCACAGGAGGCGGCCAGTGGGGCTTAGACAGCGCTGATGAGAGGAAGGGCAGTGGGGAGTCATACTCTGATAAGACAAAAGAAAAAGCGCATGAAAAGTGCAAAGGAAAAAATAAAAGAGAATCTGGCGAAGAGCAGTGGAAACAGACAAAAGTCTGCAGTCTTTTTTTGGGATCACTCCTGTTGCCTGTTTTGATCTTAATGTCCATTTCTGATTTAGTTCACTGAGAGTTTGGATTTCTCGAGTTACAACGATCACTTCATATATATCTTATTCGGTTGGTTTGAAGAATGCTGAATGTTCTCAGTGGTTTCTTGGAGTATAAAGTAACAGAAAAATCTCAGATTTTTTCCATTACTGTGTGCCATATGCAGAATTGCTCCAAGACATAATTAAAAAAAAATAATTAGAGGGCTTATGACTACAGTTTCATCTGATCTCACAGAAGATGCAAAATGGTTTAAAATGGTTAGGTTATCAATTATGAACAACATAGGAACCTTTCCAAAATGTTCTCATTTTTAAAACTTCAGATATATTTCAAGATTGCTATTCTGTCAGTTGTGAAATCAAGCCTTACAGAAAGTGATCAAATATGTAATAACTGTTCAAATATGACATGATAATTTTCAGTAGTTCAATGATCATCAGTCATTTGAATGCAAAAAGAACCAAAATACTTAATTATGAGGAAATAAATAAACCTGAAATATTGACTATTTATGAATATCATTTGCAAGCCATGGCTCATTTAGCTGGGAAAGGTCAAATATTCATCAGTTTCTTTTTTATCTCTCATTAATGTTGGCACTTGTGAAGCTATAAACTATAAATACCCATAAAGACTTCTCAGTTAAGTGCAATTCGAGTGGAAGGAACAAGTTGGCTCAGGCAGTACATATTGTTTTGTAATAATCACAACAATCTTTGGAAACAACACAGATTTTGACAGTAAACTCTAACCAGGCTCCAACAGATGGAACAATAGATCCCCAATTTACAACTCAGATTGCATGATCAGGAATGGTATTTGTTTGGCACTGAATTGCGAGGCATCTGTGAATTCAATTGTTTTAGATGGTACTTGCTAATTTCCAATATTATCTGTCACACCTCTCTCACCACACATAAACAGTTTCTAATATCACTCAGTTTCAAAAGTGTGGTAACTTTTTCCTGACCTTGATGATGAACAAATGCTGGGTTTTTTTGTGGAGTGTGTGAGAATCAAAAATACTTTTTTTAATTGATCATTTACTGTGCTTTTCGTTTTACATTTTCAAAATGTGGGGACATATTCCTTCAGTCAGTATTATTTTTAGTACTATAAATAGTTCAAATATTTAAACATGGTGCAAGGGATTCTTCTGCTTTTTTTTTCTGCAGACTGCATAGCAGTAGGTGGCGACAAGTGAGTGTCTTTTTTTTTTAAAAGTAATTTGAATCAAATGATCAAACTCATTCAAATACACTGATTCATTCAGTAACATAAGAAAATATTAAATAATTGAATCACTCATACAAGAGATTCGTTAAAAAACACAATTTAGGACGCCACTAGTAGGCTACTTTGTGTTGGAAATGTTGACTAAAGCACTGTCGACGGAGGAGTCGTGTTTTGCTTATGCTTTACAAGAGCACACACTTGCAGTTTTGCCATGCCCACTTATTTTAAGTGTTTTTGGGCTTGATATTTAAGCCTGACTCATTAAAACAATCGAGTTCAGGGAGTTATTCAAGTCCCCGTGACCCAGAAGTTGCAGCTGACTTTATTTCAGTGTTGTGACGTATTTCTAAGTGAAACAGAATACTGAATAATGGACAGGGTTTGATTTTAACGCACCTCCTCTTCATTCCTCGCTCATAGAAAACTGATGGTTGGAGGGAAGTGGTTCAACCCTAGCCGTCAAAACTGACGTCATCAGAGAAGGAACGCGAACGCCATTCCAGAGCGCACATTTTTTTTTCTGTGTATTAACTTGCACAGATTCACAGGTTCACCACCACAAGACTAGTAATGTGCGCTAACAAAGTAAATGGGGTCAATTTTGATTTCATAACAACTTTAAAGTGAGCAGGTGCAGGTCATAATATTTTGGTCTTATTTTCAGCATAAAGAATGTCATTTAGTTTGGAAAATTTATGTGGAAATATTTTAGTTTGAGGATCAAAAATAGACAAAGTAATTGGCAATATTGTGTCTAATATTTATGTTGCCCAATATTTTGTCTTGTTTATTTAATTGTTGTATAAAAGCAATATCACGCCCTGCAGCTCTTGCTCCTGTGATATAACTTAAATATTACATGTGATATGCTACTGTAATGTAAATATAATGCTGGTTACTGTAAAGTGCTATTGCTCAAATGTCTTTAGATGGTTCTAATTGGAAGATGGGACTGACCACCATGTGGTGCCTCTTGATTTTTGCTAAATAGAGCACTAATTTAGGAGCTGGCTGCTCCGAACACCCGGTGCGTTGAAATGCAGACGCTTAGAAACGGTGTTGGTGTCCTCTGGCCCTCTTTAAAGGGCAATCCATAATTGCTACAACTGACAGGCCGTTAGTGGCATAAGAATTGAAAATGCCTTTATACAATAACCATGCTTACATAACCCTCTGCAGAGACCACATTTATTGCAAATACATAGACTGTAAAGGATTTTCTCCATTTGTGTATATTCCACTGACATCTGCATTCTCAGCACTTCTTTAGTAACAATAATCCCTGCTCATAATGTTTTTGACAGCCCTGTTGCAAATTGACCTAGTTCTGGATGGATACCAACTGTGTGTCCTTGCCTTGGTTTGACACATTTCCGTCAGAAGAACGCCAAATATTGCGATTTGCTGGGAGATTTGCCCAAGCCCCCCTGGTCTAAATATCCCAGCCTCTCCTAAATTAATTTGTTCCATGAATAACTGACTCTTATGAGCAGGGTTCTTTTTAGTGAATTAAAATTATACCTCGCAAACAGAATAGTGCGTTTCACAAACAAATTACTCAATGAACTAGTTAGAGTTAATTGGCAGTTTTCAGCTTGGATTGTTTTTTGAATCGTTTACAATGTGATACAGGCTTTGCAAAAACGCGTTATTTGAAAGATTATGCAGTTGAAACTATATTAGGCACAATTTATTTATTTATAAGGGTCAGAGAGATTGGAAATGGACATGAAATATGGTTTATTTAAAAAAATTATAAGATGATCCCTTTACTAAAGGCTTAAAGTCACGATGAAATCAACACTGACAATTTTTAACGGAAGGTAGCAATATTTCTTATAAATGATTTATCCGTGGTGTGAACATAATTTTTCCTAATTCCCCTCATAAGTGCCCTCTTAATCTTTAATCATAACTTTGCCTCTCTTGCAACGACATCTCTTCTCTTCTCTGATTTCATGTTTACTGGCATGAGGACGGGACAACCTGTCATTCACATGAGAATGAGATCACATGCAGCAATAGCAAACACAATGATCCAACAATTCAAACAATTCCTGATGGACAAAATCAAGTCCTTCCATAATTTTTTTCTTGTTCGAGAAACCATTTAACTCGGATATACGTCACAATAGGGAAGAAAAGACTACTGCAACTTCTGTATCATGCTAACTTTAAGTCCTGCTGTAATTGTATAATATCTTGACATGCAAGTGTCCTTTTGAAGTGCACAGGTTATTATCAGCGCCAGTAATCTTCAACATCCTATCAGTTGACTCTGGTATGGGCTTTGGTATTAGAAGTGTGCTCAAGACTACTTTTCATTCTTGTTTGCACAAAGTCTCTGCCCACAGCCCAGGAGATTGTGGGCTTGCTTGTTTTCGGTGGTATCACACCTGCCTCCTAGCCAGATAAGCTAATGACTGTTGCTCACTACAGTGATAGCACAGCAGAGCTGGAGTTCTGACATCAACAGATCAGATGCGCTGTAAGCAAAAGAGTGTTCATGCCTCACCTTTTCATGTGTGATTAGGCACAATGCATCTTTTGTTTTATAATTTCACAGATTAATAAAGAATTTCCTCTTCTAAAATCATCCCATTATAGTTCCAAACGACTGCTCCTTCCCAAAACTATTTTGTTCCAGTTGTTTGGCTGTTCAAACACTGTCCATCAGCAGATTTGAACTTAAACATAATACAAGAAGATCACGTGGCAGAATTTATTTTGATAAATGCATTACAAAGATAATATTATTAACTGGGGATGTTTATGTGGATGCTTCAAGCAACTGTTCACCTCTGGATTTCTGGTGCTCAGGAGAAAATGGCAGTTTGATGGATGGAGTTCATAATTGACTTCATCCACTAAGAGCGCTTCTAATTTTTTTTTTCACAACCAGAACAGATGGGGGTGCATGATGAATGGAATATCGTTTTTCATTGTAGCGAGGTCTTCTTATGATATCAGATTTATGCAGTTAGAAATTGTAACTATGATACATTAAAACATTGTCTCATATTTATAAAATATACTTTCATAAATGAATTAAGAAAATAATTGAATGAATATTCCTTTCATACTAAGGTGCTTTAAGCTAATTGGAAAACTGTATGTGGAGATTCTGTAAACTGCTGGGATGTTATAGATGCACATACTTATAGTTCATGCTTAGGGTTCAGTGGTCCACTTGTATTCCTCAATTTCGGTCATTAGGGCCTTATTCAGCATTGCATTAGAGACATTGTATCACTTCAACTGTGCGAAACGATATCCATTGAAAGAGACACCAAGCACTTTGAAAGCAAATATGTCATGTCATGGAAAAACATGGGGAAACAACCCTGAATTCTGCTATTAAAGGTAGGGAACACACTTATCCAGGTTGAAAAGCATATAGTATAAGCATCAAATCATTGTCTTGAATTCAAAGAAAAGGTCTCACCCCCTAAGCATAAAGGCCACTTACTAAATAATAACCAACCATTAAGAGTAGATGTGGCTATTTTGTCCCTGTGGCGCCACTTAGGCCTAAATGTGAATCAGCTCAGATATCAGTGAAGTTAGACAGACTTTATGCTATATACTTTTCTAGATTACTGACTATTATTTCAATTCAAGACAATCACAACTTGCTACTGTCTATACAAATTCAGAAATCCAACCATATAAATCCCTGCACATAATATCGCTGCGGTACTATAAATGAATACTGTCATACACTTTAGAAGAGGCATGTCCATCTGTCACCATGTGAATATACCTTCAACATGACTAAAATATCACTACATACCACATTCAGCATTGAACATTATCTCCACCTACAGCACTGTACAGTGCTACCCAAAATATCACTGTAGTTTTCCGACTGCGTCTGCTAAGGATGTGCCTGAAGCAGAATGCTATGTTTGGAAAGGAAATAACGCAGTCTACAAAGCCCCTAAAGGGACATGGTAATGGATTTTTTTTTTTTGTTGTTGATAAAATATATATTTTTGCATTCTCTCGCAATTACATAGTTTGGTAATTATATTGTATATAATATATGGTGTAATGGAGGCCAGCTAGTGAGAGCTGTGCAGGTAAGCCTCACTCCTCAAGAGGTGCACTAGTGACAGATGTTAGAGACTGCGGTTTTAGTTTCCTTGTTAGCACGCCCGGCTCCCATGCTGGAGACACTGGTTCGAGTAGGACCAGAGGGGGTACAATGGTGCTGTGACCCCGATGGGAGTGAGGTTTACGGGGGGTGAGTGTAACGGAGGCCAGCTAGTGAGAATTGTGGAGGTAAACTTCACTCCCTTGATCTATTTTTTATTTTTATAATAAGAACATATATATATATATTATATAATTGTATATGCTTTTTATATAATATTATATAATTTTATACTAAAGCTGCTTTGAAACGATCTACATTGTTAAAAGCGCTATATAAATGAGACTGCGCACTTTAGCGTCTTTGTTAGAGTGTCTGCCTCCCATACCAGAGACGCTGGTTCGAGTCCCGTTTGGAGAGGGTCGAGTAGGACCAGAGGGGTTACATGGGCAGCAGAGAGACTCGATCAATTGTAATTTATTGAAATCGTTTTTGAACGCACGCCCGCTTTTTACTTTCCAATTGGTGATCACACGTTCTCTGTGTATAGGGAGTGGCAGTACTGACCACATATTTTACTAGATAAGATATTTGTCAATGACGCTCAGGATCTGTTACGCACCAAATCCTCCCACATCGTCCTGTCAGTCATCTCTCCTTACTATCTTCAGCAAGCCTAACCATGTTCTACAATCATGTATTCAACTACTGCAGCAAGCCTAACCATGTTCCTTTAGGGGCTCAGTAGAATGCTTTATTTCTTTTCTGAATCCTTTCCGAATTCAAATTTAAACCTGGTGACCTGAGCCAACACCTGGAACGAGTTAGCATTTTACTTCTGGTTCCATCATTCCAAAATTAAATTTTTTTTTTTTTTTAATGAATTTTTGATTAAATGCCTAAAATAAGGTCTGTGGTGAACACAAGTGGATGATATGTTCACGCTTTATTCTATGACATACAATACATCAGTAATACATCGATGTAACAGATTCATCTGGTTTATAACTGCACTCTTGAGAACTAGTCTAACTCAAACTTTCAGGGAATTTAAAAAAAAATAAGACTGAAAGAATTGTCGGAAGATTAGTGATGGTGATGTTGAAGTTATGTGACCCTGGTGTAGTTCGTTTATAGCCTACGTTTAGCTTTTTACTTCTGGCAAACACATAGGCTTCCAAAATCATAAAAGTTTTGCTCCTTTGTGAAGGTTATCACGATGAAAAAAATGTGTATCATACACTTTTGTTGATCACAGAGCTTATTGTTTGCAATAATCTAAAAGCAAATGGAAAAATCCTTTTGGGTTTTTGTCAAGGGATCCAGGGTGATGCAAACTTTCGGGTTGGCCAATACGTCATTAATGCAGTGCTCTATTGTAATTGGTTGATCATGATGGTTAGCAAACTGGCAGAAGTTAACTGCACTTGCTAATTGATGATTTTGTCAAACAACCCACTTAATTTCATTCAAAATGGCAACTACAATAAATGCGAGAGAGAGAGAGAGAGAGAGAGAGAGAGAGAGAGAGAGAGAGAGAGAGAGAGAGAGAGAGAGAGAGAGAGAGAGAGAGAGAGAGAGAGAGAGAGAGAGAGAGAGAGAGAGAGAGAGAGAGAGAGAGAGAGAGAGAGAGAGAGAGACAACAGAACCATTCTGGCAAATGGAATTAAACCCACATACTCTTCAGACGGCTTTTGGGAGATGAGTGCGGCCACATAAATAATACTGCTTTGTCTGAACACGGACATTTTAGAGAGTAACATTCTTAGAACGTGAACATGTTGAAAACACTTTCATACTGTTCTTTAAGGACAAGAGGGTGGCCCTATTTCTTAACAAGTGGGCAGGTTTAAGTTCACTCTGAACTGAAAATAATTGATTCAGAGTAACACAGGGCTGCTGGGAGATCCATTGTTTCACCTTTATAGTTTAATGTGCTCATCTGATGTCTTGATGTGATGCATGATGCCCTTACCTACACAGTTGAGGAGATATGGTCGACAGAGCAATAGCGCGCCTTGCCCGTAGGACAACTATATCAATTTCCTGCAATTGAGTCAAATGCTTGTGTTTGCGCTCCCATCAGCACAAATAAGGAGCTATTGGGGGATGGTCGAGGAGTTTCGATTTCCTGCGGCTGCCGACCGCCTGGGCGTTTGTCACTGTTTCTACTGCTGGCAAGGAGAGTTGCTGTGCTGATGCGTTGGGAGCGTAACAGATGGGGTTTCTAATGTCATGAAGCAGCTGCTTGTTGGCCAAAGTTAATGATGATGGGCATGTGCATCTGTAGCAAATGCTGAGCTAGCTTACAAGTGAACATTGCACTTTCACAAGGAAATGAGACGGAGGGAGGCAACTGTTACCTGCTACAAACGTGCTGGCTGTGTTCATTAGCTAATCTGATTCTGCTAGGTGAGGATATTGTGGACATGAGAAAATGAAGGTCACATAGTATTGCCACCATATGGTAGAAATTTCTTGAAAATTTGAAGGAGTCCAGGTCAGCAGTTCTGACTAACCTACCTGCCAGTGATGATTGAATGAAATACAAAATTTTTCAAAAGCTTGGGGTCAGTATTTTTCTTTTCTTTTTAGAAAATCAATAACTTTATTCAGGATGGACACATTAAATTGATCAAGAGTGACAGTAAAGACATTTATATTGTTACAAAAAAAAAAAAATGCTGTTCTTCAATCAAAGAATCTTTTTTTAACACTAGGACTCCCAGAATTCTATAACTACTATAATGGCCATAGCAGTTATTCTGACTGCTCATGCATTATTTGCATATAATTTCAATAAGCTATATAAAATCTAAGAATAAATGGATCTGTAATGTTAGGATAGGTAATAATAAACATCAGAACACTACATTTTAATTATGATGTATGTAAAAATGTATTAGTTAACCAACAACCACTCAGCCTCATCAAGGCTCTGAAGCATGGCTAAAGCCTCTGTGGCAGTCATTCTTCTTACTGACATTGTTCTGATATTCTCTTTTCAATATTTCAATTTGGTTTTAGCTCGAAGCTAAAGCTAGATTTTAGCTTTGCAATAGACTAAACTTACAACAAGAGAAATGGTTGCTAGGCATCGCATCGATGCTGATGCATCTTCAAGAGCGGGAAAAAGGAGCAACCGACACACGGCCTGTAATGCATACGGTCAGTATGACTGTTATGGCCATTCAAGGTAGAAATACTCAAAACTCTTCTGTGTCTTGTAATTTTAATAAAATAACAACGATAGAATAAAATATAGGCACATTTAGGAAAAGTAAGGGTCCTATAGTTACATGGGTTTTATTTCCACCAAGTTATTACATTGCACATTTTTAAAGCAGTCAAAATGACTGCCTTGGGAGTTCTAGTATTAAAAAAAAGGTTCACGTTTCCGTAGAATTATTAAGCAGCAGAACTTTTTTCAACATTGATAATAATACATGTTGCTTGAGCACCAAATCAGCATATAAGAATGATATCTGAAGGATCATGTGACACTGAAGACTGGAGTAATGTTGCTGAAAATTCAGCTTTCCCATCACAGGAATAAATACATTTTAAAATGTACTTTAAAATACAACAACATAGAAAACAATTGTTTTAAATGTTTTATATGTAAAAAAAGAAAAGAAAAATGTATCTAACTTAAAAAAATAAGGCAACCTATCACATTCTACTTTTTAAGTTAATTCAACTAATCCAATCCAGTTAAAGACAAATAATATAATTTTGTTCAATTAATGACTAACAGGTAATCTTTTGAACTTGAAAAATTCTGGTCAAGGCAACTTAACAAAAACAATTTGATCCAACTTGAAAAAATAAGGCAACCTATCACACTCACACTCAAGTTAACAACTAATTTGTTCCAGTTAAAGCCAAATTCAAAACTTTTGTTCATGATACTTCTTGTAAACTTCTTGTAAAGGTAACTACAGAATGTTTAGAAAAACAAGTAGCTATAATAGTTGTTTTTTCATCTCCAAGTTAGCTGCATGATATGTAGCCATATCATTTGCCTCTTAAAACAAGATTTTACCAAAACACATTTTACAATGTAATTTCACCCTGCAGGCAAATAAATTGCATAAGTTGACCTCAACACACAAACCTAAAAAAAACAAAAAAATAAAATATAAACTCTGAACCATATGACAGCTAAATAACAGCAGCATGCAGCTGCAGCATGAATGAAGTCAATTAATGTAAAGCAATGATCATTTTTATATAATAGTTACCACATAATTTTTTTCAACCTGCAATAAATGATGGGAACTGGCAAAACATTGTTGAATGTAAAATTGTTTGTTCGGATAACTCAATTTGTAAAGTTTGGACAACATTTGGACAGATTTTGGACGAATACTTTAGAATAGAATATATATATATATATATATATATATATATATATATATATATATATATATATATATATATATATATATATATATATATATATATATATATATACATTATTTTTTATATACATATATTTGGAATCCGAAGCTCATGTTAAAATAGGCATGATTAATTTGTTTCAGAAGAGTTTACTACAGTACTTCAGAATAAATAAACTTCATGAACCAGTATTTCCTCTGTCAAGTCTCCACTGCTGTAAATGTTAGTTCAGCTGTTTTCTTAATTGATCTTTGTTTTGCATTTAATATTGGCTTCCACGTGATCAGGGCTAATGAGCTGATAATGTAAACTCTACAGACGTCAGTAATGTAAACAGTTAGCAGCTCTGGATAAAGAGGAGTTATGTTTGTTCCAATTATCCACAAGATATTATTAGCTAGACTGGACTGACATGGAAAGTGTGAATGTTTCCACGGTTGCACTCTGAAGTCCCTGTCATGTACGATGCTATGATGTTCAAACAAGTATCGCTGTATGTAAGATCATAAAAACATATGTAGCAACATGATCCAAGAAAAGAAGACTGTACCTCTCAGGCAATATTCTGATGGATTGGAAACCCAAAAGAAGGAATTCACTCCTGGGAATTCAGATCCCATTACCCCTCTCTGTCCCACTATTTCCTTGTATTTCTCCACTTTCCTATTCATTAAAGGTACAATAAGGAGCACCCTTAAGGACACACACACACACACACACACACACACACACACACACACACACACACACACACACACACACACACACACACACACACACACACACACACACACACACACACACACACACACACACACACACACACACACACACACACACACACACACACACACACACACACACACACACACACACACACACACACACACACACACTCTTCCTGTGATGGCAAGGCTGAATTTTCAGCATCGTTACTCCAGTCTTCAGTTTTCATGAATCTTCAGAAATTTGGTGCTTAAGAAACATTTGTTATCATTATCAATGTTGTGCTGCTAAATTGTTTTGTTGTAGAAATGTGATGCCTTTTTTTAGGATTCTTTGATGAATAGAAAGAATTCAAAAGAGTAGAAATATTTTGTAACATTATCAATGTCTTTAATCACACTTTGAATAAAAGTATTTTTTATTTATTTTTTTAAATCAGAAAACAAAAATTATTTGAAAGTAAAACATTAAGGGTTTAATTCAAACAACCCCCCAAAAATATGATTATCGTCTATAAAATAATAGGGATGTTTAAATGAAGTATATATTCAGTCTTGGCAAGCAGTGCGCCTCTTACAGAGGTCAATCTACAGGGAATTACATTTCCTGCTCTCCTGATGTCAGACTGTTTCTTTCTATTACAATGTCTGTCTGAGAGCAGCATGATTTAATAAACATTCATTTTATTTCATCTCTCTGTCTAGCAATCTCCTGATGAGAAGCCTCAAGGAGTACATTAAGTCTCCTGGATCCATTTAAATAATTTGCATGAAAGATGTGTTGAAAACTGATTTGGGCATTCCAATAAAGCAAGCTTACACATGAGATGATCTGTCTATATAATGCTCTTCATCCTATTGTGCTTCTCAGGCACAATGATGGATGTTATTATTATCCACATAGCCATTTTATTTAAAGTCTGATAGAAACTCGACGCGAATGAACAGACGTGCTGTCTACGCTTCGTTCAAAAATTCGTCTAATTCACGGAAAAACGAAAATGTCAGCAGCTAGTCTTCTAAAAAATTTGCTGAGCTGAAATATTTTTTGTCAGAAGCTCAGATTTTGAGTGCACATTGATCAGCTGCATCTTACCTAATGCAGATTTGATGTGCAAAGAACTGAAAGGATCCAGACACAATGAGGAATGGGAGTTTTAGCAGAGGGTTTCTCATTTGTGCCTTCATCAAAACTGAAAATGGATATGTGCTTCTCCACTTTACGCTTGCCGCATCTCATAACATCCAGGTCTCCTTTTTCTTCACTCTTCAATATTTTGACTTCATAGTCAATTTTTTTTCAGTTCCTTCCGGCTCATTGTCACTTCTGAGACAGACTGACAGCAGAGGGGGTCCGTTACAAAGAGAAGTAATCTTCAGTGAGGACAGGTCCCCGGATGAACTATAAGGAACGGCTTATCTTTCCTGACTGACCGTGAGAACTTAAAATGGTGAGAGAAATACCATCCTTTTATTAAAAACTGGATGTGGGAGAAACAGAGTTTAGGAGAAAGACAAACATGCTTTAAAAAGCTATTGAAATAGGCATCATGGTTCACTATCACATAATCAAATAAGCCTCCAGCATAAAAACTAATAACATCAGGGCTAGCTGTCATACCTTTAGCAGAGAATATTTCTCTGAGAAGTTTTATTTGAGTCAATATCTGCATATGCACATAGCTTAAAGTTTTGGCTACACATAAAAAAAACGTTGAACAACTATTGTTGTCCATGAAAAAAAAAAGATACAGGTCATTGAATGCATGTTGACATTGGGGTAATTTAACAGCCTTTTCAGCTAAATGTAAACAATTTTGAAACATTTATATTTTTATAATGCATATGAAAATGTGCTCTGACCTGACATTTATGAAAAAGCACAGTTCAACTTTTTGGTTAAAATCGAAATATATAATTGACTATTATCTAAATGTATTCCAGTGTTTGATTGTTTGTGTGTGTGTGTGCACAACAGCTATAGGCAAGCAAACATATGATGACATTTTTAGCATTAAAGTTTAGTTTGAAGGATATACAGTCAGTTACAGAAAGTACAGTTTTTTTTCCGCTTTGGTACTATTTTCACAAGTATGTGTACATTTTCAAAACTCTTAGTTCAAAAATCCAAACTGATCACACTTGTGACGCAGCTATTCATTCTTTCAAAACATAATCCCATGCTTTCATTACAGTTATACATTTTTCAGTCCACATAATCATTGTTTCAAACACAAGATTATTGTAATATGTAATGAGAACGTTTGGTTTAATCTCAGAAACACAACTGTATGATCTTCTTTCAATTTAGTACTTTTAACAATCAGTTCATTCAACAGCAAACAATGCAAGATACATGTTTCAAATCACAATTGTTCCTGACATAATAACAGTAATACAGGCTACAGTTGCCACATTAGAAAATACACGTGCATTACCTAACTTATGTAATTGAATCCATAATGTTTGTAATAGTATCTGCAGTGAGTTATCAAAAGCTCTGATGAAGTATGACAAAGCCATGAGGTTCTGTGCTAGAACAGAGTTTGCTGGCAATACAGTAAATGATTTCACTCTATACCATTTCCCTGAATCTATACCGTATAGTGGACCTTTACAGATGAAGTTTGAGTTACAGTAATGTGGCAGTCTCTACCATGGTAATCTGTTTACAGTATCACATGGCACACATACTGTAATGTAAAATGTTGTATTTGATGCCATCTGTCTCCCTTCTACTGATGCATCTCCAATCAATCTAATGTTTTATTACTGTCATTTAACGTTTCCTCCCCATTATACTCTATTCTGCTTTACAGTGTTTTCACAAATGGCAAATTTCTCTCTATCTCTCTCTCACACACACACACACACACACACACACACACACACACACACACACACACACACACACACACACACACACACACACACACACACACACACACACACACACACACACACACACACACACATGCGTGTACACACACTTTGAACATAGTGGTTGTTATTATCTATAAATCAGTTGTGTAAAAATAATTAATTACATTTGGTTATCCATATCGGATTGCAAACAAGTTCTATAGAAACTGTATATAGAATCAATATCAATAGAAATCTATAGGTGTACCAAATGATTCATTGATTAACCATTAAAATCAGTTGGATTAAATAATAGACAAATAAATTAAACTGAACAAAAAGAGATGCAAATCAAAAGTTTGATAATGAGAGCTTTATGACAGGCAGTTACTGTGAATGAAACATTTATGTAGATGAAACACTTATTTTGTGTTGTGTAAAGGATACTTTGTGATTTTGTGAATTGTACTAACACAATTGAAAACATGCTGAAATGTTTGAAAAAAGTGCACGTTTGATGATCTGTTGTGATTTTAGCACTAAGAGTTTTGAAAATGTACACCTTACTTAAATAGAAAAAAATAGTACCAAAAATAGTACCAAAGCGAATAAAAAAAAAAAACTGTAATCTAACTTAAGCGGATTTTAAAGTATTAAATTAGGTCTTTTTTGCTAGAGAAAACACGTTTGTGTAATTGGACTTTTGACTCTAAATTGCATAGTCACAGTCTCTCCACTATATACAGTCTATACAAAATAAAAAGCATGTGATATTGGTCAGCTGTTTTCCACTGAATGAAAAAAAAAGACCTATTATTTGGTCCAGCATGTTCTCTAAGGGCGTGCTCACATTCGGCATTTTTGTTTTGATTAAAAGAAACTCGGGTGCGATTGCTCTGTTAGTGCGGTTCATTTTAATGTGAATTCTGCAATCCTAACCCTGGTGCGCACCAAACAAGCAGGCCGAGACCACTGAAAACATGAGTCTCTGTCCTTTTCCAAATGAACTCTGGTGCGGTTAGAATGAAATATAAACGCAACACGGACCAAAGACATGCAAACGAACCAAAAACGGGACATGATGTCACAAGAATCGACTCTAAAAAGGACAGAATGCTCAAGCATACCTGTTTTTTCTCATCATAGCAGTGATGTTGCCCATCACAGTTCGCTTTGTGCGTGTGACGGAGGGATTCCTGCCACTTGACTACTTTACACATTTAATAAGCTCTTTACGAGTTGCCATATGCACATACAACAAGTACATTTATCCCAGTACACAGCATTGTTTTGGATGTTCAGTAAGTTCCTTCGCTAAATATAAGTAATAAAAGCTGATATGGTTGTGAACATATCCCTATGCCTTTAGGTTCTGTGTCAAAATGCCAATGTGAAAGCTAAGCGGACAAGTACTAACTTTTTTTTTGGCGAGGATTAAACGAACCAAGCGAACCGAACTACAAGTGTGATCACACACTAAGGGATTTGGGTAACACTTTAGAATACGGTTCCTTTGTTAATGAATAACTACACAGGAACAAATGAGTAACACAATATTAAGAATCTAGTAACTACTATTAACTAACAAGAAACTCTGATTAACGAATTAGTAAGTAATAGCACACACATGAAAGTGGTAGTTCACTATTAACTAGTCAATAACTACTATTTCTTTATACTTCCCAGATAACTACTGAAGAAGTTTCATAATTCATGCAAAACTAATACATAACTAATGCAGGACAAATGACTAGTAATTGACTCAAGTGTTACATACTTCTAAAGGAATTACTAAATATTTGGATCCGTATTCTAAAGTGAAGATCATGGTAACTAACTAGTAATGACTCAAGTGTTACTAAATACTTACATACACAACAATACTACATACAAGTGTTACTACATACTTACATACACTACAACACTACATACAAGTGTTACTACATACTTACATACACTACAACACTACATACAAGTGTTACTACATACACTACAACACTACATACAAGTGTTACTACATACATACACTACAACACTACACACAAGGGTTACTACATACTTATATACACTACAACACTACACACAAGGGTTACTACATACTTACACTACAACACTACATACAAGTGTTACTACATACACTACAACACTACATACAAGTGTTACTACATACTTACATACACTACAACACTACACACAAGGGTTACTACATACTTATATACACTACAACACTACACACAAGGGTTACTACATACTTACACTACAACACTACATACAAGTGTTACTACATACTTACACTACAACACTACATACAAGTGTTACTACATACTTACATACACTACAACACTACACACAAGGGTTACTACATACTTATATACACTACAACACTACACACAAGGGTTACTACATACTTACACTACAACACTACATACAAGTGTTACTACGTACTTACATACACTACAACACTACATACAAGTGTTACTACATACATACACTACAACACTACATACAAGTGTTACTACATACTTACATACACTACAACACTACACACAAGGGTTACTACATACTTACATACACTACAACACTACACACAAGTGTAACTACATACTTACACTACAACACTACAAACAAGTGTTACTACATACTTACATACACTACAACACTACATACAAGTGTTACTACATACACTACAACACTACACACAAGGGTTACTACATACATACACTACAACACTACATACAAGTGTTACTACATACACTACAACACTACATACAAGTGTTACTACATACATACACTACAACACTACACACAAGGGTTACTACTTACTTACATATACTACAACACTACACACAAGGGTTACTACATACTTACATATACTACAACACTACACACAAGGGTTACTACATACATACACTACAACACTACACACAAGGGTTACTACATACTTACATATACTACAACACTACACACAAGGGTTACTACATACTTACATATACTACAACACTACACACAAGGGTTACTACATACTTACACTACAACACTACATACAAGTGTTACTACATACATACACTACAACACTACACACAAGGGTTACTACATACTTACATGCACTACAACACTACACACAAGTGTAACTACATACATACACTACAACACTACATACAAGTGTTACTACATACATACACTACAACACTACACACAAGTGTTACTACATACATACACTACAACACTACATACAAGTGTTACTACATACTTACACTACAACACTACATACAAGTGTTACTACATACTTACATACACTACAACACTACACACAAGGGTTACTACATACTTATATACACTACAACACTACACACAAGGGTTACTACATACACTACAACACTACATACAAGTGTTACTACATACTTACATACACTACAACACTACATACAAGTGTTACTACATACTTACACTACAACACTACATACAAGTGTTACTACATACTTACATACACTACAACACTACACACAAGGGTTACTACATACTTACATACACTACACACAAGTGTAACTACATACTTACACTACAACACTACAAACAAGTGTTACTACATACTTACATACACTACAACACTACATACAAGTGTTACTACATACACTACAACACTACACACAAGGGTTACTACATACATACACTACAACACTACACACAAGGGTTACTACATACTTACATATACTACAACACTACACACAAGGGTTACTACATACATACACTACAACACTACACACAAGGGTTACTACATACTTACATATACTACAACACTACACACAAGGGTTACTACATACTTACATATACTACAACACTACACACAAGGGTTACTACATACATACACTACAACACTACACACAAGTGTTACTATATACTTACATACACTACAACACTACACACAAGGGTTACTATATACTTACATACACTACAACACTACACACAAGGGTTACATACACTACAACACTACATACAAGTGTTACTACATACATACACTACAACACTACACACAAGGGTTACTACATACTTATATACACTACAACACTACACACAAGTGTTACTACATATATACACTACAACACTATACACAAGTGTTACTACATACTTACATACACTACAACACTACACACAAGTGTCCAGAGGAATGCCGGAAAATTGGCCACAGGACGAGTAAGGTCGCGACAACTGCATTTAAAAATCCATTTCTTTAAAATGATTCAGTTGATAAACAGTTAACTTGGAGATAGCATAGGTTAATTATTAAAAGTTTTCCCAAATCATAAGTCTGCTATGCTATAACAAATTGATAATGTAAAAAACCTTGTGTATTCATTTACAGTAGCAGTTAAAATGTTAATTTACAGTTAGTCATTGTCCTGCATTAGTTATGTATTAGTTTTGCATGAATTATGAAACTTCTTCAGTAGTTATCTGGGAAGTATAAAGAAATAGTAGTTATTGACTAGTTAATAGTGAACTACCACTTTCATGTGTGTGCTATTACTTACTAATTCGTTAATCAGAGTTTCTTGTTAGTTAATAGTAGTTACTAGATCCTTAATATTGTGTTACTCATTTGTTCCTGTGTAGTTATTCATTAACAAAGGAACCGTATTCTAAAGTGTTACCAGGATTTGCTAATCGTTAGAAGCTTCCCAATAACAGGCCAAAACACATAAGATGGGAAGCCTGAAAAAAAGTTTCTGTTTCATATCCATAACACTTTTTTCCATGACTGACACTTTTATGATGGATCACAAGGAGCACTGTTCATATGTTCATTATTGCACATCTCCGAGCTATAATTCAATCCATGAACAAATACACAAAGCAGACTGACAGTGGAAACAAACGACTTTTCCCCAAATGATCTAATTTCATTCTTCCATTATTACAGCGCGAGCGCAGGAGGAGCCGAGCGTGGAAAGCCATGCCAGAGTCGTTGGAAAAATCGGTAGTAAGACTGTCAAGCTGTTGTGACAGAGTAAGACGTGCAATCACAGGACCATCCACCCGTGCAATTTCCTCCAGAGCTCTGTCAGAGCTCAGAAATCACACATCCGAGCTGGGTCTGCGCTCCACGCTGGGTTACTGAGCACTCACAAATAAGCCACCGCCGCACGCCACGGAGTCAGTCCTTCATTCATCTCCATATTTGAGCCACTGCGACCAGCCCTGCAGATGAATGCCTATCAGCTGGTCTAGTGCAGGGTTTGAATCTAAAATTTACAGTGTGGGACTGCTTGTCTCTATGTGATGCATACTGTGAACATACGAGTTCATCAAACTGAAATATCATTTTGGACATAGCCAATATCCAGAGTCTCTAGGTTAAACATGATTTATTACCAGAATTGAATCCTTAGTTTTGATGCAGGTGCTGATGTTACATTTTCATATATTTACTTACATGTATTCATTTAGCAGACGCTTTTATCCAAAGCGACTTACAAATGAGAACAATAGAAGCAGTTAAAGTAGGACAACAAAATGTAAGTGCTATAGCCTTTCTCAGTTTAATCTAACGCAGAACCCGTAAAGGTTTTTTTTTTTAAGACAGGAAGAGAAAGTGTTAGTATTACTGTGCCATTTTCTCATGTTTTGAGAGGTTTGCGGGCATTACTGGCAAACTTTACTTTGATGTAAGTCTAATAATGATTTCACAAGAAAGTATGTTGCAAGGAACACATTGCAAATATACCACTATTATAGTAATAGTAGATGTTTTACCAGTGCCCCGAATATTTAGAGGGCTCTTAAAAGCATAAAAATAGACTTTTTATATTTTTTTCTTGCTAAAGGTTGATTTTCTCCAGACAGTATAAATCTTCAGGGTATTTCTGAATAATCGATGAACTCTCTACTGCCACCAGCATTCAGAATTGCCATTAAAATTTAAATACAAAAAGGATATTTATCTGTATCAGAATATTAGAATATATGTAACTTTTGGCCCTCTAGCAGTTAAAATTTTGTGGAAAAATATTGTGCGGGAGTGTGTGGATGAATAAGTCCTTTCTCATAACTAAAAAAAGAGAGATTATCTTACATCATATGACAAGACATGCACGGGCGAGAAATGTATGTAGGCCCTACGCAATTTCCCACAAAAACCATAGTAGACGGAGCAACATTTCTCTATCTATGGATATGACGAGATATCCATGTGCGAGAAATGTACGCAATTTCCCGCACAAACCATTCCGCCTGGTCTAAAATATAAACGTTTATAATAGCCTTACCATAGTGAATCAGGGTAAGACAAAAGCACGTTTTCGAAGAAGCATTGATGTACATTTTGAACAAAAAATAATGGATTATACCATATGGATTTATATAGATACAATTTAGCATTTCTTGCATTCGATAGATAGACAGACTGACCAACCCTGAACTAAAGTGTTCCTTTAGGGCATTATTTTATTATTATTATTTTTTTTAGCTTGACCAGTCTACCAAAAAAAAAAACAAAAAAAAAAAAAACAGGTTGAATTGTCAGAGCTTGAGTTAAGTTTGTCTGAAGGTTGCTTTTATTAACTCGGTTGAGTTAGTTGACACAGCAGGACATGATTTCAACAAAGCGGCCACCGTGCAGGCAGCCTCACTTGTGTTGAACAAAAGTCTTTCTAGGCCACTGGAGTCTTCAATGTGTGCGAGTTTACATCATTTCAAGTGGATTTGTCAAAAGAAATATTCATTTCTTTAGGTATAAAACTTCAAATGAAGACCATAAGAGCTGACCATGAGAGCTGACGTGGTGTCTATATCTCTCTTTCTATCCAAAATAAAACCTTTTTTGACCTTTATGTCCTTCTGTGGTGTACTGAACACAAACTCTATGAATAATAAAAAACACTTTTGGATAGTGGCAAGGTTATTTGGAGACTATGAGTTATACAGGAGAAAAAAAAAGCAGGCAGATTTAACTGTTCTGTTAACCACTATTCCAATGGGACATGTTGTTCCACAGTTTCCGCCTTGCTTGAGTGGGTTCACATAAGGGCCAAAATAGGAAATGTAAGTGTCTGAGCGAGAGTGGATTAAAAAATAGTCCTCCAGAACAAAAGGGAAGATGTTTAAATGCATTACCAATCTACGTCTGGTGAGACTATACATCCTGAGAGGGAACACTTCTGCAAACATCAAAAAAGTAAATAAAGGGGCTCATGCGTTATCATTTAGTTGAGACACCAGCTGTGCCTTCTTTCTCTCTCTCCCTTTTTGTTGACCATGAGAAACGCTGGAAATTTCCTACACGGAGTAATGCGTTACATTTTAATAGAGCAACACCTGCGAGGGCAGGGGAATAATGGCCCTCTTGAAATAAATTAGAGGGCTTTATTGAGACCTGTCATGGGCCAGACAATGGCTGCCTGTGCCCAGAGAGCTCTTGTGTGCAAGCCGGAGAATTCGTTTAAAAAGCTTGGAAACCCGATTCCTTCACTTCCTCAATTTCTTTCTTGTGACAGTCTTGCTACTTCCATCCTGGACTTAATTACCTTTTCATTTTTCATTTGCCTCCAGAATTGCCTCAAGCCTCAATTTGCTCTCTTTGGAAGAAATGTGGAGGAAAAATAGCACACCTAAAGTGAATGTTTAATAGTCTTATGTAATATTACTTTGTGCATGCCATATTGCATAGGCTTGTGGGGTGCACGCGTAATCGAAGATTAAAAATACCTAATGCTAACTGGGAATATGTGTTGCAAATTCAGAATTCTGCTGATTTTTTTTAAAGGAAATATTTATCATGCATTCATCATCATGTCATTCCAAACATTATTTTGGTTTCTTCAACATAACAAAAAGATTTGATTTGAATTTGATAACCATTTTCATGCAATTACAACAGTGGCTGAAGCTTTCTAGCTTCAGAAAGTCCGACAAAAGTATTCTGATTCATACAGTAGATTTGAGTGAGAAATAGACATAAACTTGATCATACGGGTAACCTAAAACTTTAAGAAAAATAAAATAAAAAACATTTTGTCCAAGACAGTACCTGCCAGACTATGGGATGTGATCTAAATTTGGGATGTGGGATGTGATCCAAATATTTTCACATATTTTTTTGGTATTTGGGTCAGTACTGCATTTTAATGTCATATTTAGTTGTACCCTTAAAAAAAAAACATTTTACTTCAAAGATATCCTCACAAACATGCAAATTTGAGGAAAGAACAATTCACAGTGCCATTAATCATTTGATAGGAGTTAACCACATGCCACTTAGAGGATTTACTGTTATTTGATACAATTAGATTCCTCTGCTGTCTAGGCCCAGGTTGATCGGATACTAGCCAGACTTTGTCGAGGGAACACATAACCGAGTTTGTGCTATTATTAGAATAACAACCCAGACCCACAGGTATTTCACAAATATCTCTCTCGTCAAAGATCTTAAGCAGTTAATCAAAAGCCACCAATGGTTTCCCTAATGCATTCAGCTGTATTTAGCACTTCTGAAATTACTCTCACACCTAGAGACAAGTACATGCAGGGCTGATCTGGTCATCATGTTAAGCTCTCCAGAGAGAGGAGGATTTTAAACAGTTTTAATAATAGTAATTCAGGTGAATATTTATAGTGCGAAGCTTAGATTTGTCAATCAGTGCTTTAAGAGGCATGCAAAGCCTGATGCTGTGTAGCAAATAAAAGAATTTGCATGTTCCATCTTGAGCAAAACAATGATTTAATTAAATTATTCACTTCATACTGTCAGTCGGCAGCATAACAAATTAAAATTGTCCAGTGTGATTAAATGGGGTGATTGTCTTGTAATTATTCTTCATAATTTGTACTGCAGAGTTAAAGCATATTATAACGTCAAAGGACAGGATGTCTGAATCAGAATGAAAATGAAAATCATAAAGAGTAAAAGTATCTATCTATCTATCTATCTATCTATCTATCTATCTCTCTATCTATGTCTGTCTGCCAGACTATCTATCTATCTATACATCCATCCATCCATCCATCCATCCATCCATCCATCCATCCATCCATCCATCCATCTGTCTGCATAAAAATATAAAGTCCCCCATGATGCACAAAGGACTGAGGATCTTTGTAATAGGGAATCAATTGGGACATGGCCTCAACATCTCTAAATGAAATTATTCACCCAGATTGTCCCAGCAAACCCCCGTGGAACGGACACATCCAGCTTCGAGTTCCTCCCTTTGGAAGCTATCTTGTCTTCTCAATGAAATAATAGAGCCCTATGAGATGTGTGTTATTTCTGGAGAGCAGATCTTTGTAAATGAATCTGTGGGTCTATATTCAAGGTCCGTATTGGCCTGAAATCTTCCTGACATCATAGAGTGGAAGGGAAAAGAAGAGCTGATGAATTGGCTGGGGGTACGGAGATTTGAGTCAGAGCCCAAGG
Source organism: Meda fulgida (assembly GCA_030578275.1). NCBI lineage: Eukaryota > Metazoa > Chordata > Actinopteri > Cypriniformes > Leuciscidae > Meda > Meda fulgida. Next base: position 16,189,583 of record CM060632.1, on the reverse strand, counting down.
GCCGGGCAATGCCCTCAGGATTGACACTTTCTGAGACGTCCATTTCACCTGTAAGTGAGACTCATTTCACAGCTTCAATTTATTTCACTCTGAAAAGTTGAAAATTGTGCAAGTCAATAGATACATATACACATTCACACCACACCATGCGCACTGTGCCAAAAGTGTACTTTTAATTCCTAAAAGCATCAAACCATAAATTACTTCAGTTTGATCTACAGCTGCCCTGACAAGTCTATATACCAGCCCAGAAGCATATGCAACTGAATTAGTAACCTTTGTCACATACTTTCCTTTTCTCAAAGTCAGTAAATAAGTCGATAGAAAGAAAAGTGAGAGGGTAAACTCATTATAAATCTTGACAGGCTGATCTTAACTCTCAACAATTCTTAAAACTGAGAGATTTTAATCAAAGCAGTTCAATGCCTGTGCAGCTCTTGGTTATTAAAATGTGGTGTGGCAGGAGTTCTTTTTTTTCAGGTGCATGCTGGTAATTAGATAGAGAAAATCAGACAGAGGTCTACTCAGCAAAGATTGTCCATTTCCTCTTGGTTGTGGTGTAATTTAAACATGAGATAGATGAACTGATTTGAGGGGTTAGATCGATGACCATACACAGCCATTAAGAATCTCCTTCTTCGTGATATTTACCACAAAACGACAAGATCAATTTATACTCACTTTAACACAGTAGATAAGAGCGATCAATCACAAACTGTAGGCTTTTGGTACTAATTTTATATCTGGGGGACGGATTTGACCGAGGCTTCTTGAGTTTCCATGAACATTCACATAATATCAGTTGATTTGAATGCAGTTCAGGTACTTGCGACGCTGCATAATTCACTTCGGATTGAGTTCTCTGAAAAAGATCAGTTGTGCAGAATTGTAATGATTTACAAGAGAGGTGTTTAAACAGGAATCACTGAAGGTGTTTCGGTGGTGGTTTGAGTGTAATAACCCCCCTTTCCTTGTGGAATGTGAAATGCCTGTGGTCCTTGGGTCTGTGAGAAGATGGTCATAATTTCATGTGTGTTCATTTGGGATAGTTTATTTGATTTGAGTGGAAGTGCTATTGAAATATTAACCAAACAGTGTGCATTTTGTCCAGCATGGCTCATATGGCTCTCAATGATCTATCTAATTTTAGAAAGTGTGGGGTGTTGGAGAACAAGAGAATATTAAGGTTAAAACCTTGGAGAGAACCAACATTTCATCCCACAGAGCGTACTGAAATATTGTTCTGACACTATATTCAGGAATAAACTGGTAAAGGCAACATGAAAGATTTGAACAACTCAAGTTCGGCCCACCCACACAAGACAAATTCAACAAGCCATCTGAAGATGTGAGTGGTGTTTTTACATGCAAAGCTCGCTAACACAATAGTAAGGTCTGGTGAGTGGTTGCCAGGGTGTTGCTATGCAACAAATCACCCTTCACCGGGAGTTTGATTGACAGGTGAACTGGCCTGAATCCTCCATTTTGTCCAACAAACACACCAGACAGGAGAGGTAACGTCGGTGGACTAGAACTTGAAAATCCTCCATGTTTATTTCGTGCTATAACTAGTAAAGAGGAAGAGACAATCGGTTCACATGCCGCTTAAACTGAGGCGCTACAGAGATCTGTCTTGACATATTAAAGATTCACAAAACTTGTTTGAATTTCTTAAAGAAACAACACAATTTTAAAGCTGAGACTGTTTCATGCCAAAAATAACTTGCTCTGTCTTGTCTGTCGTCGAGTTTTCAGTGTCTTTGATCCGCAATGTATTTTTCACTGTGTGAAACCACGATGTGTGGCGTGAGAGCGCCATGGCTTGCCGGACGTAGCAACAGTAACTAAGGGAAGCGGGTCTTTGAGAAGGGTCAATTAGCCCTTAATTTGATAATACCATAGCACAGGGGCCATAAGGCTGATGACAATATGTATTTTGAGGGCTAATTTTGAGATAATGTGTTAACTTATGAAATTATTTAAATAATTAAACAATATGACAATTTGACAAAAAATGTGACAGTTTTACTGCACAATCTCCATTTGAAAGACTGGTAAAAAATGTATGAATATAGTGATTAATATACAAATGACTAGATTAATTATGAATATTTTATATTCTTTATATAAAATATTTTATATACTATAAAATAAAATATGCAAAGCTATGTATACATTTATTTATATACTTTTAAAAACGTTTCTAACAGTAACAAAATAAATATAATCTCACCTTCATTGTTATACAATATTGTTAAAAAATGGAAAGACAATACTTTTATTCAGCAAGGATGCATTAAATTTATCAAAAGTGAACAAAAAACAGTACAGGCATTTATAATATTACAAAAGATGTGGATGTCAAATAAATTCTGTTCTATTGAACTTATTTTTCATCAAAGAATCCTGAAAAAAAGTTTCATAGTTTCCACAAAAATATTAAGCAGCAATACTGTTTTAAGTATTATTATGTTGAAAACAGTAGTGCTGCTTAATATTTTTGTGGAAACTATCAAACTTTTTTTCATGTTTCTGTTTACTGCTCATGTTTCTTGAGCAGCAAATCAGCATATTATAATGATTTCTGAAGGATCATGTGATACTGACAACTGGAGTAATGATTCTGAAAATTCATCATTGTCATCACAGGAATAAATTATATATTATTAGTTATAATTGTATGTCATACCATTTCATTGTATTTTAATTAAATGTATTAAACGTTTTAAATGTTTTTTAACCATACAACAGCCTAGGCTACTGTATAGCACAAAGATATCCCATAACATCCTGCAGACACAGACTAATAAACCCCAGGTAAACTGAAGACAGAGTGAGCATTCTCTCTTTGCTCCCTCGCTGTCCATCAGGCAGGTTAAAGCATTTGAGTGGACTGGATCAGAGAGACAGAGACACCACTGGCCCTGACCCTGTCTGCCTTCAAGATTAAAACTCTATGCAGTGTGTGTCAGTCAGGCCAATTGTACTGGACAGCTAGTGCTGACGGACTGAAAGTGTACAGCAGAGGAGATGATACATGTTGCTCGGCTCCCAATGAGAACGGTGTAGCAATGTTCAGGGAAGAAGGAGGCGGGAACCGGCGAACAATCAAAATAGAATTTATTTCAAATAAAACAAACAACGAAAATACCGCCAGCAGCCCCTCGCGGACGACTGCTGGCTACCGAAAATAAATATAACTAAAATAAAATACAAAAACAAAACACAACTAAAATACAGGCCTGTTCCTCTCTCGATCATCAACGTCGTCGCTCCTCCTTTATGCTTCCGCTCCTCCGTGAGAGATGCGAGACCGGTGTGCTTCACAGGTGTTGCTCATTAGCAATCGCACCACCGGCCTCGCGCCGTTCTCTCACGCCCCTCGGCCGTCCTGTTCGCCACATACCCCCATCGCCCCTCACAGGCCGGGGGGTACTCACGAGCCTGTGCCTACTCCCCCCCCCGGCGGCGGCGATCCCTGGGGAGTATGGACAGACAAACCGAGGGAAACGGAGACGGAAGCATGAGGACCGACAGATCGAGAGAGGGGAGAGAGGAAAAAAAAATTGGTCCGGTTCCCACAACGCGCTGCCATCTGGTCCCCCACCAGCTAGGCGATCTCCTCCGCGGTGCCTGGCGGCGACGCTGGGTAGCCCTCGGTGGACGGCTCGACGCTCCTCCGCCGCCCGGTGGACGGCGACGGCTCCTCGGGTGCCTTGGGCAGACGGCAGGAGTCCCCCGCTCCCTGCTCCTCCCCTTCACTGGTGGACGGCAGCAGGCTCCGGCCCACGGCGAGCGGCGGCGACTCGCGCACCATGCTCGATGGCACCGCGGATTCCCCACACCGGCGAGGACTCTCTGACAGCGCGTTCCTCCCTCTTCCCGGGTTTCGGCACCAGTGTAGCAATGTTCAGGGAAGAAGGAGGCGGGAACCGGCGAACAATCAAAATAGAATTTATTTAAAATAAAACAAACAACGAAAATACCGCCAGCAGCCCCTCGCGGACGACTGCTGGCTACCGAAAATAAATATAACTAAAATAAAATACAAAAACAAAACACAACTAAAATACAGGCCTGTTCCTCTCTCGATCATCAACGTCGTCGCTCCTCCTTTATGCTTCCGCTCCTCCGTGAGAGATGCGAGACCGGTGTGCTTCACAGGTGTTGCTCATTAGCAATCGCACCACCGGCCTCGCGCCGTTCTCTCACGCCCCTCGGCCGTCCTGTTCGCCACAAACGGCTTGTGAATGGATGTTTGGAAGACCTCCCAAACGTAGGCTAGTACTCCCTCTTTTTATTTAGAAGGGATCAATTATGTGAAAGAGGACAGAACAAGCCACCAGTGCCGAAGTAATCGCGTCTGCATGGTACTTGTAGTAGTATATATGTGGTTTGGAATTTAAGGGCCAGATTTACTAAACAGGGCAAATTAGCATGAGAACACAATCCCATAAACGCGCTGATGGAAGTGGAAAGTTCTGAGCGTGATCTCCTGACGACAAGCAAATTAAAGAATGCAGACGCCGTCAGATCATTTCCATAATGACCAATGCAATCTTCAAGAGCAGCGCAAATTAGCGTCTGGTTAAAGACATGCTTTTTTGGGCAGTAGATAATGGCGCAAAAGCCAGTAAAATGGCGAGTCCATTTGCAAATCTTAGTAAATCAATTGCCATGATTCATTTAAATACTCTCCTCCCATAAATGTTGCGTCTGAAAGGGGAAACTCCTACAAATCACATGCAATATAGCTACGGTCTCCGGAACTGTGTCCACGCCTTTTCAGGGCTAATTTTTCACAGCCTGCATGTCTTTATAGCTAAATCCTGACAACCCCATCCTGAAATGTTATTATAAGTATTATAATTCTGTTATAAGTAATTATTTTAATATTAAATGACAGTTTTTTTCATTTTATTTTAATATTTTCTAAAATATAATTAGGGCCCGAGCACTGATAGTGTGAGGACCCTATTGCAATTGCTCCATTTTTTTATTCCTGTGATGCAAAGCTGAATTTTCAGGATCATTACTGCAGTCTTCAGTGTCACATGATCCTTCAGAAATCATTAATATAAAGATTTGCTGCTCAAGAAACATTTATTGTTATTATCAATGGTGAAAACAGTTGTGCTACTTATTTTATTTTTTTTTGGTGTTTTTTTGTGAAACTGTGATACATCTTTTGGAATATTTGATGAATACAAAGTTCAAAAGAACATTTATTTGAAATACATTTTTCAATGATTTCAATTTTATGATTTTCACGGTCAAATTTGAAGGATCACAAATGAGTGCAGTATCTTGTGACAGTCGGAAGGTTAAAAACCTTTAAACCTACCTTGACTTTTGCCTACTTATGGCGACTTCTTTTAAAGAAAAAGTCATGTTTTTAAGTTAAACAGAGAAAAGGAGCAAGCAAATCTCTACAAGGTAAAGTGAGAATGAATGCAGAAGGGCACAGACTGCAAATGCTAATGACACAGCACATGTACAACTAAGGGAACAATTAAGCATAGATTTAAAATGCCAAGGAAGTAATCGCGCAATTACCGAATATTTATGGCTGAGACAGAGAAAAGTAAAAGAAGAAAAACCTGAAAGAACAGCGTATTTTTCCATTTGATCCCTTCTTTTACTGGTTCACTTCTTCGTATATTACGTGGCCTTCCTTTCTCAGAGTAAAGGCCACAGTCAAAGGGGGTCTATACATTTTTAGTACATCAACAACAATAGCCCACAAAGCCAGGAGAGCGGAGCAATTAGAGGTTTTGGCTGGGATCCTGACTCCCATGCTTGGTCAACCTGCCATCACTTCACCGTGGGGGGCTTCTGAATTACTGACATTCACATAGCAGCTGTTATTGCTCCTGACTGGGCTGTTTCACGTTTGATATCGAATCACGCAGGTCATTTATACCTCCACAATACTGGCTGGAGTTCAAGTTGAACACAGCTGAACCTAAACTGTTTTACTGTAAAGACTTGGGATTTAATAAAGTATTGTGTACAGCAGTTAGGTTCATGTTCAAAAAGGGTGCACGAGGAAAAAGAGCCCAATAGTTGAATAGTCCAATAGTCCGGCAAGTTGAAATAGCCTACTGTCAAAAATAAAGATAGCCCGAATTTTATTGAAGCAATATTCCAGTCTTGTTTACCACCGTGGACTCTAGAAAGCCAGGAACCCATGAGGCAAAGTGTGCTAAAGCAAGACTTGAACATTATACATTAAAAATACAAGTCACTGCACACACCTAAAATATCAAGCCTTATATTACATTTTACAGCCAGTGGTTTTGGAGGTATGCTTTTTGTTTGCTCACAACAAATACAATGTGCTTTTATCTTGGAAAGGTCCAATGTCTTGATCTGCATGAATGAAGGTCACTTGTAAGCCTGACAGTCATTTGATACATGAGTGCTATAATTAGCATATCGAAGGAACATTAAGCTCTTCATTAACTGTGCCTTGAACAGCAGTTAGCACATATGAGTGCAATTAAATTCACATATTTACTTTAACATTTGAAGGCAGGTATTAGTCACCATGAAATTTTCATCTGGAGAAAATAGCTACCAAAAAAATAAATGATTTACCCCTATTTAATAGATTAGTTACTCTAAAAATGTACAATGTCTCACAGTCATGTCTTTCCAAACCCAAACCGTATGCTGTTTTTTTATTTTTATTTTTTTCTATTTTTTTAATAGTACATAAAATCTAAATAAATCCTGCAGGTATTTTCCAAGCACTGTTCATATGGATCACATATTTCCAGCTCCTAAAAAAATAAAAATAATAATAACACAATGATTTTTTTTTGCTGCAAGTACAATCAACTTAGATGTTTAAGTCATTTAAACTTAAAATACTTTAAGTTGATTTTGATGTTAAAAAAACATATGTTGTCATAATTTATTACAGTGAACATAAAAGTGACATCAAATCTTCCATAAAACTAAAAAAAACTGACTGTATACATCAATTGCAAATCTTCCCCTTATAATAAAAGGAAATCACAATGTATATAAATAAATATCATCATGAACTGCTGTATGCAAAATAGCAATAGATGTTCTCTCTCTTTCTCACTCACTCACTCACGCTTACCTCTGATTTAGGATCACATTCAATGCACTCGTTGCACACATTCATGCACCATTATCCAGTGTAACGGCAATAACGGAGCATGTCAGATGTAGCACTATCGTCTTTCATTGTGACTTTATCTGTCAGTATTTTCAGTACTCTCTGAGAGCTGTGATTGGTGATGGGGCAATGCATCATGGGGTGTAAGAAAAGGACTCAGTTTATCAGTCACCCCTTAGATAAAGACAGAAAATCCATGACAAAGTACTCCACAGCAAGCAAACGCAGCCCTCAACCGCAGACCTGATAATCTCGCAAAACTGACAGCGCCAAGAATCACACATTTTCATTCTCTTTGGTTCCCTCTCTTCCCCCACAATCCCTCACACTGGGGATCTGACAAAAGAGAAACGAGAGATAGACACAGCTTTTCAGGCCTTTTTTTGATAGTGTCAGTCCATCTTTTGGCAAAGTCACATTTCCTTTTTTTCCCATTACTGCAGAGGACTAACCTAATTCTCTTCTGAAAAGGTCACTTATCGAAGGGTACAACATCCATCACTCTGAGTAAAGTCATTACAGTGACTTCATTTTCCTGATCTAATCCATCGCTGAGGTTTTCAACCATATATAATGATCGTTTCATGTCTGGATATAAATATTTTTTACTGTACATCAGAAAATGTTTTATCTGAAAAGCAGGATTAATGGATGCCCTCAAAAGTATCATTTATTTAAAAAAAATAACAATTTAACCCTCATGTTCTGTTGAGGAGTTTGTGCTTGACAATTTTCCTAGAGACCCTAATGCTGTTTAATGTGATAAAATAACAAAAGTCATTTTAAATGTAAGTTTATATTTTCCCTTCACATTCTTTTAATAAGTTCCTCTGACCTAATCAAAACCCAGCAGACAGACATTATTGAAGCTTTAACCCTGTTTTATCACAAAGTAAGTCTTCGGCGCTTCTCAGAAATGTTTGGACGGTTGAAACGTGGTATTGAATTTACTTTAAAATCGTTTCTCATAAGATTAGGCAAAGTCAAGTATCTCAGACCCCAAAAAGAACACGAGGGTTAAACTAATTTCATAACATTTTGGCATCTAATGTACGCTTAACTTCTAGAAAACTTTACATGTTTACTTTTTGTAAGCGAGAAATGAAAATGAAAATGTCAAATGAAAATGTCCTTGCACATGCACGACGTTCAACGTCCTCTTTACCTAATCTCATTCAAATGTGCATTATTTAACCTCTTTTGGTGATGGATTGCAAGCATTTCTGTTAGACTATTGACAGGGCATGTGACGCATGAATCCTTTAAAGGGCACAATTTGATATGATGTGCACAGAAAAAAGAGTGATAAACAACAACAGACACTCAGAATAACATCTTGACCTAGATAAAGAGAATAAATCAAACTGCTTGACACTAATTGTATATCCATTGGGCACACATGTATATTTCTACAGAGATAAGATCAACATTTAGAACGTTCTTCTGTAACAGGATGGGATATGTGGCTGACAAGTTGAAAAATGGAAGTGTATCCAAATGGTAATCTTGGGGATTTGGGGAAAAGAGAGTTTGGGAATCGACTTTATGCAACCCATTTTTCTAATTAGATACATCAGTGTCCACCTGTTTTTTTTTGTTTTTTTTTTAGGATATGCAAAAGCGGTGTCTTGTGGCTCATGTAAAAAATGGTTACATGTAAAATTTTATGCAAATGTAAGCCATTCTACTTCAGAGTGTGACTAGGGAAAATTTGGGAAACTTAAATGCCATTTCCAAACTGATTCAACACCCAAACCCCCAAAACATTGGAATTTGGTGAGTTTTTGGTGTTTGGTGAAATAGCTTTAATAATTTACTTCTGGACATGCATATTATCATTCCCTGAACAACCACGTTAAACTAGCCTAAGCTGGTTTAATCGTCGCCCAGCCTGGTCATGGCTCGTCTGTGGGCTGGTTTTAAAGGGGTTTTGGGCACTTTTCTGCTGGTCAGACGGAATTGACCACCCAAATAAATAATACTTTCTTTACTGTGAACCAGACTCAGATTTTTAATTAATTATACCATATTGTGTGGTCATGAATAGGTTTGATGTATAAATCAATTAATATAAAAACAATTCACCCGCACTAAAAGAAACCTTGAATGGGTGGGAGTATGCAAATGCACAGAGTGGGCATATTTATGATTGTCCAGGAAGAGATTGTCTAGGTTATTTTTTTTTTTGTCTTGCCAGATAGGATGCTGAGATTCATGACATCTAAGCTCAAGATTTGGCAAGCTAATTCTCCTTGCAGCAGATGACTGTACTTAGCTCAGTAGATTATGCATGCATTATTCATATAATAATGCACCCTTTAAATATTCACATTTGAGAAGGGGAAACATAAAACATGTGGTAAAACCATAGCACTTTGCTCGTGTTTTTCAAATCCCAAATGAATCCGTAACGTTCAAATCTCTCATTCCCTTTAAAAGCCATTTGAGCTCGCGCCATGTCAGGTTGCAATGTACATGGGGGAAATTGCAGGCGGAAAGACTAAACACTTCTCCAGAGAGGAAACGGATCTGCTCGTGCGCGAGGTTAAAACGCCCGAGTAGACCATCTATGGGTAAAGCCAGATTCCACCATATCTTTATGTACACAATAATAATCTTTTACATTGTAATCCTTTTATTTTTAATATTTGGCTATTTTGTGTGCTGCTGCGCATCCCCGTGTGTTTATTAAGCAGAGTGTACGCGCGTTGTGGACCCGCAGACCAGGTTTTTGTTGGTCAATGGCACAGTCTTTTTCAGTTGCCTCAAAATAGCAATGTGCCTACAATGTGCCTGAACACACCTCGTTTTCAGACTAGCATGCCCATGGGCCCACAATTAGGCGCAAATGCATTTGCTATTTAAACATCGTGGCGCAGGACGTGAAAAAGATAACTACATCCCGCTGAAACTAGCAAAAACAAGTGTATGATAGGGCCCTAAATCTTCATCTGTCCAAGTACATTTTATCTTTCTGATCAGTTTCAAAAACATTCTCCTTCTCTATCGCCCTCTGTCATACACACAACCGCACACACCAGCGACCTGCCTCCCAGATGTTGTACTGATGTCATGCAAGGTAGGTGATCCAGGTATCTTGTTGGGGGTCCAGCCCGACTGGTTTATCACTGATACTTCTGGTTCCAAATGATGCTTTAGCCTTGTGCTTCCATTTATCATCTGCCCCCAGGCAGCACACAGCTGAGCCAGGAGAGACAGGCTGGTTTTTTTTTCATAGTTATTTATTCAGTGTTCTCTCTGCCTTTGTGAGAGTGTCTATGTATTAGGGTTGTTGTTGGCATTGGCATGTAAGGCTGGGAAAGGTTACCAAGCTAAGCTGAATTAATGTGCTGTTTAAAATGATTACTAATTCATAATCTTTCTAACCCCATATTATTTTCTTTACTAAATAAGATATTTAGTTGGATATATGTATATATATATATATATATATATATATATATATATATATATATATATATATATATATATATATATATATATATATATATATATATATATATAGCCTGAATGACACTATATTCCGTAGAAAATTGTACACGTCTTTGTGTCTTATGGCTTTACAAAAAATAATATGCATTAGAATTCATGAAGCCATGTTGCTGTATTACTAAAACACTGACGCAGAGGAGTGTTTAGGAATTAGATTCACCCAATCAGTGCCTTGGAAACATTATAAACAATAGTCTATTACAAAGTCATACAGAGTTACAGTCAAGTGCTTTACTTAAAATTAAAAAAGAGTTGCAAGAACACCTTCGGAGACACAAGTGGACGTGGAGCATAACAAATGCATAAGGGTAAAGTTAATAACAGAGTAATTTGTTTTTTTGTCTGGTCTCATTGCTCTTTGCCATGCAGCTCATAATTATTCCTCTTTATTCAAGGCAAGCCAATTCATTAAGCCTGATTAAATCCAGCTAGACCATAAACAACAAAATCATCGCTATATAACCAAACTACTGGAGAGACGTCGGTCAATGCATTTTTTTCTTCTTCGCCAAATCAGACATATTTATCCGAACATGGTCTCTGGGAGTGAAATAAACCAATCAGCAACATATCAGTTTGAAGCATCTGTGGCTCGCTGCACTCTAGGGGGAATATATGAAAGCTGGGGACGTCTGAAGTGGGAAAAGCAATTTTGAAGTGTATGAGACATCTGAAAGATCACAGGCTGCCATGTTCCCAGGCCCATCCACCTCTCTCGCCCATGGCGCTCTCAGTTTTGGATGGGAGATGTCCAAAGGCTTCTTCCGTCAAGTGAACACAGCGAAACTGCATTCAGGTGCTATTAGATTGCCACACATCACAAAGAGACTAGGATGGAAAAGAGCATCTAATGCACTTCCAGATGGTCTGACAGTGAGAAAAGTATCCAGAAATGAAAGAGTGAATGTAAAACAGAGGCATGAATTTTAGAATGCAAACGAGAACATACTGTACGTGTGCAGCTTCATTCAAAACACTGGTGTAACAAATGTGCAACTGTGAAACATGGCTGTTCAGAATGACCTAGCTACTTAAAAAAAAAAAAAAAAAAAAAAAAAAAAAAACTTTATGCATGGAATACACAGATGACCTATTATATTTGCCTAAATGTGCAGTATAACCATGGTGTCTGCAAGGGATACTGAATCCCATAATGCAATGCATTTCACTTGATTGTGTATTTCCAGTGACAACTGAACCATATGTATGTATATATATATATATATATATATATATATATATATATAATATATATATGATACTCAAAATAACCTAACTACTGCTTCTATTAGTATTGCATTTCAAATGTTGTCAAAAAGATTGCTTATGTTTTATAATGCAAAAACTCTAAACAAAAAAAATTAACATAGCACTAAAGTTTTCAAAGTTTATTGCTGCATTCTAAATACAGTAGTGTTATTTTTAATAAACAGGCACTATAGAGTACATGCTGTGTAAATACAGTAAGAAGTACTAGAATTCTATTCTGAATGTAGAAGAACATACTGTTTATCACTGTCACATTCCAAAAAAGTGCAAAAAAAACCAACACCAACAACAACAACAATATTTTGCCTCGTGTTTGAAACACCCTCTGCATCTTCATGCAAAAGGAAGTGCACATATTAGCATTCTTTTTTTTCAAAAGCTTATGAGCATTTCTAGTTTATAAATGTTGTCACGCTCAGGCCTTGAGACCGATAAGCCATCATCAGTAACATAACGCCATCTCTACTGCATGTGACAAAAAAGATTGTGCTTTCTTGATAATGCAGACATTAACTTTTAATCCAGCAAACACAATTTTAACAGACACAATTCATCCTCCAGTGCTGAAGGTTCCTGCTTAAGTTTTCTCGCCTCTAGAGAGGAAAATGAATCACACTCTCTGTGCACAGGCCACCCCAAGGTGATTTATTTGCTGATTCCTTGTCACTGTGTAATTTATTGCAGTGCTTTTGTCTTCTTTTTTGTATACATGGAGTGATCAGGCAGTGCAAAGAAGCAAACGTGATTCTATTCTTAAGGAGATTCAGTCCAGGACTCGAGGTCAGCAAAAATATTCAGGTGAAGAATGTGTGTGTGTGTGTGTGTGTATATACACACACACATACTTGTCAGTGGCAGATGACAAAAAAGAGAATAATGAATTATATAATCAATTAGTTATGGCAACATCTGTTATTGTTTTAACTCATCAAAATAATAATAACTTTTTTATTAATTATAAAATAGTTATAAAATAACTAATTTTTGAAGTCAGTTTAATGTAATTTAAGTTGAGATGCGATGACTTGAGAGCAATAAGAAATGAAGACAACTCAAATTACCCCCCAGATCTTTTATTATAAACTTGTCAAATTTGCCCCTTTGGAGAAGGGTTTAACTGCAGACCGGAGATCTCCAAAATGGGGGTAAAAGCAGCTAGAGCCTCCAAAATGGAGCGGGGTGTTCACGAGCAGAGACTCTCGCCATTGGCTCTGGTTTCAACTAATTGTCACAGAGCTGATGGCCAGTGGCATTCGGACTGGGATCGGACATCCCGCGAGAAGTCTCAGCGCAGCACGTGCAAACGTTTTTACTCTATTACTAGGCTTGTTCGACTTCATGCAGCTCTGCGCTGACCGATCTGCGGCTGACTTGAAGCAGTGCATGCTGGTTAGAAATGTTGTCCGACTTGAGACCGCGTCGACACCACGTGACTGACGTATGCCATCAAAGTGCTGCGAGAGTGATTCAAGAGCAGCCGGGGGACTCTCAAGTGCGGCTGCACAAGCTCTGATGACAACACAGATGTTTCACGATTGGCCGGATTCACCGCACAACAATCACGTGTGTTTCGTGTTTATTCTCACACCTTTAGTTCCACTAAAGCTCACAAATCTTCTTTTTATACCAGTAAAAGCTTTTGTCATGTAGTCGCGATGTTATATCAAAATAAAACATATAAAATAAACGTAGACCCCACTACATTGATATTTATATAGTAAAGGCTTATGTTGTCCCGGGGCTCGAGATTCGCAGGGAAGTACGGGGTTGTTATGCTGAGTGCAACAAAAAAGCTCCCATTGTTCGGTGAGGTCCGGTTGGGCAGTTATGGATCTGCCCGGCTCGGCAATCTCAAATCGCATAATCTTATTAACTGCCATGCAGTCTATTTTACAGGTTAGGGTCAGGTTTAGGGGTTAGAATTTTTTGTAGCACAGCATTGTGTAGGAAATCAGCACTGTAGAATTGGCTGTGGGGCGGAGTTTGCACTGAACTGGATTGGTGGAAAACATCATGCATATGTGTTATGTGCTTAATTGCCAATGAGAGGAAGCCACACCCTATTTTGGAACTCCAAAATAGGGCGTCCATTTTATTTTGATAAACATGACACAATATAACATGGCGACTACATGAAAAGAGCTTTTACTGTTATAAAAAAGCAGATTTGTGAGCTTTAGTGGAACTAAAGGTGTGAGAATAAACACGAAACAAACGTAATCGTTGTGTGGTGAATCCGGCCAATCGTGAAACAGTGTTGTCATCAGAGCTCATGCAGCCGCTCTTGAGAATCTGTGCTGGCTGAGTCCTCCGGCTGCTCTCGAATCACTCTCGCGGCACTTTGATGTTATACGTCAGTCACATGGCGTCGACGATGTATCAAGTCGGACAACATTTCTAACTGGTATGCACTGCTTCAAGTCAGCCAGCCATCAGTCAGTGCAGAGCTGCATGAAGTCGAACAAGCCTAGTGATAGAGTAAAAATGTTCCCATGTTCTGCGCTGAGACGGCTTGTGGGAGGTAAACTGTCCGAATGCCACTGGCCAATTGGCTGAAACCAGAGCCAATGGTGAAAGTCTCTGCTCGTGAATACCCTGCCCCATTTTGGAAGTGCTGCCTACTATTGGAGTTCACATCCCATTTTGGAGATCTCCGGTCTGCAGTTATACCTACTTGGCCCTTTTAGTGTGTGAACAAACACACGCCGTTTTTGTGTATGTCCCTTTAAATGCAAATGAGCTGCTGCTCCCCACCCCCATTCAGAAGACAGCTTTGGCAAAATCTCAATCATCCAAAATCTCAGAAATAACCAGTGCGGAGAGACTCAGGAAGAGGTTGCACCTTTTAGACGCACCTGGACACGTTGGTTAGTGGCTACATTTATGTAATTGTTGTGGAGTTACATTGATTCAACTCATCAACTTGCATGTACTGTCATGTTTAACTTTTAAACAAGTTGACAGTTCCCTGAGGTCTTTGAGACAGCTGTGACATTTTTGGACAAATAGTGTTCTGTGCTCGTCTGTGCAGCCAATGACAGAACAGTTTGCATACTTTGTTCGAACTTTTGCCATTGTGTTAGAACTGGTTACACTGTTGTCACTTGCAAAAACAAAATGGTGGGGGCGTGGGTGGAAATGTGCAGATTAAGGGGACGTAATATTATAAAAAGATCCCCCTCCTACGTCAGAAGGAGAGCAACATTTGATCGGCCTATTTTTTGACATGCTTGGAGAGAAAGGCTTACCAAAACAAAGTTACTGGGTTGTTACTTTTCACGTTTTTTGGGTTGATGCACCAGATTATAGCACTTAAACACAAAAAAAGTCTGATTTTCATGCAAAAAAAAAAAAAGTAATTATTATAATAAGTAAAAAAAGACAAGTAATTTGCAAAAGTGCAAAAAATAACACAATATACATGGCTGTTCTCCATTACTTGATAAACTACTACCACGATAACTTGAAAATGTCTCTTTTAAGCAAAAAACAATGCCAGTGCAATGCACAACTTAATATAATAATTTACAGTACAGTGCAATACCAGCGAATTTATTGCATGGGTAAACGGAATTGCGGGTGATTTGTAAATTCAGTTTCACCCCTAAATGTGGTGCATGTGTGTTTGCTTGTAAGGAGGGGGAGTACACTTACTTGACATTTTGCTTGCTTGAATATAAATAGATTGCTTCAGCTCTGCTCTGTGGAATCCTGTCTGGACGCACTGCCTGAAAACACCAGCTTTGGCAACTGATGATTCCTCACTGTGCCAGTTGCTTCAACCCACCTTATCATCCGCCTCAAAGTGCTGTACCTTGCCCTTGCTGCCTACATGCCCAGCCTACCCGCACCTACTGAGATAATGTGATAGTAGTCAGCCACAGCCAGCCGAACTCTGTTTGGCTACAAAAAAGCAAGAGGCGGGCTTAAGGACGTACACATCTACAGAATCCAGAAGACAGAGACATTCACAAAGCTCAGAGAAGATGTTTGGCCAATGATGTGTAGGTATTTGTGTAGATATTGACAGACATATGTGCTTCGTCTGTGAAATCACTGTGGATTAATTTAAGGTCGAGAATGTGATCTGATCGTTCAATTGTTTGTGATCTTTGTAATGGTTGAGTTCCGCAGTGAGAAAAAAAAACAAAAATCTGGTTACCCAAATCAGTCAACAGTGAAATTAGTAAGACACCAGGGGTGTGTCTGATACAATGGCAGACCTGCATTTCACAAATAATGAGCTAACTCTGTTGATTCATTGTTTTTTGCTTTCTAAAATAAAGTGAGTTGCATTCATGTACTTTGTAATGACGCTCTCCTGCTAGCCATATAAAGACGTGTCGGCAAATAAAAAACTTTACTTAACCACCACCAAATTAAGTCAAACAGAAATAAATAAATGTTTCTAAAATACATAATAAACAAACAAATAAATAAATTATGTAATATATAAACAGTACATTACATACATAGAGACATATGTATAATATATATATTGTATAGTCTCTCTTATGCTCATCAAGCCTGCATTTATTTTATTTGATAAAAAATACAGAAATAACAGTAATTTTGTGAAATATTATTACAATTAAAACCATTATTTTAAATTGTAATAATATTTCACAATATTATTTTTTTTCTGTATTTTTGATTAAATAAATGCAGGCTTGACGAGCATAAGAGACTTTTTCGAAAAACAATAGTAATGTTTCCAAACTTTTGACCAGTACTGTACATACATACAGGCTACATACATAATTACATAAAAATATTTTAATAGACTTTATATTTACAGTTTAAGATTTAAAATAAAATTGAAGGAAACTGGTTCTGTACAATACAATTAGAACAAACAAGCAAACATATCTTTACATAATTATATGGGTTACTAAAAATATATTTAGCAATTTTAATCTCACAATATTAATTAGAATATCAAAATGTAAGCAAGCAATTTATGTAACTGGTATTGATTCATTATTAGAAAAATGCTAATTATTTTGCATGTCTACATTTTCAATTCACAATTCAATTTCAATTTCAATCTATAGGGTCTTTTGGGATTATGTCTTCAGGAAACAACAGCTTCTGATAGTGAATTTGTGTACATTTGATGAAAATGGAGCTCTAAATTCTCGTTAGACAATTTGTAAGCACGGTCGTCTCTCTTGTCCCAGCAGCACAAATTCATTCTGACTGAATCTTAATTAACAAATCAGTCTTGGTTTTATTTGAATATGCATGTCCTGAGCATAGAGGACATCTGAGAGAAAGACAATAAAGCAGGGGACAGTAGAACGTTTACCGTGATAGTTCAGCAAACAGAGGGGGAATTGTTAAATGGCTATAGAGGGCAAAAATCAGAAGAACAACCTTGTAAGCCAGACACTATTTGTTAGCCATATTGTAAATGTTTGAGTAAAAATGATACAAATGTATGCAAATAAGAATGGTAACAAAGCACCTTGTGACAGAGAAAGTGAATATAAATGGGACTGCTTCCTAGATAACCTAAAAGGGGAGCTTGGCAAAATGAAGACGTATAAATCAATTGTGGAACTTGTCACAAAAGTTGTCTCCATCTAGCTGTGTATGTGTTCAAGCAAGGCAGGAAAATGTCCCTTTCCTCGTCCATGAGAATATTTTGTCACTCTGTATTCATGGCCCACAACTTCATAAGCAAAGGATAGAAAGGAGTAACCTTGACCTTTCCACAAGTCCACAAAATGAAGAGAAAGATCACCATTAATCGCTAGTCATATACTCGCATTTCTTACAGCTGGTTTTTGTCATTTCAGATAATGAGATGGAACAGGCTCTGTCAGAGACGCTGTCCCAGTCGTGGCTGACCATTGCATGTGCCCTTGAACCCAGGTGGACCTCCCAAGAAACACAGCAACTCATTATTCTGTCAGATGTCACATCGAGCCATGCAAGAGTGTCAGTAAACCGCTTCCAAACGGAGATGTAGTTTTCACATTGTTTAGCGGGATCCCAGAATAGAAGCCATATTTCAAAGGCTTTCACAACAGTGTTCGGTTAGAGTGTTCACCACGTCGTAACTTTTTAGTGTGCACCTCATTATTAGTGATTTTACTGCTAGGCTGTTTAAACACAAAGGAGGGAAGTGCGGGGACAGTGTCATGTTGCTTCAACTGATCAAATGGTAAGTAAAGATAAATACGGGCTCCAATAAATGCTTTTTTTCTTTCGTATTTTCTTCAGACTAGAGTTGAACAGAGTTGAAAAGAGCAACTGGGGCACAATAAAGCAATGGAGCAAGAAACTCCCCCAGCTCCGAGCATGAACGACGCAATAAAAGTCTGATTATTATTTAGAGAGAATATTGCCTCAATAAAACAGCAATTCCGGGCAGGATTCACAGGACATGGCACCAAGGTCTCGCTGTGCAGTCATATTTGGATGGATTTCTGTGGTAGAAAGTAGAAAATGAAACCATTAATGACCAGAAATCTGAATAGAAATATCAGCTTCATATCTGTTGGAGCTGCTCCCTTGATTTAATTTAATTTGACAAAAAAATAGTGAAATGCACTCATTTGTCAAGGATAACACAACTTGTTTCCATTGTGGTCCTTGATGTAAAGCACAAACTTCACTCCTGGTGATAGGTTACTTTTGGCATTGCATACTGTTATAAATACAAAAATACAATAAGTTTCCACAATAGCAAAGTTTACTATCACAATTAAACATCCACACAATACACAAATACAAATCTATCACTAAAACAACTTATCTAATAACCAACTTTTGACTTTCAAACTAAAACCAACTAGCCTGGATGCCAGCCGAACTTAGCCCCGCCCACAACATTTGAGGGTGGGAAGTTCGGTCTGCACTTAATCTTTTGTGAAGCAAGCATGTCCGAACCAAAGCTGTTCGGACCAATCAAATTGTCAGGGAGGGCTTTATACGATGATGGACAGATGATCAACAGTAACGTAATCATCCACGTCACCAAAGAGCGCTTGGATTGAATTTGTTTGCAACAAAGAATGGCTGCCGCTGGAGAGTTTAGATGTGTAGATTCAGCCATCCCGTCTGTTATAGGAGATGTAAACAGCACATTCATTTTAAGAGAGGAACAGAGAACCGCGATCAAGGCATTTGTTGATCAGAAAGATGTTTTTACCGGCCTTCCTACGGGATTCGGTCTAACCAATTGAGTGCAGAGGCATTTTTTTTCCTGGTTCGGTTGAAACACGCCCCATAATCACAGCCCAACGGAGCAGTATCAGACTCACATTCTGACTAGAGTATGACGACGTCAGGCTAAAAACCAACCATATTTGAAATACTTTTAATGTCCAGAGGCAACTTATTCCACATTTGAGCCCCTGAGTATTCTGAAGACCTACAACCATACAAAGTTTTAAAATGAAATAATGTAATGAGCAGGGACGTGCACAGGAATTTTGAGGGGCAGTTACTCTGACCTGAAAAAAGGTCAGAGCAACCTTGTCAGAGTTCCCTTTCGTTCGGGAACTCCTACGTCTCGTCGGAGGAGTTTCCAACGAATTGGGATTACGCTAGGGAGACCAATCGACTTCGAGTGAACTAAAACCAGCCAATAAACATTGGCATGCAAGATTTGCATTCCGCGACCCGCCTACCAGTGCGGGTATAAAAGCGGAAGCAAGCGCATACACAAGCGCTTTTAGCTTCGGAGCCGACCGATTGTGTCCTCTCTGAGTGAGTGAGCTTTAAGATTGTATTTTTCTTACGAGCTATGAGTCTGCTGTTTCGGGAGGGGATCTCTCTGTGTTGGTGAGATGGCGTTTCAGCGACCGCGCGGTTTCCTGTCTACCGGCTGCATCTATATGCTGTTAATTCAAAAGCTGTTTTCACAGCTGGTAAACGGTTGAGTGCGCACAGCGGGCTTGCAGCTTCCCCGCTGTGTTGCCGCGTTGGGTCCCTGTGTGCTTCAGCACGATAGAGAGTACTTTCTTCCTGAAAGAGCAACAGGAGTGAAGATCGCGTCCTTTTCAGGATGACGTTTCACTCGTGTCTTTCTGGATGCGATCATTTCCTGTCCTTATTTGACGGCCACGTTCATCGGTGTGTGACGGCCTAATCGGTGTGTGAGACTACGTTCGTGGGTGGTTCATGTTCTCTCAGGAGTGCATGACCACGTCGGCACGTTGTTCGTCTCCCCTTTCTTGTAAAGGCTTGAGCCGCTCAGCGTGCCGTGTGCCGTCTAGGCTTTCGGATGGGTCTCTGGTCCTTCTCATGAGGGACCAGGCATTTCATTCGGGGCCCCAGGGAGGACAGATGTTGATCGCTACATCGGAGAGAGGGCTGTTATACTCTGAATATGATGCTGAGTTCCTATTATAATGGTGTGTTCTCATGCTGAAGATTCAGACTTAACAGCCACACTTTCCTGGGCTGTTCTAAAGTGCCTGGATGTGTGTGAAGAATTTTGGCAGTATGGAAGCATTTTGGTGCCAATATGGCAAGCCAAACATGCCTAAATCTGCAAAAGTTTTTCCTCTCTCACTACCACTGCACGTGCGTAGTTCTAACTCGGGGTTGAGCTGTGCTTAGTGACTGACCGTAAGTCACAGCGCTGGCCCTCGGTTAGACGATGTCCACACTGGTGGTCCAGAAGCACCTCAAAACCAGCCCGCTCGGAGTTTGTTTTCCCCCAGCAAAGGAAAGGGAAACAACCCTGAAAGGAGCTACCCAGAGTATGTGACGTTCTGCTCTTGGGAGTGCGTGTCATCACCACTCCTACCCCGGGGAGGGCCGGGTGGAGAATTCATTTCTGTTCCGCCGCTGGTTATCCAGAATCAGCGGTACCCAAAGTTTGAGCAGTCCACTTCCTCTGAGTAGTTCACGGGCCCCAGCGCTCAGATGGCAGTGACGCCGCCACGGCCTCGTCACTCTCGTCTCTCGCTGGGTGAGGGGAAATCAGGATTTGATGCCCCCGGGCCTTGTTCCTCGTTTCCCCTCACGGTTGAGACTGGCAGTCAATAAGACCAGTTTCCTCCGTCCGAGAGGGTCAGAGTGGCAGTGCGTGCTGCCCTCGAGCTGCACCACTCCCGTTCCCCTCTCCCAGCCCCAGCGCTCAGACGTCAGTGACGCCGCCACGGCCTCATCACTCTCGTCCCCCGGTGGGCAAGGAGGCGCGGAAACCGGGACCGACGCCCCCAGGCCTCGCTCCTCGTTTCCCCTCCTTCCTTCGCCTCGGGACAGCCAGCAGTCGAATGCCTCCGGGCCTTCCCTGCCGTCTGCCCCTCGGTGGAAGCAGGTAGGTGTTGCCCTGCACACCCAGACCTCTCTCTCGGCCGCAGTAATGCCTCCGGAGTCTGGTCCCTGCCTTCCACTTCGCTGCCCCTCCGCAGGTGCACCGGTGGTTCGGATGGGCTCGTTGGTGCGGTCTCTCGAAGCCTGGTTAGCGCTTCCGAGGCCGTCCCGCTGGCTAATCCGTACCATTCGGCTCGGCTATGCAATTCAGTTTGCTCGCCGGCCTCCCAAGTACAGGGGCATCCGCTTCTCTCGTGTGCGGAGCGTCGATGCCCCTGTCTTGAGGAAAGAGATCGACGTCCTGCTGGCGAAGGACGCTATCGAGCCGGTCCCTCCAACCGAGATGAAGTCTGGGTTCTACAGCCCCTACTTCATTGTACCCAAGAAAGGCGGTGGGTTAAGACCGATCCTGGACCTGCAAGTTTTGAATCGGGCCCTGCACAAGCTCCCGTTCAAAATGTTCACGCAGAAGCGCATCTTCGAATGCATCCGTCCACGGGATTGGGTTGCAGCGATTGACCTGAAGGACGCGTACTTTCATGTTCGATTCTTCCTCGACACAGACCCTTTCTTCGGTTTGCGTTCGAGGGTCGAGCATTTCAGTACAAAGTCCTACCCTTCGGCCTTGCCCTGTCGCCCCGTGTCTTCACAAAAATCGTGGAGGCGGCCATTGTTCCCATGAGAGAACATGGCGTTCGTATTCTCAACTATCTCGATGACTGGCTCATAATAGCTCACTCGCGAGATCTGTTGTGCGAACACAGGGATTTGGTGCTCCGACACCTCAGCCGTTTGGGTCTTCAGGTCAACTGGGACAAGAGCAAACTCTGCCCCACGCAGAGGATCTCTTATCTTGGTATGGAGTTGGACTCGGTCGGTCAGACTGCGCGCCTCTCAGAGGAGTGCTTCCAGCCAGTGCTCTACTGCCTCAAGTCCTTTCAAGGCAGGTCAGCGGTTCCACTAAAACAGTTTCAGAGGCTCCTGGGGCATATGGCAGCCGCAGCCGCAGTGACGCCGCTCGGCTTGCTTCATATGAGACCGCTTCAGCGCTGGCTTCACGATCGAGTCCCGAGATGGGCGTGGCAGAGCGGCACGTTCCGGGTCAACATTACCCCGCACTGTCGCCAAACCTTCAGTCCCTGGTCGGACCCTGCGTTTCTACGGGCCGGAGTTCCCTTAGTCCAGGTGTCCAGGCATGCTGTTGTGTTTACAGATGCCTCTGCCAGCGGATGGGGGGCCACGTACAACGGGCATGCAGTTTCAGGTCTGTGGACATCAACTGCCTAGAGTTGCAAGCAGTACGCTTAGCTCTGTGCCGCTTCAGGGGGCTGCTTCTGCACAGACATGTACTGGTCCGTACGGACAGCACTGCGACCGTTGCGTACATCTACCGTCAAGGTGGTCTACGCTCCCGTCGTATGTCGTGACTCGCCCGCCATCTCCTCCTATGGAGTCAGAAGCATCTGAGGTCGCTTCGGGCCATTCACATCCCGGGTGTGCTCAACCGTGCGGCCGACGAGCTATCACGGCAGCCGCCTCTTCCGGGAGAATGGCGACTCCATCCCGAGGTGGTCCAGATGATTTGGGGAATCTTCGGAGCCGCTCAGGTAGATCTGTTTGCCTCTCCGGACATGTCCCATTGCCAGTGGTTTTATTCTCTGACCGAAGGATCTCTCGGCACAGATGCAATGGCGCACAGCTGGCCCCAGGGCTTTCGCAAGTATGCGTTTCCCCCAGTGAGCCTTCTTGCACAGACTTTGTGCAAGGTCAGGGAGGACGAGGAGCAGGTCCTGCTCGTTGCGCCGTATTGGCCCAACAGGACTTGGTTCGCGGAACTCGTACTCCTCGCGACAGCCCCTCCTTGGCCGATTCCTCTGAGGAAGGACCTCCTTTCCCAGAGACGGGGCACTTGTGGCACCCGCGTCCAGACCTCTGGAGACTCCATGTTTGGTCCCTGGACGGGACGCGGAGGTTCTAGGTGGCCTACCACAGGCTGTGGTAGACACCATCACTCCTCTATGAGGCGCCTCTATGCGTTGAAGTGGAACCTGTTCGTCGATTGGTGTTCTTCCCGCCGGGAAGACCCCCGAACTTGCCCGATCAGAGTCGTGCTTTCCTTTCTGCAAGATGGGTTGGAGCGAAGGCTGTCTCCCTCCACCCTCAAAGTGTATGTTGCCGCAATAGCCGCTCATCACGATGCAGTTGAAGGTAAGTCATTAGGGAAGCACGACCTGGTCATCAGATTCCTTAAGGGTGCCAGGAGACTAAACCTCCTCGTAATTTGCACCCCGTACCCTCTTGGGACTTATCTCTGGTGCTCAGAGCACTCCAGAGTCCCCCTTTTGAGCCCTTACCTTCGGTGGAGTTGAATATCCTGTCTATGAAGACAGCTCTCCTGTTGGCTTGGCTTCTTTTAAGAGGGTAGGGGATCTGCAGGCTTTTTCGGTCGACGAATCGTGCCTAGAGTTCGGTCCGGGCCTTTCTCATGTTATTCTGAGACCCCGGCTCGGATATGTGCCCAAGATTCCTACCACTCCTTTCGTGGACCAGGTAGTGAACCTGCAAGCGCTGCCCTTGGAGGAGGCAGACCCAGCCCTAGCTTTTCTCTGTCCCGTCCGCTCTTTGCGGGTTTATGTGGACAGAACGCAAAGCTTCAGGACCTCAGATCAGCTCTTTGTTTGTTACGGAGGCCAGCAGAAGGGGAAGCCTGTCTCCAAGCAGAGGTTAGCCCACTGGTTAGTGGATGCTATTGTCCGGGCTTATGAGTCCCAGGACATGCCTTGCCCACCTAGGCTACGGCACACTCTACTAGGAGTGTTGCCTCCTCCTGGGCTTTGGCGCAAGGCGCCTCACTAACAGACATCTGTAGAGCTGCGGGCTGGGCGACACCTAACACATTCGCTAGGTTTTATAGCCTCCGTGTTGAACCCGTTTCCTCCCGTGTACTCGCTACGGCCAGTAGCGCGAGGAATTAGGTTGTGTCGGCTTGCTACGCCATTCCCGCCCCATGGGCCGGATACGTGCGTCTTTTTGCTCCGTTGGTTCCCCTCGTTCCCTGAGGAGGGAACGGAGATGTCTCGTCCCGTCGCCATGCTTGCTGTACCTTCGCGGAGGACTGGACACCGTTCGGCTCCTCAGCGAAAAACGTTTGTGTATGCGCTTGCTTCCGCTTTTATACCCGCACTGGTAGGATGGTAGAATGCAAATCTTGCATGCCAATGTTTATTGGCTCGTTTTAGTTCACTCGAAGTCGATTGGTCTCCCTAGCGTGATCCCAATTCGTTGGAAACTCCTCCGACGAGACGTCTCCGTTCCCTCCTCAGGGAACGAGGGTTACCATACGTAACCGAGACGTTTTTCAGTATAAAAGTAAATCGGGTTTAAATGTCAGGAGTTCCTGTCGGGACGAAAGTAACACTTGTTACTTTTGTCCCGCTACAGTGAAAACATATATTATATAAAGTATGTTGAGAAGTTATGTTATGCTCCTTTAATTTAATTTTCATATTTTTCATGTTGAAAAAACATTTTATAAAATGGATTGACATAAAAAAATTATTAAAACAGTTACTTTTGAAACATCTGATTGAACTGAAATTTAAAATGAAAATGTAAATTACCTATTTTGCTATTTTATCTTTTGCAAAGATAAAGGCCAAAATATGTTTGCAGTTATATAACAAGGTCACTCAGGTATATTTAGGCTAAAAAAAACAATAAAAAAAAAAAGATTTAGAAAAAAAATCTCTTTCTGACGGGGTCGAAAGTAACATGAGCAGTCTTATGTTCAAAGCGAAACTATAATTAAGTTGTTCTACATTTTTACAAAATACCACCTGGTATTGATAGACCACACTTGTGAGTGACTGACCACATCAAAAATGTATCTCTGTCTAAACCATCATCTTTTAAAATGATGTTTTTCTGAAAAATGTTACTTTCGCCCCTGCTCTCCCCTACTTATTAATATATATATATATATATATATATATATATATATATATATATATATATATATATATAAAAACACAATATATGTCTTGCTACACTGCAGCATAATAAAATGGTTCTCACACTCCAGTAGTATTTCTGTGAATTTAATTAATCTTGCACTTGTTCATAGTTTTTGTATTATGTCTGAATATATTCAGTTGAACTTTGCCCTTACAAAATTGCCTTATCTGACCGTGTTTATGTCCAAACTCAATGCCTCATGGTCTTATTATTATTATTTATAAAGATTGCAAAAGTCAGAGATGGCAGGATTATGATATACAACTTTGTAAACAGTATAGAAAATGTATTAACAATATATTAAATGTCACCAAAATACACATGGGAAAAAGAGTTCCTCATATTATTGTTTTTATTATTATTATTATTATTATTTAATTTTTTAATTTGAAAATAAATAATCTGGATTGAATTGACAGATGAAAAAAAAAAAAACTTTAGATTTCGGAAAAAAAATACAATCCTTTTTTAACCTTTTGGTGTCCCGTACATTCAGTTGTGCTTCTTGCTCGTATTCAGTTCTGATGGTACATATTGTAACTGGGCAACTACGCATGATTTGTAGTATGATTGCGTAAAGGGAACATGAATTCCGGTAGGGAACAGAATCGACTGACGTGCAGCGCTGAAGCCACGTAAACAGAGTTTGCCCTTCCCCTACTGACTTTCACTTTCGGTGCCCGAATGGAAGTGAATGAGGCTTTGCGGGTTTTTTTTTTGTTTTTTTTTTAGAATCTAGGCCTACGTGAAATTCTTCATCTATTGTAGCTACGATTTTTTGTTTTTGTTTTTCTCGGAAGGGCAACGCGAGTCGAGAAGGGCATATGGGTAGTTGCCCGGGCAACCTCAGACAGATCAGACATCCAAGAAATTCATGCATACTCAAAATTTCATTGCACTAAACATGATGCAAGTCACTTCCAATTTGGTTGATCCTATCTAGCAAGAAATGTTGTTCTAGCATTAACCTTTTCATAGCCATACTTGCACCACTTAAATAATTGTCAAGGACACATCCGAGATAATTAACAGTACACTATAAAAAATATTTTAGCAATTTAGTTATTTCAACTTATTTTTTTTTTAGTAGAGATAACTAGATTGTCCAGTCAACAAGAAATCTTAAGTTTTCTTGTCCTCAACTAGACTGAAAGTTGAATTAACAAGTAAAATTGTTATTTTAACTAAAAAATGTATGTTTAAACAACTGCACTAGATTTTCAGTTGAATTAACAAGTATACTTGTTATTTTAACTTATAAATGTAAGTTGAAACAACTGCACTACATTTTCTGCAGGTTTTACTTCAATTATACTCTAATGCTTTGATAGTAAACTAAACTTAATTTATCTATCCATCTTGCAGTCTGGTAGACTGCATGGTCTTAAAACCTAAACTTCAACCTTTTAAAACCGCTTCAAACATAAATCTTCAACTTCAACAATGTTTTTACAATTATGAGCACGGATTCATTAAATTACACACAAAAAAAAATTCCTTACACGTGTCTTCAGAAGAAATAGACTGATACACAGTAAGTGTGACATTTTATATAGTGAAAGTGATTGTTGCGAGTTTTTAGTTCGTAATAAGCATTTCATAGTCTTCTGTTAACAAATAATATAATAATAAATAATTAGTAAAAGCATTTTTTTCAGAATTATTCATAGCAAAAACTCCAGTGTTAAATGAACTCTCCTGGGAGTTTATATGGCTTGTTAAAGTTGGGAGTGTTAAAGTTAAAGAGCTAATTAAGTGATTCATTGAGTGATGATTGACCATTGTTGAAGACACCTGATGTTATCAAGCAGAATCACCAAAGGAGAAAATCTCATTTTTTAAGCCACCATTATGGTGATCAGTGTTTGCTTTAGTTGGTCTTGTGACCCTTAAATTGTTAACATTATATTTTGTTTCGGCTTTTGTATTTGAGTTATAACTGCCAGATAATCAAAGTGAAAAGGTGATTAGACACTGTTGGTTATGTTTTGACATAATCATCACTTGACTTGCATCACAAAGCTCATTTAAAGCCTTATCTCTGACTTTAAATGTATAATGTTTATTATAACATCACAGTGATTCTACAGTACAAGATCTAGAAATGTCTAAATCCAAAAGATTTCTTAAAAGTTGTTCTGATAAAAAAGTATATTTTAAATATACACAGACATTAAGAATCAGTGTATGAATCTCAACAATGGTGACAAACAGAATATTCAATTTGGAAAAGGATATAACTAAGACATTTCAGATCATAATTTATTCATACCGCAATGCATGGTGGGAGCCATGAATGAGTTTTGATTGGTGGCACCCAGATTGCACTGCAACATGATTTATAATTGTCACCATTGTTGAGATTCACAGGCTGGTTATTGATGTAAGTCTGTCTAAATAAAATCATTTTTCAGAGTGTTTTGATCAGAAAAACTTTTAAGAAATATTTTGGACCATATTAAAAAAGCTTGAATATCATCTGCTATAGAATCACTAAAAAACTCTCAAGTAATGAGTATGTTAAAACATAACCAACACCATCAGAATCACCTTTTCTCTTTGATCATCTGGCAGTTATAACTCAGATACAACTGCCAAACAAAATCGAATGTTAACAGTTTAAGGGTCACGAGCCCAACTAAAGCAAACACTGATCACTATAATGGTGGCTAAAAATTTGATTTTCAAAACACCACTTTAGTTGGCTGAACTTATTGGATGTAGTCTAGAAAACTTAACTTTAGTTGGCCGAACTTATTGGATGTAGTTTAGAAAACTTAACTTTAGTTGGCCAAACTTAGATTCAAAGTATACTTAACTAAATTAAATCAGTTCATTGTACTTTATAATATGTCAGGTAAACCTTTCCAAATTTGTCAGGGACACTTTTCAAAAAAAGTTAGTTAAAATAAAAAAAACCCATGCAAAAAGATAACACAAAATAATGAGTTAAGTCAACAAACATTTTTTTACAGTGTAGTTCTGTTTAAAATTACACAATCCCCTTGATAGACATGTTAGGAACCTTGTTCAGTTTACTTTAAGACCCAAATAATAAGGATTATGTCTTACCTAAATGCAATAAGAGTTTATTGTCAGAGACACAGTCTTTTACCTTCCATAGCTCCTCACCTAATATAACTTGTATTTTGCTTACATCCTTGTCTGAATAAAAGGAGGCCTAAGACACTTCCCTGTGGAACTCCATTATTAATAATTGTTTCCTCACAGAGAATTACACAAATTTCAACCCTTTGAATTCTCCAAGTTAAATAAGAGTTCAACCAGGCTATCACCATATTTGAAAAACCCATGACACTTAATTTGTCTAACAGTATTGAACGATTCACTGTGTCAAAAACTTTTTGGAGATCAAGAGTATCATTCCGCACATTTTGCCTCCATCAATCTGCTTCCTTATAAAATCTGGTAAATATAGTAAATAATCAGTTGAATAATAAACCCTTCTTGCGCAAAAACAGATACATCTGTTTGTACACAATCTTCTCTAAATTTATTTGAAGGCACACTAAGAATGGAGACCGAACGAGCAATAGTGCATCAGATCATCTTAGTACGATTTCTCTGATCTGTGCTGTGATAGACGAGGGTCTGGAGCTGAAGCATTGTAGTGGATATTCAGCGCAACGTTCGCGTCATGACCCAGGATGAGGATAGATAGTGGCATTGGCCAGGCCTCATCCATTCACTCTGGGGGCTGCTGGGCTGGGAAATGGCAGCCTATGACAATATCTCTATTAGGAATGATGGAAAGCATGTCAGCAAGCCTTTATTAACAGCCCTTGCTAGCCTGCACCAGACCTGCTGCTATTTGAGTAATGCCACTCAGCAGTGCGCCCCAGACCTTTAATGTACACCCACATCCCACTGCTGTAATTTCCTGAGAGGATAGGTCGTTAGTTTTGATTTGTATCAAAATATATAAATAAATTATTCTTTCAATTACCTGTGGCCTTCAACATGGAGAAGCCAAGCCAATGAACATTTTTCACATCAGGGTTGGTTGCAAACCAGAACAAGTGCTTTGGAGTTTACAACCTCACCTGAAAAAAAATATTTCAATTCACTCCACTGTAGCCATGAAGAGAAAGAACCATGAAGAGAGACAAATAGAGAAAGAGTCGAGAAAGAAATGAAGAGACTACTAACATAAACTGCACTAAAGCTATTTTAGCAAGCAATCTATTTTTGAATATATAACTATAAAATGCAACTAAAAAGCAAAAAGCAACTGAATCAAGACAATTACGATGAATAATACTAAATTTGCTTCAAAAACAAATATAGGTATCAATAATAGGTATCAAGAATTGATAAACAACAGTTTTATAAAAATTAGCAATTTTTTCCAAGCAGAATTGAGCCTCATTTTAGTGTTAAAAAGTAGTTTTCCAACTGGTTCATTTGTAACATACAGTACCAGTTCACTAAAATGAATCACACTTCCAGATGCGACACATAAAAGGAAGAGAAGCCTTTCTTGGAGAGTGAGTTTGATAATTGCCTCAGTTATTCTGAGCAATATGGCATTACATAAAAAGGTAGCATTTCATCATTCAACAACCACAACACACCAGAAAAGCTACACTATGTTTGAAAACAACTGAGCTACCGTCACACTGCAAAAAAAAAGAAAAGTTATAAGCACCCTACTTTTAGTTATTTTCTCCCAAACAATGACTCTGAAATACAAAGAATAATCTATCTTTCTATATATCCATCTATCCATTGAAACAGTAAAAACAAACAGTATTTTTTTTTTCAATTCACAGATATGACACCCTTCAGCTTTAAGAATAGCCGGTTTCGTCAGTTGGGCACAGAAAACTGACACTGACACGCAGGGAAACAGGACTAGATTGTAACTTTTTGTGTTAATTGAGTTTGCAATCCCTGACAACAGACTTTAGCAATCTTTGCTTCTTCTCAAAGGGTACAGATTCACAGGTGATTGATTACCTGCAGCCCTGAGTTGAACCCAATCCACAAAGGCCAACAGATCATAGGTGAAAATCATTCACAAGATCACATCTGAGAAACAATTTATCTCCAAAAGGAAATAAAGAACTGCTCATCCCCTAACCAGTTACTAGGCCATTTTACCAATGATTCAAACTGATATAGACTGGGGTGGTCTACTACTCTCTGAGTGTCTGGCCTGAACCACACATATTCAGAGCTGTCAGACATGGTGCCCGATATAGTGGAAAGGCCCGTTCAGGACCACAAAATGATTAGAGAGGCTGGAGCTGGAACGGGGCGGACAGCAGAGTGGACTTCTGGGGGAAGAGCTGACGTGAGCACACGGAAGATGAACTGGTGTAATGAACCCAGTGGCTCCCAGCAGCCCAATCCTAACCCCCTTCCAATTGCTCATCACATACTGATCATTCTAATCCATGGTCTAATAGTCCCACAAGGTTCTGGTCTGCTCATCTTCAGCCTCCTGGCAACTAATGCATTTGGCATCAAGGCCTCAGAACGGGTCTTGCTCAATTTCAGTTATGAAGGTTCACCGGTTTGCATGGATCATAACGGAACTGGTTTCACCATTAGATCAGATTTTAGATCAAATTTTTAGATCAGAAAAGCTTGATTGCTGCAATATGGTGAAAATAAAGTCTGATCCCAGAGGCCAACAAATGCACAAATATGAACAATAGGCCAAACTTAATATAATAGATGATGTATATACATATATATATATATATATATATATATATATATATATATATATATATATTGCACATTTCATACGCTGCACACCAGCAGAGCATTGAGGAATAAATTGACGAACAAATTAGGCTGATTAATCTGATATTTGAGGTAGAAAAACAGCATTCAATGATCTTGTACAATGATGACTGAGTCCAAACCTCTGTTCTGCAAATACTGTGACTCCCTGTGGAACAGCTGTAAAATTTTGTTAAGGAATCAAAGCGAAAAATTTGAGTTGTATGTTATGATGCAAAACAGCATGCACAGCATTAATATCCAAATGTCAGGGTGGATTTAATGTCATGCTGTACAAGCATGTCTTTTATTAAAATGCCACAACAAAGATCCTGCATTCGGATGACGTGACGAATTTAAATGAATCTGAAATATTGGAGGTCACAGCTATGATTATATACAAGATTATTCTTTATTTGCAGGAATATACTGTGTATAGTATACACAATAGACCAAATTAAATAACAGCACGCAAGGGCAGCGAATCAAACAGAATGGAAGAACATGTGACAATCAGCATTTGCTAACCACTAAAAAGCATTACATGCATGTGATGACATCATACATTTGCTCATCAATTTAAAAGAGTCATCTCTAGTCGCACAGCTTAAAGACCTTTTAGAATCGAAAACCACCTCTGAGAATTTTATCATAGCTGATGCGTTTTCTTTTTGACAAATCCATGAATGCAAAACTCAGTTTAATTGACTAGGTATAACACTAATTTAAGGTATTGAAAGCATTGATTTGCATGGATAATGAGTTGCCTTTGATGTGAATGAACATCCATTTTGAAATTAGCAGCAGTCACAGGTGTTTTGCTGTGAAAAGTGTAATCAGATCCTTTGAAGTTTTATATTACATTACTAAATTGAACATGAAAAGCCCATTTATTTGCATAATTTAATCTGTAAAGGAGACAATTTCTGAAAGCTCATCTTTTGCTTTCTGCCAGACTGCTGCAAACACCCTATGTTCTTTGGCTGGTGATACAATACAGAGTCAATGTCTGACAATTTCCGAATTTGAATAATCTTTGCATGAACAGTTACTATGAATTTAACGATATAAAGAACCAAGGATGGAACAGGCTCAACTTCAAATACGTCTTTGTGAGAAGATTAATTAAACTGCAGAAAATGAGAAAAAGAACATTGCAGAACATTAAAATCCCTGAAGAGCAATAATTTATGGAACATAATGTTACGCTGCAGTGAGTAAGTGAGTCAGAACAGAAGGATCCTACCTACTGAATCTTTTCTGAACACACATACCCAACAAATGCACATTTTTAACAGTATATAACTGCTCTTGAAATTGAAATCAAAGTGCTGGATATGCTTTAGAGCGTTAAATGTATCCAGTTCTGCTCTGCATTACTCCACTTTCTCCATTTGACATAATGGTACAGTGCCCATATTATGCTAATTTAAAGGATCCTAATTTTGTTTTGAAAGTTATAGGTTAAAATTTCTCATAATATACATTGCAGCCAATATCCGGGCAGCCAATGAATAGACTGGCATTATGCACCTACATTTGTGCAGGAAGTAAGGCTGGAATTACTGACGACTCATTTCAGGCAGTTCAGGATCAGTTCTTTCATTTGGGCGATAATCATTCCTTTTATCAGCCATTTTGATCTTTGAAACTTTGCAGATTTTTCACATCCACAAACAGCTATATTACACACTACATGAAAGGAAATATCTGAAAAAGCATAACCGAGGCGCTTTAATGACGACAAAATGTTTGACTTTGCAGTTGTCCTGTGAGTGCAATGCTTAAATTTAAAATGATTAACTGGAAAAACAAATTTAAATGAGCTTTTTTTTTGTCATCACATGAAATAACTGAACAGTTACAGACTGTTTAGAAAAATAAAAATCAACAGTTATTTAGAATTTAAGGTTCACAAGATAATTACACTTACATTTTCCATGAAGCTTGTCCTCAGTACTAAGATGATTTTCACTTACCGTAATTGCATATGGGAAGCTGGTCAGGGTCCAAAGCAAACAGCAAGAATCCCAGAAATGATTTAATAATATATTTTTGAATAGTGGATATTTTTGATTAATAATAATAATCACACTATAGTCAGGCAAACTGATCTCTTAAAAAAATGGACCAAATAACACTTAAGAAAGTGCTGAATTTTCTGAAAAGTCTGCTTGTCTCAGTCTCACTAAAAATACATACATAATTTACAGTAACCCATCTTACAATTGCTGTCTCTGGCATCATAGCAAACAAATCGGTCACACACTAAATTCATCACTATAGCACACATTGTGTTTATCGTGTGTTTATCGTTTACCCGAAAATTAGTTTTTAAGTGCATAGGATACGCATGGGTAGGTTTAGTAGTGGTGTGGGGTGCGTGTGTGTTTGGTTAGAATTAGTGGTGTGGGGTGCGTGTGTATTAGACGCAATAAAGTGCGTATCAAATGCACGTAGAAACTACTTTTCGCGTATAAATTGCACGATAAACACAATGCGTGCTATAGAGACACATTTTCGTTCGGGGGAAAGCTCATTTGAGCTGAACTCTGGGTTTTATTGATTTTTGGCGGAACAGATTAACTGCCCTCATCCTGACTGAACTGCTGAAAATAAACAGAGCTGCTGTCCACTGTTATCTTTGCATGCAGCCTTCATTTGGTTAAGTTTGCTGTTTGCATTGCCTCATTCACATTGAGCGCACACTCATACACTGGTGTATTGATGTGGGTTTCCATACAATTCACATTTCAAATGTGTAATTTGGCAATTTACTCACTCTTTTTATCTGGCAGCTGGCAGAGCAAGGACTTTGTGAGAAATCACATCTAACCATGGAATAAAATGACATATTATAGTTTAAACAGTGTTAGAAGTGTCACATTGCTAAATAAATGGAATGACCTAGGCTAGTAACCAGGTAGGGCATTGTCAGATCCCCGCAGGGTCAACACTGTCAAGCCCTTGAGCGAGACACTGATCCTCTCACAGTCAATAACCAAATATTGCAGCAACTTTAGTTTCACTTTCAATGTTTAGTTCACAATTATTTAATAGCTGCTGGAGATTATGAAGTGACCCCATAATAAATGTCTGGACAATGATGTCACATTGTATTAATAATCAAACCTGGCATCAGATTATTTATTTAAAGTCCCCCTGTGGTTAAAAATAAAGCTTTTAATGTTGTTTATATGTCTATGTGGTGTTTTTAACCAAAGACAGTCTCAAAAACGCGGTGTGAAATCGCTGGTGTTTCTGACGTTTACAAACCACCTTGTAACCAATCACGTCAGCCTACGCATTATTACTAAATAATGCAAGGGTGTAAAGATACATTCAAACTATTTTAAGGCATGAATAATTTTTTTAACTTTAAATTTATCATTTTGGTGATCAAATATGAGTTTTAATGGACACAATTATTGACTACAGAGGGACTTTAATAAGCCAAGTATGTATGTATGTATGTGTATATATAAATGTGCAATGCAAGTATAAAATCAATATTTTTATAAATATAAATAATAATATGACAAATTATTTAATTATCAATAATTATAACATTTTGCACCATATTACTAATTTAATACTAATCCAGGCCAAAACTGTTTAAGTTCCAACTTGAAAATAGCAGTGTCGGCCAAAAGTTAATTGAAACAAGCCATGTGTAATTCAAGGTCAGTTTGTACAGTCCAGAGGCTATTCAGTCCACTTCCATGGAAAAGAAGGGGAAAACTGTTTTCCCGACAGTTTTGACTAAAAAATTTGCCAGCCAGTGGCATCATTTTTTATCATATTCGCAAAAAAGAGTGTCATGTCATAAATTACGGAAAATCCTGTCAAAGGTGGGGAAACAGTTAATGCTGTTGGCCATTACCTATCATTAAAAGTACATTTCCTTCTTTGTCTCCTGGGAATTCTACTGTTATAATTAGAAAATAAATATATATTATATAACCACAAAGAAGAATCTTAGGGTGAGTTATGACAGCATACCCTGGCTTTTTCTCTAGATCCCTCTCAGATGAATCTGCAGGAGAGATGCCCTTAGATTTATGAGGCACTTAATTCAGCAGCCGTAGAATCGATAAACAAGACATAGGGGCCAGCCCTAAGTTGATAACTCCGAAACGCTTATATATCATAACACCTTGTGGAGGCAGAGTGAGTTGCTCATTCATTTTTAGACACGTAGCCTTGATACTGGAATAGCGATGTTTCTCAAAGCCTATTCAGATGGTCAGTAGGAGTAGGAGATACAGGTCCTGTGGATGATTTGCAAAAAAACTAAACAAAGAAAAACATCCACTATAAATACTAACCCGGCTGGCATGATAGGAGTTTAAACCACATCATCAATGAAAATACTGCAATGTACATTATGCAGCTCTGTGCTAAAAGGCTGAACACATCTGTCATGGTTTAAGAAATCCCATACCCCATATTCCATCTGAACAATAGCTCCATTTCAAATAGAGGATTGTACTGTCTTTCCATTGCCTAAGCACAATGAAGTAATGGGTACAGACCCCTGCTAGAGAAGGTTCTGCTCAGAGGACTGAAATTGATTTGTTGCAAATGGCAAGAAATGGATGGAAGTGTCTCGCCAGAGTAAATGGCAGGTGACTGCCAGCTCAGAGCTTAGATTAACCCATATCTCTCTTCCATTTTGCCACTGTCCTCGCATTCACAGTCCATTAAAGTCAGCAGCTCCATAGGTTCGTCATGTCTATGGAGAATATAGACATTATATGGGCCTTACTCTCAGAGCATTTTACACAAAATGTGCTGGAGAAACCAGAAGTTGGTTTGAGGCATGATTGCACTTTTGGACCTTGTAAAAAGCCGAGTAAAGCCATGTACTGTATATATACTTTATATTTAAATTAAATAAATGCATAACTTATTAAATAAATACTTTGTGTAGGCCTACCTTGTTATTAATAAGAGATGTTGTGAAGTGAATGACAGTGTTACAATTTGTGACTAAAACATTAGTTAAAAGCACATGGCTTCATGTACATTTCATTATCATTAAGCACCATTAAGCATGAAGTTACTGTGTTTTAACATTAAGTAGCCAGTTTTTTAAAATCAGCAATTAGTAAACACCTTGTCAAACTAAAATGTTGTATTTGCACTGCAATTTGCATTGAGATACATCACACCAAATGACCAATATTATGTGGACACTCAATTTAAAAATCGAGGTTATGAACAGATAACTTGTCCTCTCTTTGCTGCAATAACAGTTTCCATTCTTCCTCTGTTTTCCACTCAATGTATGGAGATTTGCTATTAGACCATCACTCACTGAGCTCAAATTCATCCCAAGCATGTCTGTGTGTAGCGAAATAACCAAACCCGAACATAATTAGAAGGGAGTGTCCAGATCATTTTTGGCCATAGTTCATATAGGTGTGTCATCAAAACAAATTAAATTGTCTAAACATTATCGTGGAACCCTGCTGCTCAAGTAATGTGATGGTACATGATGCAGAGAGCTAACAATCGCTGTCCTGGGATGGACCTTGTCTTTATACAATGTGATATATTAAAGCCTTGACAATTACATTTGCACTCAACAAAAAGCAAACCTCATCAAACAACTTAACAGTCTATATTTGGATATGTTGTGTCTGGTTGGGGCAAAATTGAGCTGTGTTAGCAAGACTTCAGTCTCATTTAAATGCTGAGTCTCAACAGTGTGGTCACTTACCTAAGGGAAGTGGCATCACATTCTGAAGCACCCTCTTATCCTTGAGTGCCTCCTGGGCTGTTTCTCTTAATGGGGATCATCACACTACAGAGTTGCATGAAGACCTCTACAGACAAGTGCAGCAAACTCTCCAAATGAACCAGAAAGAGATTTAGAGAAATAGTCTCCTTGTATTCCACGGGGGCTCAGTACGAATCATTGATGCTTGTCTGTGCTCTTGTCAAGGGACTTGGAGATGCAGTTCTACCTGCGGCAAGTGAAATACAATCACAAGGGCAGTGCGGCAGACAGAATACAGATGTGTACTGAGGGCCCAAATAATTTAGCTACGAAACCACAGTGCCTTTGGAACAGGGTTGAGAGTATCTTGTGCTGTCTTGAGTGTGTTGTTAAGACTAATGAAATGATTCAAATTAGTAAATTAGTAATTACTAAACAATAGATAATGGTAACACTTTATATTACGACCGGCAAACAACTGCGTAAGTAAACCGAAATTACGATGTACGTTTCTGTAATTATAGTGTACTTCCGTGTAGGTATAAGGGAACAATATGTTAAGTTTTGGGTGATAAAGGGGTACAACCAGATATATAAGTAAATTATTTATAATGTAATTATTTTAAAACTAACAGGTACCTATTCTGTTAATATATTCCAGGCAAATATTGTACGTCTCTTGTATATAAAAGTTTTTATCACATTTCTGGCAAAATATGTTCTTGTGCAATGTAGGTAAAGGGTAACTGTGTTTCATGCTTTCTTGTTTTTTGTTGCTGTCAGAACAACTATGCCTTTAAAAAAAAAAAAATTCTGCTGCACTACAATCATCATCACTATAAAATATCACCCCCCCCCCCCCTCCATGATATGCCTCAAACTTCACCAAAATGTGTTTTCTTCAAATTTACAGTTACTACAGTAATATAATGGCACAAAATGTTTTAGAGTGGAGGATTGTTCGACAACTTAAAATTGAAGATGTAGCTTGCTAAGAGCATGTATATATATTCATATTTTTGCTGTGCAGTAAGACCAATAGGATTCCATCAACTCCTCAACTTCAGAGTCCCCAGTGGAAGTTAAGAAAAAGAAGAGCAAGAAAAGAAAGAAGAAGAAAAGCAAGAAAACCAAATAAAAAGGGGGGGGGGGGGGTATAATGTGTTACTTTGTTGTTTGAGTATACTGTAGAAAAGACAATGTTTTATTAAGATGAAACAGTGTTTTGAAATTTTTTTGTAAAATAAAAATTGGGATCCTTTTAAAAATAAAAATAAAATAAAAAATATAAAATTGGATTAAATGGGATCCTTTATTGTATATTTACTGCACTTACCCTGTATCTACACAGAACAAGGGGGTAACAAGCGTCACTTTAATTTACAGCCCGCAGGAGTTACACTTACCCTGTAACTACACAGTTGAAACGGGGAACAAACACTACTTACTAAGAATACGAAACAACACCATTTGCACAGTAATTACAGAGAAAGGTACTCTTATTAAGACAACAAAACAAAAAAAAAACTTTTTAATTACACATTTGCCCTGACATTCAAGTGTCATTGCAATTCAATGTGACAAGGTAAGTACTAAGTACTACATGGTACGTTCTAAATTAAAATCATAGCAGAAACGAATTATTTTTGCTTAACGTTAAGTAGTTTAGTAAGAAAAGCCAATAAATTCATACTGTACTTACATACAGCCATATATGTATATATATATATATATATATATATATATATATATATATATATATATATATATATATATATATATATATATATATATACACGTTTAATTTACAACCCAAAATTACCCGGTAACTACATTGCACAAGAACATATTTTGCCAGAAATGTGATAAAAACTTTTATATACAACAGACTTACAATTTTTGCCTGGAATATATTAACCTGTTAGTTTTAAAATAATTACATTATAAATAATTTGCTTATATATCTGGTTGTACCCCTTTATTACCCAAAACTTATATTGTTCCCTTATACCTACACGGAAGTACACTATAATTACAGAAACGTACACCGTAATTTCGGTTTACTTACGAAGTTCTTTGCAGGTTGTATATCTGCTTGTTACCCCTTTATTATCCCAAACTTAACATATTGTTCCCTTATACCTACAAGGAAGTACACTATAATTACAGAAACGTAGGCCTACACCGTAATTTCGATTTACTTACGCAGTTGTTTGCATGTCGTAATATAAAGTGTTACCTAGATAATTAATGGCCCAAATCGTTATTTTATCTGTCCCTAAAGAAACAATATGAGATCAGCAAGATTACAGTGTCTACTGGCTCATATTTTTCAAAGTCTGCTCGGCTGCATTTTACCCGTGTTGTGTGACCGGCAAAAAAAAAAAAAAGAAAAACCCGGATGTGGCGCATTCCACCGACAAAAATCCATGAAACGCTTAATCTGAACGATTAATTAAAAGTATGCGCTTTAATTATTTACATGCATGTATGTTACTTGCGTCTCAGAGCGATTCTGTTCAAATGCTGCTCCACATGAACCATTGTCATTTACATGCGTGGAGCGTTTCAAACTCCATCTCTGCATATGCTGAGAGTTCTAGTTGCTTATAACGTTCATTTGGGAATGTAATGTGCGCCATTTAATCAGATTTGTAAGGTAAATCATTTATAAACCTACGTCAACACAGGATAAAACAGTTTCTAAATATGCGAACTGGTTCATTGCGATTTCAAAATAAAAGTTTAAATCGCTGAATTTGTATGTTTTGATGTTCACATATTTCTATCGTGAAAAGAAATGGCCAAACAGATTAATTAAACATTTAAATGAAATGTCGTTCGGCCATTATTAAACAAGGATTTGATAGCTGTTAAGTGTAACAACACTTGGGTTGGTGCCCTCTGCAGGCATTTGTTTTATAATACATAATGCACAGATGATTTTTTGTATATAATGTATTTTAACTGTGTTGTTCTATAAAACCATATGATTACTTGCTTTTGATACTTTATTTGAACCAAATATTATTGCCTCATTATTATTGTATATGTATTTTAAGTCATTTAAAGGCTACTTTGCTTAGGTCTATTTTTTATTACAACAAAGAATATTCGACAACCCGATTATTCGTCAAAAATAATCGAATGATTACTCGATTACCAAAATAATTAGTAGTGTCAGCCCGGTAAAAAAATTACAGCTAGCTTTGTTATTTTATTTTCAATAGCAAGAAAATAGTTAAATCCTTAGTACAATGGGGTTGGAGCATTATTAATAACATAATTTTTAACATTTTTTTTATGGTTTAGCTATACAAAAGTTATAGCATTTAATAGTGTTAAATTGACATACTTAATAATATCATTATATTTAGTAATAATTAGCATTGAACAAATTCTAAATATACATGTAAATAAATATGTAAATATACTCTGTGTATATGTATATATATGTGTGTGTGTGTGTGTGTGTGTGTGTGTGTGTGTGTGTGTGTGTGTGTGTGTGTGTGTGTGTGTGTGTGTGTGTAATGATTTTTAGATATGCAGTCGACCATTTAAATTAGAGCTTGAAAAAACATATTTGGTTTTGACCTCTATGGAGCAAACTTCTCATCTTTCTCTTCCCTCACTCTGTGCTAACAATAAACCGGCTATATTAAATCCTACTTTCAGTGAAGAAAATATATATATAAATAGTTTCATATGTAAAATTCCCCCTCTGTTAAGCATTACAATATGATTTCATAGGCAATGGCCTTGTCCAGTGGATGTGATCTCCTAATATTATGATAAATTAAAGCCCAGCTGCAGCCAGGAGATTTAATTAAGATTCAGCATTCACCTTCGGCAAAGGTAGCTTTGTTATTTAGTTCCAATTAAACTGGTTGGTTGGGCCAAGCCTTGCATTGCTGTTCATTTAGATATCCTTTGTTTGCACTCAGCGGACAAACATACCAGAAACAAATCACAAGTTTCCATATTCAGGCCTTTTGGGAATAATAGGGCATTCTGGGAAAACTAGAGATAGGCAGGATGCATTTAATTAAAAACAACAACTGATATTCAAATAGTTATATCTGAATTCTGAAAGCAGATTTAAAGCTCGAAAGTTAAAAAGTCAAGTCACCTCTATTTATAAAGTGGGTTATACAATACAGATTGTTTCAAAGCAGCTTTACAGTGATAACAGCTGAAGTCAGTTAAATGTTTATTCAGTTCCGTTGTAAAGATCATCAATTAAATTAGTTCATTTCATCTATAAAGCAGTTCTGCAAAAAATGGTGTCATCGTCCAGCTCAGTTAAGTTTTCATTCAACAGTGTTAGTAATCAGATCAATGATATTGGTGAAAATTAAGTATCCCAAACTAAGCAAGCCAGAGGCGACATTGACAAGGAATCCAAACTCCATCAGGAGACAAAATAGAGAAAAAAAAAAAAAAAACATGGAAAAAAAACATGCAGGCTCAGTCAGGGGCCAGTTCTCCTCTGGCCAACAAAACGACACGGTGTGATTATGATTCAAACGCTGTTCAAATGCTGGTTTAATGATGGTCTCAGTGCATGAAAGATTTTAGTATGCATCTGGTAAGGAAAACTGTTTTTGGGAGTAATAGAAAAAAAGTATGCTGTTGGATTTCCCCCCCATTTTTAAGTTTACAAAGTTAGATGAGATGTAAATCTCATGTCACATAACACATGACTGTTTAAAGTGATGTCATCTAATTTTAAAAAGTCAACCAAAAAAAGCAGTGTGGTTCGTTTTGCGTTTTCAAGCCTGAAAAAACGTGTTCTGTCTGATCGGGTCCTAGAAGTAATAAGGGATTTGCCATATTTTTTATTATACCCAATAATTCCAAGCGCTCTAAACTCACCGCAGCAGTAAAGGTTCTCTAGAGTCGGATCCGTCTGTTCTTCGCCAACACACCCCATTCACTCTCAGCTAAGGGAAACACAAAGCAGAAAGATGCAAATTCTTCTTTCCTGAATTAGACATTAGCAGGGGGAAATTATGAGAGCCTGGTTTTCTGTTTTTCTTGCAAAAATCTGTTGGATCTTGACCAGACCATGAAAACATGTCAGTCCGATAACGTCAGAACTGCAACACAATGAGAAACGATGCCCTCAGACACCCAATTAAAAGTGTGCAGGCACTGCAAACACCTGGCAGATAGCCACATAACATCTTCAGAAAGTGACCCACACAATCTAACCATATCTGAAATGAATCATCTTAACAAAGTTCCTCTGCAAATTAAAAAAAAAAAGATTATCAGACATTTAAAAATGTTAAATGATACAAAAACTATAATATTAAATAACAATTAATTGCATATATTTACAGCTAAGAATATCCCCAGACTCAAAGACATATGGGATAGACTGTGATAGCGTTTAAGAAAAGAAAATCACAATAAATTAATTAAAATATTACATGCAGACACACTAAAAACATATACTAATCTTACTTATAATTAATAAAAATATATTACTTCGGGGTGGGGAAAATATATAAAACAATTTTTTTTTTTTGCAGTGGGCAAATTCCTTTTTTCTTTTAACTCCGGCGGAAACTATATTGTTTGGAAGCAATTGGGATTAAATCCAAAGACTGAGGGGTGAATTCAGCGATGCACAGGGCTTTAATTTCCACCCTGTTCTACATACCCCATGCGGCAAGAACATCAAAGCATAACACAGACCGCAGTAGTGCTGGCTCCTCTGTAAAGACATCCAATAAGGATGCTTCATTGGCAAGACTTTAAAGTTCTCTGAAACGTGATCTCAGAGATGTCTGAGACTGAATCTGAATACAGTTCTTGGGCTTGAAATTCAAATTGATTTGCCAGCACACTCGCGCATTGTTTGTCAAGTTCTTAAGAAAGAGGGAATTATAAAGTACAGTCAGGTTAGATCGAAGCTTGGGATGGCTTCTGGCAACAATGCTATATATACAGGCATATTGTGATAAAGTTCATTATTTTCCATAATGTAATGAAAAAATTAAACTTTCAAATGTTTTAGATTCATTGCATAATTCAAATTTTGGCATACAGCTCATTAAAATCCCAAATTCCTGTCTCAAAAAATGTGCATATTTCATCTGACCAATAAAAGAAGTGTTTTTAATACAAAAAAAAGTCAACCTTCAAATAATTATGTTCAGTTATGCACTCAATACTTGGTCGGGAATCCTTTTGCAGAAATTACAATGCGGCGTGGCATGGAGGCAATCAGCCTGTGGCACTGCTGAGGTGTTATGGAGGCCCAGGATGCTTCGATAGCGGCCTTAAGCTCATCCAGAGTGTTGGGTCTTGCGTCTCTCAACTTTCTCTTCACAATATCCCACGGATTCTCTATGGGGTTCAGGTCAGGAGGGTTGGCAGGCCAATTGATCACAGTAATACCATGGTCAGTAAACCATTTACCAGTGGTTTTGGCACTGTGAGCAGGTGCCAGGTCGTGCTGAAAAATGAAATCTTCATCTCCATAAAGCTTTTCAGCAGGTGGAAGCATTAAGTGCTCCAAAATCTCCTGATAGCTAGCTGCATTGACCCTGCCCTTGATAAAACACAGTGGACCAACACCAGCAGCTGACATGGCACCCCAGACCATCACTGACTGTGGGTACTTGACACTGGACTTCAGGCATTTTGGCATTTCCTTCTCCCCAGTCTTCCACCAGACTCTGGCACCTTGATTTCCGAATGACATGAAACCACTGAACAACACTCCAGTGCTGCTTCTCTGTAGCCCAGGTCAGGCGCTTCTGCTGCTGTTTCTGGTTCAAAAGTGGCTTGACCTGGGGAATGCGGCACCTGTAGCCCATTTCCTGCAAACGCCTGTGCACGGTGGCTCTGGATGTTTCTACTCCAGACTCAGTCCACTGCTTCCGCAGGTCCCCCAAGGTCTGGAATCGGTCCTTCTCCACAATCTTCCTCAGGGTCCGATCACCTCTTCTCGTTGTGCAGCCTTTTTTGTCACACTTTTTCCTTCCCACAGACTTCCCACTAAGGTGCCTTGATACAGCACTCTGGGAACAGCCTATTTGTTCAGCCTCTTGCTTGATGGGGTGTCAATGATGGCCTTCTGGACAGCAGTCAGGTCGGCAGTCTAACCCATGATTGCGGTTTTGAGTGATGAAACAGGCTGGGAGTTTTTAAAAGCCTCAGGAATCGTTTGCAGGTGTTTAGAGTTAATTAGTTGATTCAGATGATTAGGTTAATAGCTCGTTTAGAGAACCTTTTCATGATATATGCTAATTTTTTTAAAACAGGAATTTTGGGTTTTCATGAGCTGTATGCCAAAATCATCAGTATTAAAACAATAAAATACCTGAAATATTTCAGTTGGT
Source organism: Meda fulgida (assembly GCA_030578275.1). Lineage (NCBI taxonomy): Eukaryota > Metazoa > Chordata > Actinopteri > Cypriniformes > Leuciscidae > Meda > Meda fulgida. Next base: position 16,145,524 of record CM060632.1, on the reverse strand, counting down.
TTGCAATGAATCTAAAACATATGAAAGTTTAATTTTTATCATTACATTATGGAAAATAATGAACTTTATCACAATATGTTAATTTTTTGAGAAGGACCTGTAAAATGTCATGAAGTCAGGTATAGCACCTTTATTTTGTGATTGCCTTCATAGCAGAACCCACCCTGAAAAGGGCAAAAGTGCAGAAGTTCGAGACCTCCTGTGGAGTTTGTGTCTGTTTGAGTGAGTGTGCAGAGAGTTTGGCCTCTGATGGCCGTGACCTCCCATGACCAACAGGTGTTTCTTTCAGTTCTTCAGCCAATTAGTGCTCATGGGTATGCAAGGCAGGCTCTGCTCATTAGAGTTTCCATGAGAGAAAAATGCAGAGATACGCTGAAGGTTTTTCTTTTGTAAAAACAATTTCTCTTTAGTGCCCATGCTAGTTTTAATCAAAGGCTTAATTGGGTTGTTTTGACCACCAGAGCTAATGTACTCCCAACATGAAAGGACATCTTGTCTCATTTAGACAGAATCAAAGTGTTAAGGTTCTCTTGGTATTGCAGTGAAGACACTGGCGTTACTTTATTCATGCTGGGTTTTTGTTTAAATTTTAGAGAGAATATTCTGGGTTCAGTTCTATATAAAATCAAACAGAATTTGTTGAACAGTTTTTATTGTTTTTAGTTGTTGTGGACTCTGAGAATTGAGAATAGCGTAATATTCTCTGTAATAACAGCATATTGGCTAAACCGATTTGGTAAACGATCCAGTGCATATCTGTGTTTGCGCTGTAAAGAGCATCAAAGGTTTCTATTTATAACATGTTAGGCAGCGTTGATCAGTGTAGCCAATCATAAACATATCTGTTGATTTCTTAATAGTCAAATTACTTTCTGTTATCAATTACGCCAGAAAATCTTTCGCTTGAGTTTAAACTATAAACAAAGCCCTGCTGTATAATTTTGTGCCTTGCAATCTGCATGCTGAACACCAAAAAAAAAAAAAAAAAAAAAAAAAACGGGAAGATATTAAAATCGTATTTTTCAGGCTATTTCCAAGACATTCACTACAAATTCTAAGGTCTGTTTCACACCGCGCACATAAGTCAAGCAGCAGCATAATGTAACTGTGACTTACTAAAACTATAAAAAACTAACTATAAACAGACAAGTATTTTGCTTTATTATTTTATGTTGCTTAATAAAAGCCCATATAGCAAAAGATTGTAGGTTTTATAGTGATTTTCAACATATATCAGCATACTATGTGCAAAAAATAGCGCTTCTGTTGTGCTTTTGTTATAGACGCAGCTAATGTGGAAACTGCGGAAACTGTAACATGTTAATATGGACCCAGAAATAAATGCACACTGGATACGGTGAAACTGGTAGAGTGTAACAATTCATTGACTGAATAAAGACACAATGAAGGATTTCAATGTCCAGTTTGAGCCACACAAATCATTGTAATCAATAAAACAGGAAGTGTGTGAAACAAGGCCAATCCCTGATCAACAGAGCACACAATCTCTCCCTCTCCCTTCACGTCTGTGCACAGCCAGTCGGTGAAATTTTCTGATGAGCCAATGCTGTCATGGAGATCTGTTAATCAATTGACGGCACACGGCGTCCTACATAAATCAATTCCGGCCTGGAGCTTAAAAAAGCATTAATGCAGCTGTAATCTTTTGTGTTTGAAGCTGAGGCTGGGTCTTAAGCGAGACTTTGAAAGGTTTTTGGAAGATAACTCATGGTGGCACATGACAAAAACAAAACTCATGCTCTACTGATGAGTGTCTTTATCAGCTCTGGGCTTTTGTCTTGGGAAATTGCTATATCACATCAGACCTTTTTGTATAAGAGAAAGAAATATAGAAAGAAATTCTTAAAGCATGCGTCATTTCTGTGAATTGAAAAAAATAAGGCTGTTAAGACAGACAGACAGACAGACAGACAGACAGACAGACAGACAGACAGACAGACAGACAGACAGACAGACAGACAGACAGACAGACAGACAGACAGACAGACAGACAGACAGACAGACAGACAGACAGACAGACAGACAGACAGATAGATAGATAGATAGATAGATAGATAGATAGATAGATAGATAGATAGATAGATAGATAGATACTGCTGTTTTATACAGGTATGTGTGAAGCAGACTTCAGGTTTTAAACTTCATTTTTAATCACCATTCACATCAAAGTGTTTGTGACCTTTTTGACAAAAGCGAGAAAGCATCTGCTCCCCCGTCCGAAAGGTCAGCAGCACTGTCCTCACGCATCATCAAGTGCCTCTAGCCTCTGCCTCTGCTCGTTGGAAATAGAGGAATAGAGATGAATACCATTAATATTCACAAATGCAAAAAATTGTGAAACTTGATTTATGGAATAATATGCAAAAAGAAATAAACAAAATCAGGAATTTATATATAGATATAGTACAACCCATAGCCTATATATGCAAAACTTTGGGGTCGGTAAGTATTTGTAATGCTTTTGAGTCTCTTATGCTCACCAAGACTAGGCCTATTTGATAAAAAAAATACAGTAATAATCAAAATAACTGCAATATTGTGAAATATTAAAACAACAACAAAAACTGTTTTTGATATTGATATATTTTAAAATGCAGTTTATTCCTGTGATGACAAAGCTGAATATTCAGCATCATTACCCCAGTCTTCAGTGTCACATGATCCTTAAGAAATCATTCTAATATGCTGATTTGGTGCTAAAGAAACACTTCTTCTTTTCAATGTTTTCAGTATTCTTTGATGAATAGAACAGGATTTGTTTGAAACATTTGTAAATGTCTTTGTTACTTTTGATCAATTGAATCAATCCTTGAGACTAAAAGTGGATAAAAGCATGTCAAAAACCAAAATCCTTCCGACCCCACACTTTTATATACACTAAACTGTTTCACATAATTTCCTTTGAAAAAAATATTAAGAAATTTAATGAAAATGAACGTGTCCCTTCACTTTAACTTGACACTCACTTAATGATATAATTTTAAAAAAGAAATAAAAAAACCCTGGCTTCTTATTTCTCTAATGAATAGCTTCTCAACTGCTACTCTAATGAAAAAGAGAGGAAACAAAGCCACCATGCAATGCCTAAATAGAAAAACAAAGCATTGTCAGATTTATTGTTTTCAACGCTTTAGAAGATAATTATCATTCATTTGTCTCCCATTTTGTGGCTCAGTGGACCCATATATTAGCAACTGAGCTCACCAGCATTTCAAAAAAGTCTGGCTCGTCAATGTCAAAATAATTAATCAACTTTCCCCAATTATCCCGCACGCGGATTTATACAATAGCATTTATATTATGATTCAAAGTAGCACTCAACCATTCATTCAGGGGAATAAAAATAAAGCCAATGCCCAAGCCACACAGATCAGAGATAAGAATGCAATTTATAGCATCACTGATCTGGATGCAGTCAAAGCATCCAAGGTCCTCAAACACAGGGCTATAAGCACTTCCCACTTTGTTGTGATGGAGCGATATCAATACATCAGAAGCCCCTCGTTCTCTTCAGAACGCCCTAAAACAACGATTATCCCCATGATCTCCGCCCCACGCACTAACAGAGCAGCGGCGATAGACTCCCACTTAGAGTGAGAATGATCTCATTTTTAGATCTGCCTGAAGATGGATGAGGAGTCATTATTACACACCGACTATCTCTCCACCTACCTTTCCATCCCCTTCCTACAGTAAATGAAGGTAACCCACACTGTACTGTCAGAGCCTGCTTGCCATTCATTTCACAAAGGCCTCATCATTGCTACACTAAGACCAGCTCCCACACTAATGCCCCCTGACATTTGCCGTGAGGGTGTTTAATGATGAGTAGATGTGATGCCTTAAATCACCGTCCATCTTTAGCCCTCACCAGATGGCTCTCTTTCATATGCGTCCTTTCTGACACGCTGAAAAAAATGCTGATTAATGTAATGGGGCTCTGCACCTCTCGCAGCAGCTTGGCCATTGCTAATTACCTCCATCCACAGCTTAAAAAAAAAGGAAAAGAAGGAAAAGGTATCCTTTTGTGAGTTTTCAGCACGGAGTAGCTAGTGTCAGTTTACCTTAAAGGCGATATGTGTACCCTAGGTTTAATATGCAGAGACAACTTAGTTAGCCATTATTCCCTTGAAAAGTGTAAACATGATGGCGCTATCAAAACACTGCTCTGTTTTGAACATCACAACCAAGGAGGTCTATAAAACCCAGAGAAAGCTATCAGTGAGTATTTCCATTCTCAATGGCAGTTTGCATCAAATGAATGCAAACAATTTGCTGTGATGTGAAAAGCAGAAGATGGTGGAAAAAGTCAATTTTGTTATTTTTAGGAGCCAAAAATTACTAAAACATAATTTATAATGACGCAAGATTCATATGCAGGGCTCAATGCAAGAATTTTTTTTTCTACTGGCCCCACCACAAAAGTAATAAATAAATAAATTAAAACAGTTATTGTTTTGTTGTTTTTAACCCATGAAACCTTTTATTCTAATAAATAAGGTTGTTATGACACAAAAATTCGAATTTCTCTACCACAGAAAAAAAAAGCTACGGAAATAAACGTTTCAACCATTATTAAAGACAAGTGAACAGAAATAGAACAAAGACACTAAAATAAAGTTTTTAAGTCTTAAGGTTGGAAGGTATAGGTACGAAATAAAAAAATTGTATCTAAAATAACACGGCATAGTCTTTATTCTGCATAAATTAAAAATAGATTGATCCTTTTAACATTACAAACGTTTTTCAGTTAATAGCAGTGAGGGATTTTCTGTTTGTTTTTTGTTGTCTTTTGTACGTCCACATACAAGACATTACCGACTTCCGACTATTTTTACAAGGATAGACAAATATGGACATTTTGGCATAATTGTGTTGTGCATTTGTCCATTCAAGTGGAAAAAGATGCGAAAGAGAATTCAATTTAGTATTTGTGTGCTGTCTGAGAGGTGGCTCTGTGCATGCGTTTTAAATGTTCAGACAGCGCAAGTATCGAATTGAGTTCTTTCACATCTAATTACACTTCAAAGTCTTAAAAGCATAATTACATTTTTTTTGTGAAAATGCAGCACTAACCCAATCTCCAACTATGTCTTATATAACCTGATTTCACCAAGTTACTGAAATATGTTCAAAATAACAAAATATGTTGACCCAGGAACGCATCTAACTCTTCAAAATCAGGACGCGCGTCTTTCACGCTGGCCCCGGATCATCTGGCAGTCCTTACTGTTGAGTTCTGATGCTGGTTTCAAACATCTGGTTTGAAAAAAAAAATCCCTTATTCTCACAGAACAGTGCAGCATATACCAGTAGTGGCTAACAAGAAGTCTCATCGACCTAAAGTTTTTACTTTTTTTTTTTACTAAAACGATTGCCAAGGAGCTCAGAATCAGCTTAAATATTACAGTACACACTCTTGAGTGCCCACATTCCAATTTCAAGCTGATAATAGACATAACACCAGCAAAAAAGTGTGTAATTTGGGAATGTGATCCACCAGCAAGCTGCTTATTGCATCTTCTAGTGATTAGACAATGGCATTTTCCTGGACTCTCATCACACCCCCTTCAAGAGAAGCTAATTGTGCCCTTTTGAGCTCAGAATGGAGAAAAGCTTTCACACATCTGAGGTTGATGAAGGGAGGGGGACCTTGTGACATGCAAAGTTGAGAAAATAAGATGAGCATTCTTCGGGGAGAAAGAAAAAGAGCTGTGAAATACAAAGGGCTCAAGTTCCTCTCTCGCTCTTACCCGAGGAAACAAATCCAGATCTTTCATGTCAGAATGAGCCTTAACCAATGTCTGTCTCTGTCCTCACCTCTGCATGTCTATTTCTATAGACCGCAGATGGAGTAACAGGCTGCAGTAAACAGCACATCTTTGAAGGCTGCCAAACAAAAGTGAACATGATTTAGTTACAGCAGCAATGTACACTCAATGTAGAATTATGTTAGAATAGATTAACACAAAAAGCACAAACAATACATACAGACTTAACTGAAAGATTTAATATTTATATATTAAATGTGGAAGCTACATGATAATTGATACTATGAGGGCAATAACGTTTTTACTTTATTTAAAAAAATATAAAAACAAATATGAATTTGTCTAGATTCAGTAATCAATAACAATTATAACATACTAAACACTAAACAATTAATATGTTAAATATACAGGTCCTTCTAAAAAAATTAGCATATTGTGATAAAGTTCATTATTTTCCATAATGTAATGATACAAATTTAACTTTCATATATTTTAGATTCATTGCACACCAACTGAAATATTTCAGGTCTTTTATTGTTTTAATACTGATGATTTTGGCATACAGCTCATGAAAACCCCAAATTCCTGTCTCAAAAAATTAGCATATTTCATCTGACCAATAAAAGAAGTGTTTTTAATACAAACAAAAAAAGTCAACCTTCAAATAATTATGTTTAGTTATGCACTCAATACTTGGTCGGGAATCCTTTTGCAGAAATGACTGCTTCAATGCGGTGTGGCATGGAGGCAATCAGCCTGTGGCACTGCTGAGGTGTTATGGAGGCCCAGGATGCTTCGATAGCGGCCTTAAGCTCATCCAGAGTGTTGGGTCTTGCATCTCTTAACTTTCTCTTCACAATATCCCACAGACTCTCTATGGGGTTCAGGTCAGGAGGGTTGGCAGGCCAATTGATCACAGTAATACCATGGTCAGTAAACCATTTACCAGTGGTTTTGGCACTGTGAGCAGGTGCCAGGTCGTGCTGAAAAATGAAATCGTCATCTCCATAAAGCTTTTCAGCAGGTGGAAGCATGAAGTGCTCCAAAATCTCCTGATAGCTAGCTGCATTGACCCTGCCCTTGATAAAACACAGTGGACCAACACCAGCAGCTGACATGGCACCCCAGACCATCACTGACTGTGGGTACTTGACACTGGACTTCAGGCATTTTGGCATTTCCTTCTCCCCAGTCTTCCTCCAGACTCTGGCACCTTGATTTCCGAATGACATGCAACCACTGAGCAACAGTCCAGTGCTGCTTCTCTGTAGCCCAGGTCAGGTGCTTCTGCCGCTGTTTCTGGTTCAAAAGTGGCTTGACCTGGGGAATGCGGCACCTGTAGCCCATTTCCTGCACACGCCTGTGTACGGTGCCTCTGGATGTTTCTACTCCAGACTCAGTCCACTGCTTCCGCAGGTCCCCCAAGGTCTGGAATCGGTCCTTCTCCACAATCTTCCTCAGGGTTCGGTCACCTCTTCTCGTTGTGCAGCGTTTATTGCCACACTTTTTCCTTCCCACAGACTTCCCACTAAGGTGCCTTGATACAGCACTCTGGGAACAGCCTATTTGTTCAGAAATGTCTTTTTGTGTCTTACCCTCCTGCTTGAGGGTGTCAATGATGGCCTTCTGGACAGCAGTCAGGTCGGCAGTCTTACCCATGATTGCGGTTTTGAGTAAGGAAACAGGCTGGGAGTTTTGAAAAGCCTCAGGAATCTTTTGCAGGTGTTTAGAGTTAATTAGTTGATTCAGATGATTAGGTTAATAGCTTGTTTAGAGAACCTTTTCATGATATGCTAATTTTTTGAGACAGGAATTTGGGGTTTTCATGAGCTGTATGCCAAAATCATCAGTATTAAAACAATAAAACACCTGAAATATTTCAGTTGGTGTGCAATGAATCTAAAATATATGAAAGTTTAATTTGTATCATTACATTATGGAAAATAATGAACTTTATCACAATATGCTAATTTTTTGAGAAGGACCTGTAGTTGATATGAAATTGATACGCCTTACTATGTGATGTGTTATACTCTAAGATATTTTTAACGGCGTTTTGCTAATTCTTTTATAATTGTTATGCATGCCGCTTGTATGAGCTTAAATGAATTAGAGAGACCCCATGGCATATTTGTACTTAATAAATGCATAAATAAATAAAAATCACAACTGACTATTTAAAATGAACTAACTAACTGTGAACTAACTGTGTTTAAACATTTAGAAAAATGAAAAGAGATGGCCGTCACAGAACAGATAAACACTTCGCTTTGAAGAATTTATTTTAATCTAAATATCTTGAAAAGAAAAGTCAATGAACATGTTATGCACCAACAACCAACAGTGTATATATTTTAGACAATACATACATTATTATAGCATCAATCATATTCTAACAAAGCTATGAAAAAAACACAAATAATAGGATGAGACAACAATGAGGTGGAAACTTTTATTTTTAAAATGTATTTAGTATTAATGTATTTAGGAAACTTTGTAAAGTCCATGAACCCTCTCAAAAAGAGGTATTATGATGCTTTATATGTAAAAGAGTTAAGCAGAGATGGGAAAAAACCTCCAGAAATGAGTTTATGAATTTACATTATATACAGTAACAGCAATTCTTTCAGAATCCATTGCAAAATGGGTTTCATTTGTAGTAGCATTAAGTGTTGCAAGGAAATGAAATCTCGGTGTGTCAGACATCTGAGTCACATCTCTATAAGATCAAATAAATGGAAAAGAGAGACTATCAACAGATTAAATGATTGCAGGAGAATGTCACATCAGTACAGATCACATACAGCAAGAACTGGTAACTAAAGTCAGGTTTGGTACATTTTAGGTGTCTCTAAATCACAAGTTTAGTTGCTTTTATGCTTTTGGATGCAATGCAGGTGTAAGAGAAACTCTCATGCAGCTTATTGAACAAAGGCTTTATCTGATAGATTGCGCAAGTTCCAAACCTGCATTTTTTTTCTGTTAAAATACAATGAGATTCAGTCATACAGGTTTAAAATTACACGAAGGTGAGTAGATGATGAAGTCATTATGTAATATTGATTTTTTTTAAACGATCCCTTTAATGGCACTGTTGTTGTTCCATTCTTTAGTGTTGTGTTTCTTTCAGCATAACTGCAATAAAGTTGGCAGCTAAAATTCAATAACAAACACACATTTAATGCAAATTTTACAGCACTTCTTCCATTACACAAATGTAACTTAAATTAAATGATTAATGTAAAATTCAGCATGCATATTGATGAATCATTTTCCTGTAATGAGTAGAATCCATCTCCTGATATCAGTTTTTCTTCTCATCTAGTAAAATTGACCACAGCACTGATCTGGAAACCTTGTAATGTCCTTGTAATGCAATCTTCATCATAACAGGCCAGAAAGAGGGTTTTTCTAATTTGTACTGAGACAATCTGTGGGTTTAAGCACCGGCTGCAGATGTTTGAGTAGACTTGTTTTCCACCCTATCAGCGGAACTTTATTTGAGTAATCATGTTTTCCCTCCCGTTGACTTGCACTCAGGCCCGCAACAGTCGGAAAAGGCAGCCGAGCACCTGCTCTGGTCTTCACTCCTACACGCTGGGGAAGACAAATGGTCATGGCTTTTTGCTGCTGGTTGCATGATCAACCACTGGAACTGCAATGAGTTGCTCTTACTGTAGCCTGCTCAGATAAATTAAAGTCCAAACTACTTCGCTCATGGCTGAGTAAAATTACTCCACGACATTGGGTCATTTACCAAAAACAGGCCAGTGTCCATAAATTCACTGGGTGGAAAGAGAACAAAAGGTGAATGGGAGAACTTGCCAGTTTGTGTGGACAGTTCTATAAAATGGGTCATTAACAAACCAGTTTCCCCCTTCAGCAAGCAGGACTTTTGTGTGTTTTCATTACAATGTACACACCATAGTATCTATCTGTATGTCCTAGCTACATATATTTGCCTAATGGTTAGAGAGTCAGACTAGTAACCCCAATGTTGTGGGTTCAATTCTCAATACCAGCAGGAAATGACTGAGGTGCCCTTGAGCAAGGCACCTAACCCCCAATTACTTCCCGGGTGCTGCAACAAATGGCTGCCCAGTGCTCCCGGAGTGTGTGTCCACAGTTTGCAGTGTGTGCACTAATTAGGATGGGTTAAATGCAGAGGACAAATTCCGCGTATGGGTTACAATATTTGGCCTTCACATCATGTCATAATTCAGTCAAAATTCACACAATTCAATTCAAGTTTATGACTGATATTCAATTAAATGAAAAGTTAAATTGATTTTTAAAACAAAGTTCCTCAAGCCTTCTGATAAAACTAGAATCTATAATTAGTGGGGACTTCAACGCTTCTCCAACGGGAGAGAAGAAGACCACTTCAAGAGAAGTCAGGTTATCCCGGTAAAAAAAAACAGGTATCGTGGGTGAATTATGTATATAATGTATATTATGATGTTATTATGAACTATATGCTTTTCTCCACTGACGTTCTAAGTTCAAAGTATTTCTGGATACTGATTTTTAGAAGGCAGACTGAGATGGTGAACGGAACATGGCTTGTGTAACATTAGAAACACATTATTAGCTCTTTGATAACGTCAAGCAAAAGGCTAATCATATTACACCAAAAGAGGGTTTGGGCTGGCACAAGCTGTTAGTATATCTGGCCCTTGATGTTCAAATTGAATGGTATAGCCTATGCCTTGCTTGCAACATGGCAACAAATCTGTTTGGATGTCATCCAAAATAAATAAATAACATTGAACGGTGGTGCACTGGGTGCCATTTAGATGTGCACGCTGTGGAAAGATAGCAGATATTTAGAAGACTGTCAATGCCCACCCACCCCATATAAGCTATTAAACGTGGAAGACACCCTTCTAAGAAATGCATTGCCATGTTATCAAAATGACATTATTCAAATCTGATAGTTTTCACTTAACGGGACTTGCTGAATCATTCAGACATAAAAACGGATATTCATGAGAATACAAAAGCCTGCTCTTGATGTAGATCTATGATCATCACGCTCTATTTGGCTGGAAACATTCTGACTGTCAGTTGTGATTTGTGTCAGTATTTAAGGTGCTTTCCAAACTCAGACTCCGAAATAGTCACATCTAATTATTATCATTAACAAAGAGGGTGTAAAAGTTAAAACTGAACATCATTCGTATTGCTGTGATCTATCAACTCAACGAGTATTAGTTATACTATGCGCTTGCCGTTATTCACTCTCCAAGTTTCTGTGAACGTCAGCCCTCAATATCAATTTGTCGCAAGCCTTGACAACTTTGTTAGTTTTTACATTCTTGTCACACAAACGCCAACAAAGAAGGGGCAGACAGACAAAGAGTTACAGCCAAATAACCACCAGGTGCTTCTGTATGATTGGAGTGGCACAAGCAGCTCTGCACCTACTCTACGCCAGAACGCTGTGGCCCAACCTACAAAAACCCTCCACATAATCTCTCTGTCCTCCGTCACTCCTCCAAACAAGGTGGAATTTAGAGATTTGACGGCTAAACAAAATGAGGTGTAAACAAAACCCACAATCACCGGAAAACTTGGAAGTCTTTTAAAAGAACACGACTTGCTCGTGGAGAAGATTGGCCACTATGTAAGGCCTGCAAACGTAAGCAAACCCCTTCGTCCCAGTTCAACTTCTGCCGCCACAATTAGCCCTGGGCGCTGGGTTTACACCACAACGGTCTCACTTCAATCAACTGAAAACCAATCACTGAATTCTTAAGTATCCCAAGAGTTGCACATATTCATTTGTGTTCCAGTAATGTAGTAATATATTTTGGTATCTTTATGTGCCTTACATTTGTGCTGTGGCACACAAAAATGTCATTAAAAGTTGACAGATGTCCACAATTAAGGGCCTTAAACCTGAGATGAATTTCATGTGTGAGTTTGTAAAGTTCCTACAAATGAGTGATAAAAGATGGAGAGCTGTAGTGGAGGAGGGATGCTTGAAGAATAGTCTATTTATTAAGTGAAGTAAGAGACTTATTTTTCATTCAACTTCATCCCCCTTTTAATAACATATGGCCTTGAACATCTCTGTATCGACAAACAGAATGAAAGATAAATTCATGCTCACACCTGAGAGTAATTGACTGGATATGGTTCACACACACTTCCTATGATAAAGTAGTCCACGATGGTGTAACAAGTCTTACCGACCCCAACCTTTTTAACAGTAGTATAATTATATATATATATATATATTTATATATAATATATGTATATATTTTTACATATTATATATGTATATACATATATATTTTATATGTATAGTTGTATAATACACAACTTCGCATTAAGGGCAAATAAATATAAACGCATACTATAGAATCATGCAAGATTGTATTGTGTTTTCCTAATTCAGAGAATTAGACGGTCCAATATGTGAATTAGTTTTACCTCACAGTTGGAGCATAATTACAAATGAATACAACAAACAAGGCTTTAGGCAAGAGAAAGCTATTCATCCAACAATATGTAGAGATGAATACATGACTTGACTGCAAATTCACCTTGAAAAGTGATGTTGTAATCACATGTTGAATTTAGAAAAACATAACTTTTTCTGAAAACAACACACATGCACGTTTTATGTATTTTAACTTATCTTGGCTCTGACATGCTGAAGAAGTTATTTGAAACATCGCTCATCGCTTGATAAGACTCAACTTGAGCTGATTTCATTGTCAGTAATGAAAGAATAATCAGTCTTTGTCTTTTTAGCAGATAGAGCAGAATGTCACAATCAATAAGTCTAGAGCTAATAGCCAAAAAAGTTCGCCATGAGTTAATTACAAGAGGAATGAGATTACAACAAGCGCAAATGGTTATCCAAACTGTCATTTGTCAATGCAGTTTTGCCTCAAGTAAAATGCTTTTTGGTTACAAAGTCCAAACATGAATATTGTCCTGACCCCTTTACCTCAATGACAGCCACTGAACAACATACTTCAGTGCGACTACAGTGTGCGCGACTGCGAGTTCCACACTTCATCACTTGCATGACAGAGCGAGGCACTCTAAATGTCTTTCCACACACACATGC